>OX393561.1:46553352-46624422 GCA_947652115.1 Blastomussa wellsi
GAACGTGGTCGCATACAGGTCAGTGTATACAGAAAACCAACACACACAGACAAGTACCTCGATTACAACTCTCACCACCCATCGCAGCACAAAGAGGTTAGTCGTTAATACACTCCTTCACAGAGCCCACGAAATTCCGTCAACAAATGCAGAGCGATCTAGAGAGAGGAAACATGTCATCAGAGTGCTAAGGAATAACAACTACCCCCTGCGTTTTATTCGTAGTTGCAAGTCCTACCACAACTCTCTCCGCCGCGATTTAAGTGCCAACGACACTTCAAACGCTAGCGCACCGTCAACGCCAAATTTTGTTGTCCTTTCGTATGTCAGAGGTGTCTCTGAGAGAATTTCGCGACTACTACGAACATGGTTCATACAGACCTAAGACCTTTCTTTTCAAGTACTTTTCAAGGACTTTTCAAGGACAAATCACATTTTTTCAAGGACTTGTTTTCCACTCAATTTGGCATGCATGTAATCAACCCCTCAATTCAAATTACTTTTTGTATGGAATGTTCTGCAAAGAGATGTGCAATACAAACAGGAAACTTCCGTTAATGTGGTACAGGAAACCAGATCACAAACCTTAGGAGATGTTTTGATTGTGTCTATTCTTTTAGCTTTTCCAGTTTGGAATTTAAGCTTGCATCTAAGTCAGTTAGTTCTTGAATTTGGTCCTTTGCTGTTTTTCGAAGTGAATTGGCTTGGGTCACTAAGGTCAACTTCCCTGTGGATTCTGCTTTTAAGCAAAGTTCATCTGCTGTTTCATTAAGAGACTTTATGTCGGAGTCCACTCTTCTTTTTAATCTCGTCAATTTCCTCTAGTATAGACTTTCGTTTTGACTGTTCCTGTTTTGAGTGCGATTTCAGTGCGCTCTCGCCCATACTTGACACGTCAATTATCCGGTCACACCATTGACACAATGCTTTCCACTTGTCTTCTTTCAATGCACTCACCCAGCCTTTGTATTGAGGGTCACGTTCCCACTTCCTATAGTATAAGCACTGACCCTTCCGCCCTTTTGACTCCATGACACTGCAAAATTCCTTGTGCACTCCCTTGTGCACGGGATAACTCACAAGACCGATTACAAATGGTAGGGGGGTACAGGTTATTGCAATACCTTATCCCTGGAAGGCACGGTTCCTAAGGTACGTCAAATAACAGCAATGAACTACACCAGAAATCTTCACGCGATGTTTCACGCACAAAATTGTGTCTTACTGAGCTTTCAAAGTTTTCTGTGCGTAAGACAACGTTGCGCTAATGAAGTTTTGTTTATTCAAGGGCCTTTCCATAAGATTCAAGGACTACTGGGGAAAATTCAAGGACTTTTCAAGGACTTGAGCAAATTTTTTAATTTTCAAGGACTTTTCAAGGGGTTGATGCTTTTTCAAGGACTTTTCAAGGCCCGTGCGAACCATGTACGAAACAACGGCGTTAAAGTGGGTTACAAAACTTTCAATGTTTTGCACACCTTCTGCCTTGCAGTGCAGAGGTGTTGTTTACAAGGTCGGCTGCGTTGATTGCAACTTCGTGTACTATGAACAGAGGGACAAAGCCTTGGAAACAAGGTTAAAAGAACATAGAAGGGCGGTTCGGGTTGGAAACAACAATTCCAAAGTTACACAACACGCGAACTTGTTTGGCCATAGTATTGACCTCGATCACGCGACTATTTTTCTCGAGGCCTGGTATTCGCTGAGAGACAGTAACGCGGGAAACGAACATATTGACATCCCAGATGTTTACAAATCCCTCGCGTAATCACGCGCAGCGGTCGTTCATTATGCTTTGCTGGCGTAGCACGCGCAGCCTTGTGAACCGTTAGTAAGCCGTTACTCAGTTGGCTTTTTAAAAAGCCGATGAAGGCCGAAGTTGCTTGGTCGAAACGTCTTTAAAGTTTTAATTAACGTTGTTCCAACGTTAACAAGAGTCAGTGTCAAGCACAAATTTTATATTCTGATGTCCACCCCTGACTGCAATTTTAGTATTTTCAGTTTTATTATCAACGTCATTATAAGTAAATTATTATATCTTACCCTGTTTCCTTGACATTTACCACTACTACTGCATCATAGAAACTGTCCATATTGTAATCAGCTGTTTAACATAAAACATTCTCTGTTCACTTTTTAAAAGGACCATGATTAGCTTGATGCATTTTTGAAGGCAGATAACTACAGTATTATCTACAATACATGTACAAAAACATGTATCCCGATAATTGATAGTGAATAGGTTCAAACGATCTACTAATTTACTCTCATTCACTTTAGTATCTACATAATATAGGAAAAGATTCATATTCCTGTCTGACAGTTTTATGCATGGGGATGTTACATCATGTTATACGGCAAATAAGAAATAGCAAAGACTATTATCAGGTGGTGGGCCCAAGGGCTGAGTCAACAATAAACTTGTTTGATAGAAACTGTACAACTCAGTTCAATAAGGTATTGTTTCATACTATTTAGCATCTTGCTTGCAGGAACAACAGTGTGCACTCCAAGGATATTCTAGCCTGAGTGTGTATCTAATGCTGACACAAGAACGTTAGCTTAATTCAATGACAAGGAAATCAAACCTGTCCTGATGGTCATTAGTGGGAACAAGGATGACGTCTTATTTGATGGGGGGATAAACTGCCATGTCACTGGACGCCTATCATTGGATAACATCTTCCACCACTGGGATAAATAAGCAAGTAAAAATTAATCAATGCCATTCATTTGCTATTATTTTGTTAACAACACAGATGTTTGACAAGGGTCAAGATTAAGATGTCAAGTGAATTGATTTTGTCGTAAAAAAGATTGTTGTTCATCGTGATATAAAGCATAACAATAAAGGTGTTATCTTTTTGACGTGGACTGAGAAGGAGGTCTTGGTACAGCGAGCCGGATTAAACAAGACGGCGTTGTTTACAGTATTGCCCATGGATGCGGAAAAGTCTGCATCGGTGAAACTGGGAAATAAATGCAGGACAGGATAAAATAACACGACCGAGACATCTGACTCGCCAGTACCGAGACCTCTACCCTTTCAGAGCACGCCCACAACACCGGACACTACCCACTTTGGGATGAAGTTAAGTTAATTGATCGAGATCCACATTGGTACACTCTCAGGATCAAAGAGGCTATTCACACAAGACTTCATCCTGACAAAATCAACAGGGATAGTGGAATCGAGATTCCTGAAGCTTGGATGCCCACAATAAAAAAACAAAAAAAAAAAACAAAAAAAAAAAAAACCAAAAACAGGAAAATTGTATGACAGTGAACCACCGAGGAAACAACCAACTGGTCTAGGATCAGTGAGGATCAAAATGCACCAATCACAGCTGTTGAACTAATCAATCAAAGTGGAGCATCATGTGCAGCCAGTCGACCTTACTGCCTGATGAAGGCTACCAGTATACAGTCAAAACGTCGCAGTCCACATAACAAATGACTACACTGTGAGACAGACGATAATACCTTTATTGTTACTAAGTGACTTTGTTTTTCAAATTAACTACAGAGATTACACCAGACTTTTTGCAGCAATATAGCAATTTTTCATGTGACGTCACCCACTGTCAACCAGAACCTAATTGGCAGTTGAAACAATGACTTCTTTTGTTCCGTGGTTGGCAAATTTGAATATCAAAAGAAATGCAACATCGATGTTTGTAAACAAGAAATATCGCTATAATGTACAGTATTGAGAGTTCCTTCAAAACTTGGCAAGACCACAAAATATAATTGCCGCCTTGAAAGAGTGGTAACATTTTTTTTGGAACAAGAAACCTTGGGTCAACTTAGCACATTTGCATCTTTTAGAAGGAGCATTAACCCGTCGACTCCTTAAACCCACTAGCCAAAACCCAGGTAAGTCTGCAGTCGGGCCTAGTGGCCCATCAGGCCGGAGCTTATCCCGGTTTCTGTAGCATGAAGTGACAGAGAGTATTTCTACTCCCCCTGGATGGGATGCTAGTCTATCGCAGGGTTACCCCCCAGCAGTAAATTCGCCAGTACCCATTTATACACCTGGGTGAAGAGAGGCACTGTAAGAGTAGTGTCTTGCGCAAGAACACAACGCCGTGCCCCGGCTAGAGGCTCGAACCCGGACCGTCTGATCCGGAGTCCAGCGCCATAACCATTAGGCCACTGCGCCTCACCACCCAACAGCTGCATGTAATTTGCCTGCAAAAGAAACACTAAATGCAGTATAATTAATGCACATGTACCTGACCATTGGAGTACACATAGACATGACTTTCTTCACAGTCGTCAGTGGTGCATACTGGTAACAGAAGGTCGATATGTCCATCTCCATCTGAAAGACACAGACAATTTGGTGGTTTTTATCAACTTGTAGAAAGTTTTAGTCTTTGCTAAATCATACCCAGTATGAATTTCCAGTTGCATTACCAATTTGTACAAAACCTTACGGGTGTGGACTGTGAGTTTCTTTTTTTGCTTGGAAGAGATTACTACATTTCCTGTTGCTAGATTTAGTTAAATTAAAAATATAATTTTAAACATAAAAGCTTAAAAACCGTTATACTACTGACTTTTTAGTCATATATTTATTCACCCTGATAATTGCTATTAAACAGTTCAAAATATTCAACATTTCAACACCATTTTGTGTTTAACCAACAGCAGCAAGCGAGGTTTGATTACAGAAATTACAGAAGAAAGAAAACGTAACCTTTGGGAGACTAATAATGCGGATGGGATGGGATGGGATGGGATGGGATGGGATGGGATGGGGTGGGTGGGTGGGTGGTTGGATGGATGGATGGATGGATGGATGGCTAGCTAGGTCACCCAACTAGTTAAGTTTCTTAGTTGTTTCGGGTGACCAGCTATTGCATTTATTTTCAATTTCTTTATTGTTTAATTAGTAATTAAGTTATCTGCAGTTCAAATAAACCTTGTTGTTGTTGTTGTTGATGTTGTTCTTAACTCCACTAAAGTATAGTTTCATATAGCCTCAACACTTGCCTGGACTCTGTGGGCCTATGGCCCTCAGGCCGGCCACGTGCAATTTTTCTTTATTTTCCAAAAAAAAAACATCTTTATTGTGTTTTTACTTTTTTATTTTTTTTTTCCAAAATAATTACAGTTAGAAAATAAAACTAAACAGATGAAACTAAAATAAAGAAGAAACTGAAAAATAAAACAAATAACAAAGAAAAAATGAAGTAAAACTAATAGGAAAGAGAGTGAACACGAACAGGCTCAACTCATCCAGCAAGAAATGTACAGCTGCAGAAGGAACATGATTATTTTATAATGTCCTGGAAAGTCCTGACGAAGATTGTAAAAGTCTTATTCGTGATGTTCTCACCAACGACAACAAACTTGACAGTGTAGAGGTAAAACAGTTCAAGTTCTGTGTAGTACATCGTCTCGGTAAGCATAGTCGAGGCCGAGCGAGACCAATTATAGTTCGCTTCAACTGTCGAATGTCGAATGCGCAGGAATCTTAAAGGCTCCAATGTCAGCATTGGAGACGATCTTCTAAACAAGTTCAAGAAATTCGAAAAGATACCCTGCTACCAGCCATGAGAAAAGCAAGAAGCTTGAATCCAAGGAAGAAGGCCTCCGTTGCTGGCGACAAGCTGTTCGTTAACAGTAAGCAACACTTTAATTTGTCCATTCCGAAGAGATGGCTCGACACCAAATCTTCAGGCAATTCAAACGAGGAATCAGTAGTGGCTAAAGAATTACCACTGAGATGGTACACCAGAATACCAAGAACTTCGAAATAAAGTCAGTGAGTAAAAGGCAAAGCTGTGTCTCTTGGACATTAATTATATAGCTTTCGCTCATTATTACAGCTACTACACCAAAATTTTAACAAATGCGGAGCACCGAGCCTCTAATGTCCATTATCCGGTTGCTGTTTGTCATTAGCCTTGAACTTCTTGCAAGAACCATCAAGCGTGATGCCCTCATAAAGGCAATCATAATTGGGAAAGAGGAAATGAAAACTTTCATGTATGCGGACGATACCCCTGCTTTCGTACAAGACACCGAATCGATTTTGCAGCTGCTAATCATGCTGGAAAAAATCGGGCCTGCAGGTTAATACACCAAGAACCGAAGCGTTGAGGTTAGGCTGCTGGAAAGATAGACACGATACTCCTTCAAATTTTAAATGGCCGGACAAGCCTATTTGCGCGTTAGGTGTTTTCTTCTGGTATGAAAAGGCTAAAGCCGACAAATTGAACTTCTACGACAACTTACGCAGCATGGAAAGAGTATTCAATATTGGAAATGTAGAGATCTCAAATGTGAAAACTCTGGCGCTGTCGAAATTGATTTTTAATTCGTCTAATCTTTATGTACCACCTCATGTGATTGATGCCGTAAATAAACTGATCTTTGATTTCATTTGGGAAGGCAAACTCCCCTAAATAAAGAAATCAACAATTATTGGTGAAAAAAAAAAACAAGGTGGGCTTAAAATGGTCGATTTTAGTATAATAGAAAGTACACTAAAAATCTCCGGGATTTAGAGAATACGCCAAAAGTCAGGCGCTAAATGGAAAGTTCTACCAGAGCACCAGCTGAGCCATCTTGGCAGCTGCTCCTTTTTGTTAATGCCATTACTGTTGTAATATTGAACCTGTGGGGACCCCCCTACGGTTTGGGGCCCCTGACATTTTATGAGGCCGCCCCGTGGCGGAAGGGGCCGTGTGCGTAAACATGGCGGACTTGCCTGACTTGTTCGTTGAGTTGACATTTAGTTGCGTTTACTAAGTTTTCAATAACACTACTTACAACATGGTGTCAGAAGTTTGAACCTTAATACTGAAGCAAGGAGTTTATCGAAAAGAAAACTTGGCTGAGTGACAAACCGCGATGGCTGAGCGAGATTCGAGAGCTCCTGGTCCCTTAGTACTCGATGCTAATGCAGCCGACAACTGGAGAAAGTTTTTAATGCAGTTCGAAATTTATCTTGTGGCGAAAGGCAAGGATGACAAAGTGGATAAATTGAAAGTAAACTTGTTACTTCACTGTGCTGGACCCGAAGCAATTGAGGAATACAGTCATTTTGTTTACAACGAGGGAGAAAGTAAGGAACGCTATGCAGATGTGTGCAAGAAATTTAAGGAGCTCTGCGAGGGAGCAAGGAATGTGATCTATGAGAGGTTAGTGTTTAATCAGCGTAACCAGAAAGAGGGGGAGAGGATTGATAATTTTGTCAGCGAACTGAAACGTTTGTCGTTAACGTGTGATTTTGGCGATCTGCGAGATTCACTAGTAAGGGATCGAATTGTGGGAGGTGTACTATCAGATGAGCTGAGAGGAGAACTGCTAAAGAAACCTGACCTGACCCTTCAGAAAGCTCATGATTACTGCCGAACCTTTGAGGCAACAGAATTGCAAAAGTACAAGTTTAGCACACCAGCAGGTGCTGGAACAGACCGTTCAATAGGAATTCAGCCTGTTGATAAGTCAAAGGGACAGGACAAGAAAACCCCTCGTTCCTGTAAGTTTTGTGGTTACAAGCACCCATTTACTCGTCCATCCCGTTGCCCAGCATTTGGAAAACAATGTCTTAAGTGTAAGAAAGAAGGTCATTTTGCCCAGATGTGCTCAGCAAATGCAAAAGGGGGCTCGCAAGTTGATGTAGTCCAAAAAGGAAGTCCACCTAACGAAGACCCTCAGAGCTCAGACCAGGAAGTTCACACTTATTTTCGATCGATTGAACTTGGAAGTGTTTCAGATGCCAGGAAATCCAGAAAGAGCATGGTCACTATTCAGATTGCAGGGCAAGAAGTTGAAAT
The DNA here is from genome assembly GCA_947652115.1 of Blastomussa wellsi. Taxonomy (NCBI): domain Eukaryota; kingdom Metazoa; phylum Cnidaria; class Anthozoa; order Scleractinia; family Plerogyridae; genus Blastomussa; species Blastomussa wellsi. The sequence goes on from OX393561.1 coordinate 46,561,146, forward strand.
CAAAGCAGATACAGGTGCAGAGGCTACAGTCATTCCTTATCATCTGTATGAGAAACTTACCAAAAAACCCCTCCAACAGATTCAGCAACCTTTGAAAGGGTGGCTTGCAACTAAGCCTATTCACCCTAAGGGCTGTGTACGCCTTCCAACTCAATACAAGAATCGTCGAATGGATTTGCTGTATCTTGTTGTCGATGGAAACTTTACACCCTTAATGGGTTGTGATGCCTGCTTGGATTTAGAAATCCTTAAGTTTATGAATCTCCAACTGATTGATACCCCGAAGGCCAGTCAAGCCACACCAGGAACACAGAGAGCATCTGGAGACCAGAGCATTTTCCAGAACGATTCAGTTTTATGTGAGTACCAAGATTGTTTCAGTGATAAGCCTGGTAAACTTCCAAACAAAGTACATCTGGAAGTTGATACTTCAGTGCCACCAGTTGTACACCCTCCCAGGAAAATTCCAGTTGCTATGTTAGAGCCTGCACGAAAAAAAATGAAGGAGATGGAGGAAGATGGAATTATTGTGAAAGAGGATGAGCCTACACCTTGGGTCTCGTCAATGCTAGTTATCGACAAAAGGAAAGTGAACAGCAAAAGAAAGGACACTCCACCGTCGAAGGATGATGTTCGCATTTGTATTGACCCAAGAGATCTGAACAAAGCATTGAAACGACCCCACTATCCTATGCTTACTGTAGAAGAAGTTGCAAACCGACTCTCAGGCGCAAAGAGTTTTACTTCACTTGATGCATGCAGTGGATACTGGCAGCTTCCTGTAGACGAAGAGAGTTCCAAGCTGTTAACTTTCAACACCCCTTGGGGGCGCTATCGATTTACAAGACTCCCTTTTGGTATCTCACCAGCCCCGGAACTCTACCAGAGGGAGATGGACAAGCTCTTTGAAGGGGTTCCAGTTGAAATTATAGTAGATGATTTCCTGGTTCATGGTAAAGACCAAATTGAAGTTGATGAGAAGTTGAGAAGAGTGCTGGACAAGAGCAGAGAAGTTGGATTGAAGTTTAACCCCAAGAAAGTGAAACTCAGAGTTCCAGAAGTGAGCTATGTTGGGCACCTGTTCTCATCCGAAGGTTTGAAACCGGATCCTGAGAAAATCAGAGCCATTAATGAAATGCCACCCCCAGTAGACAAAGAAGGTGTCCTTCGCATCCTAGGAACTGTCAATTATCTTGACAAGTTTATTGAACACAAGGCTGACATACAAGAACCCATTTCACAGCTTACCCAGAAAGATGCAGCATTTGTTTGGGAGAAACCACAACAAGAGGCCTTTGACAAACTGAAGTCTGTCATCACAAGCGCACCTGCACTCACTTACTTTGACAACACCAAGGAAACAGTGCTAAATGTAGACGCAAGTAGCAAGGGGCTTGGTGCAGTGATTCTGCAGGAGAGCAAACCAGTTGCCTTTGGATCAAAGACACTAACGAGCTGCGAGAGGAATTATGCAAACATTGAGAGAGAGATGCTGGCAATTGTCTGGGGGACACAAAAGTTTCACACGTACGTGTATGGGCGCAGAGTGATAGTAGAAACAGATCACAAACCGCTGGAGTCAATCTTCCGAAAGCCTTTAAATGATGCCCCTCCCAGATTGCAAAGGATGCTATTGAAACTGACTAAGTATGATCTTGATGTACGGTATGTACCTGGAAAGCAACAGGTCATATCTGACTGTCTGAGCAGGGCTCCACTTAGTGACAGTGAGCCAACCACAGAGCCGGAAGATGTGATTGGTATCAATCTGGTGGAGGAGCTTGGATTTGAAAGCAACACACTGAAGAGATTTAAGGAGACTTCAAGCACTGACGAGACTTCAAGAGTGGTGATGGAGTATGTCCTAAAAGGGTGGCCATCTGAAAAAGAACAGGTTGATCAGCTTGCCAGAGAGTATTGGAGCTTTAAGGAAGAGTTGAGTGTCGAGGATGGGCTTCTCTTTAAATCAGATCGAATAGTTGTCCCAAGACCACTGAGGGCAGAGGTGCTAGATGAGATCCATGGAGCACATTTGGGGGAAAGCAAGAGCCTTAGCTTTGCCAGAGATTATGTCTTTTGGCCTTCAATGACAGCCCAGGTTAAAGACAGAGTCAGCTCCTGTTCAATTTGTAATGCCTTCCGAAACCGGCAGCAGAGAGAGTCCTTGCATCCACATGAAATTCCAGGACTGCCGTGGCAAGTGGTGGGAACTGACTTGTTTGAATATGCGGGCCAAACATACCTATTAGTGACTGATTTCTATTCAAAGTACTTTGAAATAGAATTGCTTAGCCAGAACACTGCCAGTTGTGTCATCAACAACTTGAAGAAAATATTTGCAAGGTTTGGAATCCCCGACGAAGTTGTTAGTGACAATGGGTCACAATACAGCAATACCAGAAATCTATTTAACAGCACTCATGAATTTAAGCAGTTTTCTGAAGAGTGGGGTTTTCGTCACACAACAAGCTCTCCAGAATACCCCCAGTCAAATGGTGCAGCAGAAAGAGCTGTACAGACTGCCAAGCGCATTTTAAAGAAGGCCGCAGCAGACCACAAAGACCCGTTTGAAGGGCTGTTGAAGTACCGCAATACACCATTTGAAGATATTGGCGTGTCACCTGTACAACTGCTGATGAGTCGACGCACACGCACAATGATACCAACTCATCGACGTCTCCTTCTACCACAGGCAGTGGACCCTGATCGTGTTGTGAAAGCACTCAAGCTAAGACAGTTTGTTTCTAAGAAGAACTATGACAAGCAAAGTAGAGATTTGCCCCCACTGGAAGCTGGAGACAAAGTGCGGATTCGCCCAAATAGGGATAGAGAATGGCGGAAAGCTGAAGTATTACCGCGGTCATACCTACTGCAAGATGAACAAGGGCGTATCTATAGAAGAAACAGAAGGCAGATAATTTCAGTCCCAAATGATCATCCAATGAGTCCACAGCTGCATGTGATGAGTCGACAGCCGCATGATTCTCCTAGAAGGTCTCCATCTGCTGATGCTCCCATGAGTCCATCATTATGTACAACTGAGAAACAAGCACCAGGACAAATGGAACTAGCGGACCAGCCGGCAGGAAATCCAGAACACTCACCTATGACAACCAGATCTGGGCGACAAGTCAAGAAGCCACAACGGCTCATTGAAAACTGTTAGAGGGGAGATGTTGTAATATTGAACCTGTGGGGACCCCCCTACGGTTTGGGGCCCCTGACATTTTATGAGGCCACCCCGTGGCGGAAGGGGCCGTGTGCGTAAACATGGCGGACTTGCCTGACTTGTTCATTGAGTTGACATTTAGTTGCGTTTACTAAGTTTTCAATAACACTACTTACAACAATTACGACGTAAATTTACTCCAGTTAAAAAACCTTCCCCCTTTTTATTTGTCCGTGTTAAAGTACTGGCAAGACTACAGATCTTTCTGGTCAAACAACTTGACAGAGATACACAACCAAAGAATCCGGAACAACTGCAACATATTAATAAATAAGAAGACAGGTTTCCTTAAACATTGGTATCAGAACGGAATCATTCGCCTGCTAGACCTACTTGATGTTGATTTCACCTTTCTGTCCTTTGAAAAATTTCAGCAAAAAATCCATGTGCAAGTTCCCTTCACCACATATTACGGTCTAATAAATTCTGTCCCCTCTAATTGTAGACGTGAACTAAAAGCAACAAACCCTACCAACCATAAAGATAATTGTTCTCAAGTGTGCTCTACTAAAATCTTCACTAGTAAGTCTGTTTATGCAGCTATCGTAGGCCATTTTTTCAAGCCCCAACAGCTGAACGTAAAATCTTACGGTATGGTTTTAGTAAAGAATAATTGACAAAGGTATATTTGATGCCTTTAAAGTAACACAAGAAGTTAAATTACAAGTATTCCAGTACAAGATAATACATAGCATCCTTTGAACAGCATCCCTATTCCGCGCGAAGTTGTCTGAATGGGATACTTGTCGGGTCTGTCAGTCCGCCTCTGAAACACTTCCTAAGCTATTATTTCAGTGCTCCATAGTCTATGCTGTTTTGCAAGCCTTCCAGAACTGGTGGGCTGAAAAGACCCGACAGGCTTTCGATCTCACTGAACACAATGTTATTTACCGTTGGTACGATCATGCTACGTCGACCCCGTCGCTAAATATTATATTTTTTGTGAAAGATTAATTAATCAACATGACACGAGCGTGGGACAAAGAAAAATTCTGAGTCCCCGACAGGAATCGAACCCATGACCTCCCGAACACCGGGCAGGCGCTCTATCCACTGAGCTCCGAGAATTCATGGAGAGCTAGGTCATTTTCACTGAGTTCTCATGTGACACGCGTCCCGCATACTGCTAGGATCAGCAATGTCGCTATCATCATGAGTTGTGGAAATGAGAGTGATGGCAAAATAGCTCTCCATGAATTCTCGTAGCTCAGTGGATAGAGCGCCCGCCCGGTGTTCGGGAGGTCATGGGTTCGATTCCTGTCGGGGACTCAGAATTTTTCTTTGTCCCACGCTCGTGTCATGTTGATTAATTAATCTTTCACATTAAATTTACATCTCCACAATTTATTATATTTTTCGTTGCTTTCAAGACGATGGTTTGGTGAGTTTTGACAGCTTCTCCCCTTCCTTGAGTTTCAAAATTGACAGTAGAAGGGGTGGCGATTTAGGCCCTAACCAATCAGAAGCCTGGATTTGGGTCACATGACCATTTTTTCACGAGAGTCGGCCATTTTGTCACGCAAATAAAAATCACACAAAGTTCGTTTTAAAAACAAAGATTGTATTCTCAAACAAATCCCTTCCTTTATAATTAATCAGAATGTCGTGCGCTTTGATATGTTAATCCATGGTGTACCTCCTATCCCTTTCCCAAAAATTAATCTGAATGCCGCTGGCTTTGATACGCTAATGAAGGTATACCTCATATCCCTTCCCCAAACAATGTCGCACGCTTCGATACGTTAATGAATGGTATATTGTACTGAGAGGTAAATGATCGGGAAGGGTATCCCCCACCCCGACATGTCCCAGTCCTTGGTTCCTGGGAACGATTCTCCCGGCAACTATATATAGCAATATGCTCTCTTGGCCCTGCTGATTTCTTCACGCTTTGTTTCAAGACGGGCTTTGATCATCTCCGCGTTCTCTGCCCGCCATCGTTTTTGTCGAGCCTTGTTGTTTTTTCTGCGTAATATCTTTTATGGTAGGCCCTCTTACATACGACCTTTCTATCACCCTCTGGTAATTGATTGGAGCAATTCATCTTGAGTGATGTCTTGTAAATAATGAGAATAACGCCTACAATCACACACTCTTATAACAGCCATGTAGACAAATCGCATGAAGTTTCGACACATTTCTTCTCCTTCGTCATCTCCATCTGGCTCGTCAGGGAGAACCTTTCTTGGCATTTTTCTGTTTAACAGGAATTTCCGTTTTTCTGCCGCTGACGCAGCCGCTTCTTCGAAATCCATGTTGCCCTTGTCAATAACTCGTCGAATAGTGCTCATGACTTTACGGTATAGTGCGTATCGTTTGATACCGTGGGTCCATAATAGACGCTGTAAGTAGGTCCTCAGTAGCTTCCTTCTAATTAAAGGTAATTGGACATTGAAAGCAGCATTCTCGGCGCAATCTTGTGTTTTACCCATATCGAGAAATTGCGAATTCGAAGGAATCCCTACATGAAAAAATCCCTTGATTTTCCATGTCCACGAATCCATGTTGCCAAGTACCGCAGCAGTAATGAATGGTCTCGGGTGGTGTAGCAAACAATCGACAAGGGCCAAGAGAGCAAAATTCCAAAAGAACAGGGAACGCATCAGGAGTTATCAAAGAAAATACTGTCAAAACAACAGAGAAAGGATCAACGAGTATTGGCGACGCTATTATGCGAAGAACAACGAACGGATCAATCAAAGACTTCGTGGAAGACTGGGACAGAATGTCACGTGGGAAAAACACCATGTGAACACGAGTCCAGAAGAGGCAAAAGGATCATCGGACTTAGACGTGAACCGATATGTTACCGTAACGGATAAGCCCATTCAAAAGAGAGACGATTGTACCACAGGGGGCGATGCAAGCAGTGCGTCTTTGTATGTTCGAAATATAAAGAAATGTATGGGAACACTGAAAGCGCCCTACTATCGAAAACTGATTTCGAGTAATGCTTATTTTTTTGGTTGAAATAAACGTGAACTTACCTCAGGTGTTGTATTTTGTCGTTCCTCGGCTCAAAATGGTGAATTTGAGCGATTTGAAGGGTTTTCGGTTACGTGAAGCAACAGTCAACGGAAAACCCTGCAAATCGCTCAAATTCACCAGCCACCTTAGACACTAGTTCTGTTGCATCTGGTTCTGCATCTTCTGCTGCTTCTGGTTCTCAAGCTGCCTCATCATCTACGGCTGCTCCCAGCGCCAATTCTTCACCGGAAGGTAAGTCTTTGTTGCCTTCAGACTTTGTTTTTGGCCCTGACGGTAAACAGCTCAAACCGTTACAGCTGTCTTATTCGCAATTTATTCTCGCGAATATTAAGATTCTAGAGTCTCTTTTTACTAAGAGTCCTCGGGAAGCCGCTGATTACCGCACGTACTTGAAGGTTTTGGCTTTTCAAAGGCACTCGCTTTCAAACCAAGGCCATCCTTGCATTTGATCAAGATTACCGTGCCACGAAAGCTCGAGATAATTTTGGATGGCGCACCAATTTAGATGACCTCAGTGCGCAGTATTTTGATGCCGCCGTGGCGGAGATAGCCGCTGGGTCAGGAAATGAAGAATTCTGTTTTCGCTGGAACTTTAACCCAAATGGTTGCCCAAATCCACAGTCGTGTTCGGGCTCAGCGAACGCTGAGAAAAGCAAAAAATGAACGAATTCTTTAGAACAATCCCCGCTCGAGGAAAATGCTCTATCAGCACCCTACTTCAACAATTTTTTCTATTCCCCCGCTTGAGGATTGCCCTTTACGTTTGCACGCTTGGGAAAAGGAACTTTCTGACGACCCCGATAGATTTTTTATCCTAGATGGTTTGCGTTTTGGTTTTAAGCTTATTCCAGAGTCTGACCCTTCTTGTATCGTCGCCTACGATTCCGGCAATTACTCTAGTGCTACCTGACCAGGCTTTAAACCGGAAATGGATAGTTAATTCACAAACGAACTCGCCTTAGGGCGCATCTCTATGGTTCAAACTAAACCGCGTCGTGTTCACCCTATCGGCCGTGTACCGAAAAAGGACTCAGGAAAATCCCGCCCAATTACTGACTGCAGTCGTCCGCATGGAATTTCTTTGAACGATCATATTAAGCGTGACTTAGAGTCCTTTCGCATTAACTTAATTGACACCGCGGTGCCATTTTCTACACCTAATTGTTTTTACTCGATAGTTGATATCGAATCTGCTTGGCGCTGGATCCCGGTTTTCCCTCCTCACCGAGAATTAAAAGGCTTTCGCTGGATGTTTGGCAAACACGACTCTTCCCAGTATAATTATTATGTGGACAACAGACTTTGTTTCGGTCTCTCGTACGCACCGTTCATTTTCAACCGTATCTCTAACGCTATTGTTCGCATGATGGCTCGCCGCGGTTTTCGTGCTGTGGTTAATTATCTGGATGATTTTCTTATCATGGGAAGTACTCAGGAAGAATGTCAGCGGGGGCTTGTCACCCTTATCAATTTGCTGCATTATCTCGGATTTAACAAGAGTTGCCGCAAAGTCGTTTCTCCCACCCAGCGCATCACCTTCTTAGGCATTGAGCTAGATTCCTCAACTATGTCTCTCCGCCTTCCGGAGAACAAGTTAAACCGACTGATCGGTCTCGTGAACAATTTCTCACGCAAGGCTTCTGCCGCCAAACGTCAATTGCAGTCCCTCGCGGGATCTTTAAACTTTGCGTGCCAAGTTTACACGGACAGATTGAGTCGTCTTTTTCAATCTCGGACATTGTCTAACGACATTTTCTCTCCCCTCTAGGATACCTCACGCAACTGGATTTCCGGGCCAAGTTTGTTTCTGCTGCGGCGTATGCACATTCTACGTTGAACACTCGTCGCTCTCAATGGCGCATCTATCTTCGGTTCTGTACTACGTATCACCTACGTATCGTCCCAGCCGAGGACCAAACAATCATTCGTTTTCTAATTCACTTGTCTTATTATTGCAAATATTCTACAGTTATCAACTACCTCTCTGCTATTTATGTTCTACTTCGAAATTTTGGCTTCAACGTCAAGTGTTTTCTATCAAACTTATCTTACGCGGACGTCGGCGCATTCTCGGTGACGCCCCAGTTCAAAAGCTTCCCATGACCCCAGATATTCTTTTGCGGCTTCACCCTCAGTTCACAGAACGATCTGACTCAGGCTTCTGGGCAGCGATGCTAATCGGGTTCTACACTTTCTTTCGTAAATCAAATCTCGTTCCCAAATCAGAGAAGGCCTTTGATCCCGCCAAGAATTTGTGTCGCTACAGCATCATTGTCAGACCGTGGGGTTTGGTTATCTGCGAGAGCGTCAGTTGCTCATTCCCGTACTGCGGCTCTCACAGGGTCACCCTCTCTGTCCGGTGCAAGCTTATGAACGTCATATTTTAGAATTCACGGGCACCCAGCCTTCGCCTGCATTCCTGCATTCCAGAAATCGTCACGCCACTCCCGTTACACACCCAGCATTCACCAACAATTTGCGCAATGTTCTCAGTTACGCAGGCTTCCCAGCCAACAAATTCTCGGGCCACAGTTTTCGCCGTGGTGGAGCTTCCTACGCCTTCCGTTGCGGTGCTCCCGTGGAACTTATCAGTCTCCAAGGGGACTGGTCTTCGGACGCTGTTTTGGTTTACATCGCACAACCCCTTCAGCGGCGGCTCTCAGTGGCGAAACTGATTGCCCAAAACATTGACTATTCCTGACTTTTATTATTTCACTTATTATAAGACTTTTTCTTTCCCCTTACCCGTCCACGCATCTTCCTTTTTCGGATTTTATTTGTCTGGCGGTTTGGGCGAGCCGAATCAGGGGGGTTGGCATTCGGTTTCGCTCCCCCCTTGCTGCGGCTTGGCTTTTTCCGGCAAACAATAAAGTCATTTATCTGCTTATAGCTCCTGTTGTCCTTTGTATTAGTGTAAGAATTGTCACGGAGGATTATATTGATTGATCATGTCTGTAGTGGCTGCTGCAGTCTATAATAATAATTATTAGTAGTATTAAAGTGGCTCATCTCAGTTTTTCAGAACCATACCAACCTGAGCTAATACTTCACTGTCTTGGGTCGGAAGGGCAAGATTTTTGGCACATTTACTAGAGATTGAATAAAGTTTCCAAAAATGTAGATTTCATTGACATCATTACCATAGCAACGAAACAATGACGTCATGGTTTCTGAAACTCGACATTTTTCTCGATATCGAGACCTAAACTTTTAAAACGAATCAACGTACCTTGTAGTATACATGTAGATCTTCAATACTGCAAAGTTTGAAAAAATTCTATGAGAGCGTTTTTGAAAAAAAGAGAGTTGAATATTTTGCAGTCCATTTTGCAGTCCAAGTTCGCCTCAGTATCTGTTAGCTCGTTGATTCCAGCGACTTCCTGCAGATTGAAACAATGTCCTTTCCATGTTTTATACCTTGGACATAGAACTACTTTCCTGTAAAAGTAACATCTTTTATATTCTCATAGAAGGAAGGTCTTTGATATGAGAGCATCTATATAAAATCTCCAGATCAAAAGTGTAACATGTTATATGCTATCCCTGAAAATTTCAAAGGCATTGAACCATTTTAAGAGCGCGAAATAATTATAAAAATATACGGTACTTTCGTGAAATTTGTTGACAGGTGGTTTATTTCAGAAGTTCTCTTTTGTCTATATTCTACATATTTGTGTGCTTTGGAATCAGCAAGTTTGCCATGCTTGACTTGCCGCCCTTGACTACAGCCTGGGCGATCGTGTATATTTTATTTCTAACACAATAGCAATTGATTAGCCTAAGACTGCGGTGAGGCATCACAGGCGGAAGTTTAGCAGCACACACATGATCATGGGGAGTTTTGGGCCAAAATTTTTTCAAGGGTGGGGGAGGGGGGGTGACGGTGTGGTGCGCTTGCCAACCCGGCTCCAAACTTTGTCGCCGGGTTGGCAAGCGCACCACACCGTAATCCCCCTCCCCCACCCTTGAAAAAATTTTGGCCCAGAGACTCCCCATGATCATGTGTGTGGGGAAGCAAGGAGAGAGCAGCGGGGAAACAAAAGGAGAGACCCTGCACCAAAGAGGAAACATGGAAAACAGCGCGGCCACAAAATCAATGGGGCAACTGGAGAGGAAACTCAAATTTCACATTTTGGCTCAGGAATTATTTTTTTCATTTGAAGAAATGCGCGCACATCAATAGAGAACATGGCGGATCATTATGACTTAATTCTTGACAGAGCAATCGGGCTTTTCCGAGAAAGAAATCGAAACGTTTTACCTTTTGTGAGAGGTGGAAAAAAACTTTTTGAGAGTGGTTATGAATATCGTGAATATCTTGGAAAACTTAATGAAGATCTTGAAGATGTTTTGGTTTTTGCAGAAAGAGAGAGAGAAAGAGGCAAGATGTCACAAGAAAGGTTGGAAAGATTTGTGAAAGATTTGATTGATAAAGTTGGAGACACAAATCTGGGTGATTTTCTTGAGTATAAAATGAAAAATGATATTCATCTTTTCCAAAAGCATTATGATCCTGTTAAGTTTGGAGAAATTGCAAGAAATGGAATGAAAGATAATTCAATTCTTGGATTTTCTTTGCCGAGTTTGAAACTTTTGTTTCAAGGACTGCAAAGCGAAAATCTGTCAAAAGAAACTTTTGACAGATTTCTTTTGACAGAAACAGATTTCAAAGGATGGCTCCACGTGTGGAAAATGCAGGTATCACAACTGAACTTTAAAAATAAAGACCGCTGGAATTACCTTTCAAAAGATTTTTATAACCCTGCTGCACTTGATATTCAAGTATTTGCAAAAGAGTACCGCGGAAAGTTCATTGAACTGCTAAAAAAAGAGCTGGAGGAGTTGGGGAAGGTGAAAGTATTATTTTCTTTTGACACACAGTTTTCAAGAAAGAAAATTGAAAATGAAAAGGAGAGGAAAGAAACCATCAAACAGTATTACATAAGTCAAACGTATATTTTCCAAAAATTTGATGAAGAAGAGATCACGGAAAAATTCAATGAATTTATTGGAGAATCAATGGGCAAAACAGAAGTTTCAGTTGATAAATCAGAAATGAAATTTGAAGGAATCAGACAAGTGTACGTGCATGTGGCAAGATATGAACCATTGGAAGGAGGATCATGGATCAGAACACCAGACAAGCTTTTTGCAAAGAAAGCAATAATCAACGTGCAAAACACAGACAACAAGTGCCTGAAGTGGGCGCTGAGATCAGCACTTTACCCAGTCAAAGATCATGCGGAAAGACCTAGCAAATACAAAAATGTTGACGAAAAAATGAACTGGAAAGGAATCGATTTCCCAACACCAATAAAACAGCTAAAAAATCTTGAGGAGCAAAACCCAGGACTGGCAATCAATTTATATGGCTGGGACGCAGAAAAAGACTGTTTCATGGGCGGGTTGTTGTTCAGCAAGAAAGGACCAGAAGTGGAAAGGATCAACTTGATAATGATTGTGTCCGGAGAGAGAAACCATTACTGCTGGGTCAAAAGAATGAGCGCCCTGATTTATGATCAGACAAAACATAACGGAAAAAAGCACTTCTGCAATCTGTGTATTTCACATTTCAGAACAGAAGAAAAGCTGGAAGAGCACCAAAAACATTGCAAAGGTTTGGAGGGCAGGCCCGCGGTGATCGAGATGCCCGAAAAAGGGAAAAACATTCTGGAATACCAAAATTCCCAAAAACAGATGAAAGCGCCTTACGTGATTTATGCAGACTTTGAAGCGCTGGTAAAAAAGGTTGAATGTCGCGAAGAGCAAGGGTGCACAGTGAAAACTGAAATCCACGAAGCATGCGGGTACGCCTGGGTGTGTGTGAGAAGCGATGGAAAAATCGTGAGCAGAGGTTTTTACAGAGGGGGGGATGCGGCGGAAGTTTTCTTGGAAGAAATTCAAAAAGAGGAGGAAATTTTGAGAGAAAGGGTGGAAAAAGCCAGCAAAAAGAAATTTGAAATTGGACCGGAAGACTGGGCTGCATTCAAAACGGCAAAAAATTGCCACATTTGCAACAAAAGTCTGCTGGTAAAAAATTTCTCGGACAAAAGACCTGTCTGGAAAGGAAACATTTTTTTGGGACAAGCGCATTTCGGTTGTTTCTGGAAAAGGAAAGAAAAAGAGAAACTTTTTATGAAAAAGTCGGACAACCCCCCAGAACAAAAAGACTGCATTTTCTGCAAAGAACCACTGATAAGACCATTTTTCAGAGATGCTGTGAGAGACCATTGCCACGTGACAGGCAAGTTTCGCGGAGCAGCACACAATGAGTGTAATTTCAAACTGAAACTGAAACCCAAAACATTCAAAATCCCTGTTGTATTTCACAACTTTTCAGGCTACGATTCACACCACTTGATGCAGGGGGTGGCAAAGCAGAACAAAGATGTGAAATGCATCGCAAAAACCATGGAAAAGTACATTTCATTTTCATTGGGGAATCTGCAGTTCATTGACAGTCTGAATTTCATGCAAGCGAGTCTCAGTTCACTTGTGGGGGCAACGCCAAAAGAGGAACTGAAAATCACCAAAACAGTGTTTGAAGACAAGGGTCCGGTTGATCTGTTATTCCAAAAAGGGGTCTACCCGTATGAGTACATAGACGCCTGGGAGAGGTTCGGCGAGACACAGCTGCCGCACAAAAGAATGTTCTACAGCAAACTGAATGACGAAGAGATTTCAGACGCGGAATACGCGCACGCGCAGAGGGTGTGGGAAGCGTTTGGATGTGAAAATCTGGGGGACTATCATGATCTGTATGTGTTGACGGACGTGACGCTGCTGGCGGATGTTTTTGAAAATTTCAGGGATTTGTGTCAAGAGCAGTACGGGTTGGACCCGGCGAATTATTTCACATCACCAGGATTGAGCTGGGACGCGCTTTTGAAAATGACAGACATGAAGCTGGAGCTCCTGACCGACATTGACAAGCACATATTCGTGGAAAAAGGGATGCGCGGCGGGATCTCAAATGTGAGCAAAAGGTATGTCAGGGCCAACAACCCGGAGGTGGAGGGATATGATGAGACCAAACCGAAAAAATTTCTCATGTATTTCGACGCGAATAATCTGTACGGCTGGGCCATGTGCCAGCCAATGCCTGTGCGAGGTTTTAAATGGAAAAAGGACCTGCCCACGGAAGAAGAGATCCGGAGGAAAAAAGAAGACGCGAAGAAGGGCTGGATCCTCGAGGTTGACCTCGAGTATCCGGCGGAGCTGCACGAAGCGCACAACAGCTACCCGCTGGCGCCAGAAAAAAAGGCGGTAAAACAGGAGGACATGTCCGGCTACCAGCACCGCCTGATGAAAAAGCTGGAAATAAAAATTCCAAAAGAAAAGAAACTGCTTCTGACCCTGGAAGATAAAAAGAACTACGTGGTGCACTACAGGAACCTGCAGTTCTATCTGAAACAGGGGATGAAACTGAAAAAAGTGCACAAGGTTCTGGAGTTCGAGCAGACGGCGTGGATGAAACCGTACATCATGAAGAACACGGAGCTGCGGAAAAAAGCGAAGAGCGCTTTTGAGAAAGACTTTTACAAACTGATGAACAACTCGGTGTTCGGGAAAACGATGGAGAACTTGCGGAAGCGAACGGACATCAGAATCGTGAAAAGCGAACAAAAACGGAAGATCAGAAAACTGGTTGCAAATCCGCGGTATGCCAGGTTCGAAAACTTCACAAAAAACATGGCGGGCATCCACCTGCACAAGGGGAAGCTGGTGCTGAACAAACCGGTGTACACGGGGATGACGATCCTGGACAACAGCAAGATCCTGATGTACGACTTTTTCTACAACCACCTGAAAAAGCAGTACGGCGACAAGTGCGAGCTGGTGTACACGGACACGGACAGCCTCCTGCTCGAGATCGAAACAGAAGACGTTTACAAGGACATCGCGGCAACGCTGGAAATGTACGACCTTAGCGATTACCCGAAGGGCCATCCACTGCACTCAGACGAGAACAAAAAGGTCCTGGGCAAAATGAAAGACGAGTGCGCGGGAGCTCCGATCGCGGAAGCCATCTGTCTCAGGTCAAAAATGTATTCCATCTTCCGAGAGGACGAAAAAAATATCAAAAAGGCGAAGGGGGTGAAAAAGTGCGTCGTCCAGAAAAACATCAAACACGAGCATTACCGTGAAATGATTTTTGGTGAGGAGAAACGGATGAAGCATGGGATGAACATTCTGCATAGCAGGGGGCATGAAATTTACTCCATGCACGTGGACAAGATTTCACTGTGCGCGTTCGATTCAAAACGCTGGATCGCGGATGACGGGATCCACACAAAAGCATACGGTTTCAAAGATGCCCCTCTCACAGAAGAGGAACTCGAAGAGATGGCGGCTTTTCTGGAAGGCATTCACTTTAATGTTTGAGCCACCTCACGCGGGTCCAAACTTTGTAAATAATTCACAATGGCTTGATCAAGAAAAATGACTTCCTTTTCACAGGATGGGCAGGGTTTTTGAAAAACAACAGAGCATGCATTATTGGAAAGCTCTTTGATGGCGCGTTTTTTTCCTTTGCTTGAGGTTTGAACAATAACACCGTTGCGTCCACGGCCCATTTTGAAATTTCATTTGTTTGTTCAACTGTCCACGCTGGATGGCGGGAGAACTGTGTTTTTTGGCACAATCTGCAGCTCTTCACGCACAAAACCGCGCTTGGGTCCATCATGCAAATAGTACAGAACGGGCTGATCCGGTTTTTGTAAAACTTTTTCAATGGTGAAAACTTTCAAAGACCAAATCGGATCCGTTGCTCTTTTTTTCCCTCCTTCAAGCTCACCAGGTTCGTAAAGATGACGAACCTGAACAAGATATGGCAGGATTTTTTCATCCTTTCCAACAGGTCTGTGATAAGCAGTCGAAGGTTTCGAATAAACAGATTTCTCTTTGATTGCAACAGCAGGTTTCTTTCCGATAAGGCTGGTCACCTCGTTGTTCAAAGCCGAAACAACTTCAGGAAGCCTTTTCACCCATGCCCTGGACCGCTGACCCTCAGGCAGCCGCATTTCCACGGCATACTGGTGACCGAACAGGCGTTCGGCAAGGGTGCGGTTGAAACGTTCAACAATGGCCTGATCGCGGTGAATGTTGACGCGCCCGCGCCGGATGAAAGTTTTGTGATTTTCCATGACTTTCGTCACTTCACCCATGAATTCTCGCCCAGGGTCAACTTGCAACATTTCAGGCCATTTCAAAGGGCCGCGCTTGTAAATTTTCTGAAAAGCCTGAGCAACCTCATCAGAATTTTTCGAGGTCAAGTGTTCGGACTCTTTGAAACGGCTGGCCACGTCGACAACGTTCAGAGCGTATTTCCAGACTTTGCGACCGCGAGGCAGTTTATCGTGAGGCAAAAAAAGAAGGTCCGCCTGGTGGACCTTGTTGGGTAAGGACACGTCGAATTTCGGTCGAGGTATATGCTTCGGCGCAGGAAGGAAAATCTGCCAGAGGGCTTGCTTGATCAACCAATTTTTTGCGGTGTCTTCCGGGACTTTTGCAGCCGCGGCCAGTTTTTTGATGGCGGCAATGCCTTTCCAATAGCCGCCAGGGCTGTAGTATATCTTCGCGAGTTTGGTGTCCATATAAAAGAGGTGAAAAAAAGTTTAAATGTTAGCAGATGAATCTTGTTTTGGTTTTCCCGCAAGAGGCGCATTTGACTTTCAGAAAGGTTTGCCCATTTTTGGTTTTTCCGAGTCTTTCACTCCCACGAACGTTGGGGGTGATCTTCTTCTCATTCACACAGTAGAAATCCATATAAAAGAGGTGAAAAAAAGTTTAAAAGAACCGGAGAGCAGCGTAGCCCAAAGCGAGAGCCCCGGCCCCGACAAACATGAGTTCACCATTTTTTTGCTGCTGGCTTGGTTGATAAAAATCAGAAAATTTGGGCTCTTTGAGAGGAGCCATTTGCTCTTCAGGATGCGCCTTGTTATAAAGTTTGAAAGCGTAGTCAGTGTTGGTGAAGTTCTGCTTGGCTTCCGCTTTTATGTGCTCGTTTGTTGCAATCCAGTCGAGACGTTTGGTGCGGTCGCGCGAATATTTGGCGTACGCAGCTTGATACGCCTCGAGAGCCCGGTCGTGGCGCTCTTTTTCTTCAAGAGCGGCCTTGTCACTGCCTCCAAAAGCCTTCGCCAGATAATTGCCGCCGATGAAAGCCGCTGCGTTCAACACAGCCCCGCCAACCATAATTGCGATACTTGCCATGATTATAAAATCGGCGGCATTTTTCAAATGATTTTATCAAAGTTTGTCGGGTAAGATTTTCTGGTCCTCCAGGTACTTCTTGAGCCAGATGCTGCCTGCCATCACACCAGTGAACATTGCGAAGTTTTCGACAGAATCTGAAGGGTCATCTGTAAAACTTCTCCTGAACGCTTTTTTGGCAACCCACCCAATGCCTGCTGTGAGGCCAACGAGAGTCGCGGCATCCAGAACGGTTTTAACGAGCTTGTTATCAGACATGTTTGGTATGAAAGAAAAAAAATAAAAGTTCAAAAGAAATTTTTTTTGGCAACTTTCATTTTTTGATTACAAACATCTCAACTTGTTTTGATTACAAACATCTCAACTTGTCTTTCAATTGTTTTTTCGAACATTCAAGCTCATCCATTTCATAATCCCTGAGCCTTTCCAATTCATTCAATTGTTCTATTTTATTTTTTACTGTCTCCTCTTCCGTGTTTTCCTCTCTCAACATTTTCAATGCTTCTTCCAATTCTCTCCGGATCGTTTTGATTGCTTCTTCATATTTTTTCACAATAATTTCTGTTGTATTTATAAAATTTTTCAATTCTGTTACACTGAACATTGCTAAGTTTTCGACAGAATCTGAAGGGTCATCTGTAAAAATTATCCTGAACGCTTTTTTGGCAACCCACTCAATGCCAACAGTGAGGCCAACGAGAGTCGCGGCATCCAGAACGGTTTTAACGAGCTTGTTGTCAAACATGTTTGGTATGAAAGAAAAAAATAAAAGTTCAAAAGAAATTTTTTGGGCACATCTTCATCCATTGCGCGGGTGGAATTATGACGAAACAAAAATTCAAATGAAATTAATCATCCATATACCGAATTCCACGTTTTTTCGGCTTCGGTTTCGGAGTCTGTGGTGAAGGTTCCGCATCCACGTGGGTTGGTTGTGGGGCTTGCTCCACAGAAGTTGCCTGGTTCTTTTTGAAAAAGGCCTTGATGTCTTCACGCTTGACATAAGTTGTGAGAAGCGTGACGCCAATTCCGGCGATTGCGATCAATTGGTTTGTGGTGAGACCGTTTTCTGCAGCAGGCTTTGGTGCGGGCTCTGTTGTGGTTTCCACCCCCACTGCAGGTGCAGATTGTTTTGCCATTTTCTCTTCATAAGCTTGTTTGTGCGCTGCGCGGGCCTCCCGAGTTCTTTTTGCAATATCTATGCCAGCAGCCACTCGCTTGGGATTTTTGGGCTTTGTTACCGGCGTTTGTGAAGTTACTTGGCTCGTCTGTGGTGCCGGCGTTTGTGAAGTTTCTTGACTCGTCTGTGGTGGTGTTTGCTCAACTGGGTTTGCTTGTGCGGTTGGTTGTTCTTCAGCCATTGTATAAAAACAAAATTAATATTCAATTCTGAATATTACTTTGCAACTTCTGTGTAATTATTCATTAGTTGGTGTGTCAACCTCAGGGGCAATGTGCACAGGCTGTCCGTCCCAAAATTTTGGATCCCCGGGGGGGCCTCCGCTGAAATCAATGTGTTTTGTTGTGATCAGCACTGCGTTGGCCAGAGCGAGAAAACGGCCGCAAGACAAAGCGGCGCTGCCGGCCAGGTTGGAGAGCTCATTGCTGATGATCCAGTCGTTTCTCAGATCTTTTTGCAGAGCATTGATGTCGTCGATGTCGACGGCCATTCCGACCGCTTTGGTTGTAAGAAAAATGATGCTGTCGATCAAGCTGTCCGTTGTTTTTGAGCCCACATAAGCCTGGTAGCGTTTGGTGTATTTCTCGACATCTTTGTCAGAGAGGCGTTTCACTTGCTCGTGTGAAAGCTGCTCCCCGATGGCTTCTTTTGATTTTCCTGTTGACACAAGCCGGGCCAACTGCTCGCGCATCGCGGGGATATCAGGCTGCGTTGAAACAACAGCGGGGACAATGCCGGCGGGCGCGCTCGCTGCCTCAGCTTCAAGCAAGTACAAGCCCGACAAGTCCAAGTCATCGAGTTTTGATAAGTCCGCCATTTTATATTTGTGAATTTTTATTCATTTTTAATTTTTAATTGGGGTGAGGGGTGAGGTGTGTGGAATTTTATTCCGAAAGGGTACTGAAGTGCGAACACAAGGCAGGAGAACTGTGTTTCTTTCAATTTTGAAATGAGGTCTTTGAATTCATCTTGAGAAAGTTCGCCGGCGAATTCATCAAAAATCGCTTTCAATGTCTTCCACGAGGGCGTGTAAAAAAGCACAAGCGCCGCAGCGTTTTCGCGGAAAGAGGCCGTGATGCTGGTCATCTTTTGGGTTATCACCCACGTGCTGATCCCTGCGTGGCGGCCGCTGAATGCGAGTTCGACCAGCTCGCCTGTGCGCTTTTTCACATCTTTCGAGGCTGCGCAGTCATCGAGGATAATGAGCGCGTTGGTGCCCTCCAAAAAAAAATAAACATACTTCAAAAATTTTTCAACTTCATGCTGTATGCAAACCACGACATAAAAACGCGGGTCTTTCTCAGCGAAACGATGAAAAGTCATGTTGTGTTTGAATGTCGGGCAGATGAGCGCAATGTAGTCAAACTTGCCGCGGAAAGGGCCGCGGAGCTGATCCACCACAAACTTTGTTTTGCCTGAATTAGTCGGTCCAATTACGAGAGCGTTAAACGGTATGTTGCCTGTGTCCATTTTATTAGTACTGCACATCTTCTAATTGCTGCCCTATTATATTCATCTGCGAGTCACTGATAACAAAGACGTGGCAGTTCACGTTGCCTGAGTTTTTGGCATTCCGCTCGAGTTCAAGCTGGACTCCATCTTGTGTGTTTACAAGCCGCGTGCCGCTTCCGTGAATTTTTTGACTTTCCATTGAGCGAAGATCTATCAGAAGCCCGAACTTGTTTTCGATGTAAAACTTTTTCAGATTCATGTTCGGTGTTTTGTTTTTTGACTTACCAAAGAAGCGGTAAACTTCACCCCAGATATCCTTTCCTTCGATGCCGTTATTGTAAATCATGTTGGGCTTGCCGTTCACCGTAACGGTGACTTTTGTCAGGTCTGGGTTGAAGTACTTTTCTGAATCCCTGATGCCGGCTTCATAAGGCTCAACGAAAAGGAGAAGAATACCTTTCAGGGACCTTCTCTGCGAGTTTACTCTGAGGTTTATCCTTGTGTCAATGCCTTTTGAGAAGGTGTGCACAAATGGCCGCTCAACATGATCGTAAAGGAATTCCTTACCTGAGGAGTAAACACTTCGCGCTTCGTCCGCCAGAGGCTTGCTCCTCATCATTTCGTACTCGAGCTGGATGTTTGTCAGCTTGTATTTCAGTTTTGTGGGATCAGAGCCTTTGACAACCTGCGAGGCCGGCGCAAGGGTAAGCACAAACATGAGGTCGTGGTAAAGAGCTTTGGGGTAGAAAACGCCGTGGTCGGTCAGGATCTGGTGGTCCAGTTGGATTCGATATTTTGTTCCGAAAACCGTGTTAAGTGCGTTTTCCGCGCCCACACCCGAGGTTTTTTTATCCCCCGCATTTGAGCGGATCTTGCAGAGGTCTTCGGACTGAATACCCTCGAGCAGCATGTTGTCCCGCTCCTCCTGTGAGAGGAAAAGGTCCTCCCAGATCTTGAAAATGTCATACCCCACCGTGTCCTGCAGTATGGTTCCAGCGTACTTAACAGTCAGCCTGTCGACAAGAGCACGGGAGACGTTTTGTACGAGGAAGTTGTTGGCGTGCCCTCCAGCCAGGTCGATGTCAAAGAGAAGTGAGATCGAGCCTGGCACGAGGACCTCGTTCTCATTCAGCTTGGGCACGTAAACATACAACGTCTCGCCGGGGTTGGCTTCGCTGGGATTAAAAGTGATGCGCTTGACCGTGCGCTCGGCTTTCATTCCGCCAAAAATTTTTTCTTGGTTTGTTGGAGGAAGGTTTGCTTGCACAGACATGTTTATACAACGCCGGACATTTATATTTAAATAAAAATAATTTGAATATATAATTTCGCGATGGCAAAAAGTGTAGAGTTTGGATACGATGACCCTGATCTTGACCATGATATTGACCACGATGATGACGATGAAGAGGAAACCACCGATGAAAAAACTCCTCTTATCCCTGGCTACTCATCCACACCTTGGCGTCAAGGTCAAGAGATTGAGATGCAAACAATTTCTCACGAGAAAAGCGGGCTGCCAGATAAATCTTATATTGAAGAAACATCTTTTGGTGGAACAAGTGGAAGATATATAACAGATGATGAGATTGAAAGAAGACTGAAAGCTTTAAGAAACGATCATACAGATTTATATTCCTCAGATAAAGCTGAAAATTATTATGAAAATTTAACTCAGGAGGGAAAAGATAAAGAAGCTAAACAATTAATAAATATTGTACAAAATGTGGAAATCGAACGTGCAAAAGAATTAATCAAAGAAAGATATCCAGAAGCAAACATAACTAAATTGGGATTAAGGCTTGCAACTGCCGAAGAAGCAAAAACAAAACCAGGAATTAAATTTATGGATATTGTTGCTATTGGCAAAAATAGTGGTATGATAAAGGTATTTCTTAATAATGGAGAAGATTTTCAAAGTTCTTTCTTTAAAACGGACTACATCAAAAAAGTGCTTGGCCGAAAGGCTTTAGAAATTGATAATGAAAATTTAATAGAAACGAAGAAACAAAGTTATGAACTTGAAAAACAGATGAAAGAAAAACAAAAAGAACTGAAACAAAAAGAATCAATGGCAAAAGAATCTGAAAAAATAAAACAACAAATGGAAGAAAAGAGAAACAAAATTAGACAAATTGAACAACAGAAAGATGCTCTTGAAGATACAAATAAGCCATTGGATATAGAAGAAATTGAAAAACTGAAACAACAGAAAAAAGACCTTGAAAAAAACCATCAAGAATTAGCAAAGAAACTTGATCAAACTAGAAAATCAGCAAAAGATGGCAAAAAATTGCAAGAAGAAATTCGGAAGCTCACACAAAAAAATGCCGAATTAAAAGAAACTGAAGAGAAACTTCAAGAAAAAATTAACACAGAAGATCTTAACGAAAAAAAAGAGCGAAAAGCAGAACTGGAACGTCAAAATAAAGAAGACAGATCGATTATCGATGATGAGAACGCTTCACCTTCTGAAAGAGAGGCTTCCAGGGAGAGAATTGCAGATAGACAAGAGGAGCTTGCCAGGTTGACAACACAAATTGAAGAAAAAGAAAGAGCCATGCCGCTTCGTGAGCGTGTAAAAGAGATCTTCAAAAAGTACGGCGTGACAGTGACTTCAATCCTTCTTGCCGCAGGTGTCACGATAGGTGCTGTCATTGGCGCCCTCACCAACTCTTTGAAGGCAATGGGCAAAGCTTTGGGAAACGGGTTAAAAGCTATTGCGAAAAAAACAGCCTCCCTTCTTCCGGGACTGCTCGGCTCGATTGTTTCTTTTCTTTTCACAGCTGCTGGCCAGGTAATTGGTTTTCTGGCAGAACACACATGGCTGTTAATTTTGGCTGTTGTGGCCTTTTTGGTTGAGAGCTATGCCAAAAAGCAGCGTTAACGGGATGACCAAAATACAAAACCAGCCAATGCAACCGCGCCGACTACTACAATTATTTTGTTCACATCATGAGACTCACTGCCCGAGCCGGCCGTTGGTACTGGCTCTTCTGTTGTTGCTGGAGTTTTGACAGCAGGCTCTGGTTCTTTTGTTGCTGGAGTTTTGATAGCAGGCTTTGGTTCTTTTTTGCTTTCAGCTCTGGCTGCTTTGTGAATTGGGTTGGAAGGATGGCTGTTCAGTGGGTTAATTTTTGATTTCCAGCCATCCATTGGGCGAAGGGCCGCTTTTTTTGTGGCCTTGTTGGCCCCGTCGTTGACCCCCAGCTTCATACCCGGAATCGCTTGTTTGAGCTGATTGTTGTAACCAACCGTGCTTTCTGTGTTGATAACCATGCGGCCTGGCATCAACCAAGCGCCCGGGCACACAGCAAGGTTCAACCGCACTTTTGCCTCGTCCACCGCCAGCTGGTAACGCTGCACGCTCTTTGCCAGGTCGGGCAGCCTCACTGCGTCTTCAACCAGGACAAGAAACTCGGTCTGGGCCTCCTTTGCTCTGCCTCCCGCCCCCAGAATGCTGCTGCGGACGTTTACTTGCGCACCTAAGATGCAATACACAAATGCTTCAATCGACTGGTTTATTCTCGACAAACCTGCCTGGGTCAAACCTGTTGTGGTTTTTGGTGCGAACCAGTTGAATTGCTCTTCAGCTGCATCATTTCTTATGAAACAAACTGATATTCCCTTTTCTGTCGCCCTTGGATCTTCATCATCGAATTTTGCTTTTGCTGATGGATAGGGAACGTTCAGGATGAAAGGATCGTGGCAATAAATATAAACGCTTCCTAGCCCGTGGTTCGGGCCTATTGTAAACCGAAAATCGGTTGATGAAGGAACTTTGAACTCAACACATAATCTTTTGAAAGAAGCTTCGTCATATTTGTTGTTAAACTGACTCCATGTTGGATCACCCGGCAATGCGCTAAAGCTTTGAATACCTCCGAGCTGAAATAGGATGCGTCGAACCGTAAAGTACACGTGAAAGATGTAAAACGCTCGTACCTGTGGCGGCAGCTTCAGCGTGCTGTCTTTGTCAAATACTTCTCGAGATATTCCGCAGCCTGTTGTCGCGCACCACACTGCAAAGTTCAGCTGCTGTTCCCAGAAAGACATATCTGGCTTCGCCAGCCATTTTTTCGCGGGCTTTGACGTTTCGAATTTCAGTTGTTCCTTGGTTAATATCTCTCTAAACTTTGTTGTAAAATACTGGTCAGGGGTGACATAAATTTTGATTGCTTTGTCGAATATTTTTTTCAAACTCGGTGCAGCTTCTTCGAATGGAACTGCTGGGACAGGTAAAGTACTTTTGCCTTTTTCAGGTGTAAGCTGCATTGGAAAACCGCCGACTTCCTTCACTTCTTGGCTGTGAGATTTGCTTTCTGGTGCTTTCTTCACATCTTGGCTGGGAGGTTTGCTTTCTGGTGCTTTCTTCACATCTTGGCTTTCTGAAGTGTCATGTCTTGATTTTTTTCTCACCCTGCTAAGATATTTTGCAAAATCATCACTGTACTCTCCTTGCATTGCGATTATTTAAACTTAATTTTTTTTTATTTAATACAAAATGGTTGTGCTCACAATCATCGCTCCTTCAAACGACTACACAGTTTATTTTCACCAGCCCCTTCAACCAAACTATATCAGACTTTTAAGCTGTTCTCTTTACAATTCTTGGTTTAACCTGAAAAAAGTGGGCAGACTTAAATCGATAAAACATAACAAAACCATCACCTTTTTACCGGGCTATTACACCTTGAAATCTTTGGCAAGTAAAATTGAAAATGGTCTTTTGCCGGACAGTGACACCTTAAAAGCAGAAATCAACACACCCTATGGTCAAATGGTTGTCTTAAACACACAATTGGAACAATTTGAAATTGATAAAAATTTGAGCTCTCTTCTTGGCTTTGGCGTTGTAGGAAATTTACCACCATTCTTTTCGTTATTGTATTCAAAAAAACTGAACTCCCCTTCAACGTACTTCATCCATTGTGACTTGATTGACAAACAAGAAAATCAGTTCAATGGAAAACCATCCACCATTCTTGCCAACTTTGATATAAAAGGTGAACCTTGGGAAAAAGTTTTTTATCAGTCAGAGCCACAGCATGTTCGTGCCACTTTGAAAAGTCGAGAGGTAAACAGTTTGACTATTTCAGTCAAAGATGAGAATGGTGAAATTTTCGATTTCAATGAGATGCCACTCACTTTCGTTTTGGAGATAAATTGATTACCTCTTGAATTTCAGACAATTAAAAAAAAAAAAAGCTGTATTTTATAGACAATGTCTTCATCAAACGTATTGCCCAGTGCTCCTCCGGAGACACCACAAAGCGGATTATATCCTGTTTTACAAACGCCTGAGGCCTTTCGCCTTGGAGAGATAAACGAAATCAAAAAAAAGTTGGCTGAAGAGGTTGACAAATATAGACTTGTTCGAAAAAAATTTAAACGCGCAAAAACAGCCGTCAACTGGCTTTCTGGAGGTCTTGGTGGCCTCAGCGCTGTTTTTTCGGGTGCCGGCCTTACTTCTGCTGTAACAGGGGTCGGAATACCCGTTGCCATCCCTCTTGGTGTTGTTGGTGGTTTATTCTCTGTTGCTTCCTCCGGTTTGATTCTTGCCGGTAAAAAACTTGACAAAAAAATGTCTTAACACCAGGAGATTGTTACTCTTGGCCTTGCAAAACGTGCGAGTGTTGACAAGCTGGTTTCCAAGGCTTTAATTGATAATCGAATAAGTGATTCTGAGTTTCGGATTATTCTTTCTGAATTGGAACAGTACAATGAGTTAAAAGAAAAGGTACGAGCAAAGCTCACAAAAAAACCATCTTTAAGTAAACTGCCTGATGTTGAAAAGATAAAAAAAGAGCTTCAAGAACAGCTTATGAGAAAACTCGCGGCGCCCAGCATTGCAAATTTGAACTGAAGTTTGAGGGAAAAACAAAAAAAATATCTTTAAGTATAATTAAAGGTTGACTGCATAACTCAAAATGATCACGATATTTCACATGCTTTTCGTTATTTTTGCGGAACTTTCTTCTCCAGTTTGGCTGAATGATGTCAGACAGATAACTCAACAAGTTGTTGAGGCGATGCGTGAAGCGGACGAAAAAAAACATTGTGAAATTTGAGTTTCCTCTCCAGTTGCCCCATTGATTTTGTGGCCGCGCTGTTTTCCATGTTTCCTCTTTGGTGCAGGGTCTCTCCTTTTGTTTCCCCGCTGCTCTCTCCTTGCTTCCCCACACACATGATCATGGGGAGTCTCTGGGCCAAAATTTTTTCAAGGGTGGGGGAGGGGGATTACGGTGTGGTGCGCTTGCCAACCCGGCGACAAAGTTTGGAGCCGGGTTGGCAAGCGCACCACACCGTCACCCCCCCTCCCCCACCCTTGAAAAAATTTTGGCCCAAAACTCCCCATGATCATGTGTGTGCAGCTCTCGAAAGCTTGCCATTCTACTGCAGTTATTATTGTTTTAGGGGCTACGGGCATTATTCCTGTTGTTTGTTTGATTGTTTTCCCGAAGGGCATCGAGCATTCATGTGAGACCTTACGAGAGCTGCTACATCGCCTATTTGCAGTCTCACAGACGTCATCACAGCCTTATGCTAATTGCTAATGTATTAAGAATGACATTTTCACGAACACCCGGGCTGTAGTCAAGTATGACAAACTTGCTGATTCCATAGCACACAAATATGTAGAATATGGACAAAAGGGAAACTTCTGAAATAAACCAGCTGTCAACAAAAAAGATGAGAACGAATGCAAAGGTACCCCACATTTTTATAATTATTTCGCGCGCTTTAAATAGTTCAATGCCCTTGAAATTTTCAGGGAAAGCACATAACATGTTATACTTTCGACCTAGAGATTTTAAAACATTCTATCGACTTGTTTTTACATAGATGCTCTCATACCAGAGACGTTCCTTCTATGAGAAAAATGTGAAAATGAAAGACATTACTTTTTAGTTCATAGAGAGAAATCTAGTGAAGCAAACTGAATGAAACCTTTCAGGAAAGTTGTTCTATACCAAAGGTATAAAACATGGAGAGGACATTGTTTCAATCTGCAGGAAGTCGCTGGAATCAACGAACTAACAGATACTAAGGGGAACTTCTAAATTTTGACTGGAAAATATTCAACTCGCTTTTCTTCAAAAACGCTCTCATAGAATTTTCCAAACTTTGCAGTGTTGAAGATCTATGTGCATACTAGAAGGAATGTTGATTCGTTTTAAAAGTTTAGGTCTCGAAACCGAGAAAAATGTTGATCTTTGGAAACCTTATTCATTCTCAAGTAAATGTACGAAAAATCTTGCCTGACCGACCCAAGACAGCGTAGCAGTAGCCTTTTAATGCTGAGGTGGTGAGGTTCTGAAAAACTGAGATCAGCCACTATAAATTGTTTTCTTTAGTGCAGGCAAACAGTCTTTACCACCTACCAATGTCAGCAAAAGTCGATTGCCCAATGTATTTTATACCCTTTGTTATTTCTGGAGGTTCAATTATGTCTGATTTAGTTGGATTGACAAGGATCCCATCCTAGAAAGTAATATTTTCATCAGTTCCAGAACTACACAATGCCATGCATAATATTTGTCCCAAATAACGAGAGCTCATTAGAAGCGTCAATCATTTTGAGAATCCTTGCCCAACTTTCAGTGCACCTTCACCTTGGTGGCAATGAAAGTGAGAAACTTTTCATAAGAGATTAAGCAAAAAATTAAATTAAGCTTAATTTTAATACTTGGTACCACAAAAATTGGTACTACCAATTCAATTCGATTCTAGCCACCAACAATGCCTACACCGATGCCACTGTTCCATTAATCAATGCGTATCGCAACATTTACTTACGGCATATTGAAAACTCAAATATAATTCTTTTACTGATTAGAACTGTGTGCATGCACTTACTTTATTTATCCAAACTTCCCCTTCGCCTTGATCATTGGTAACATACAGATCTGCAACATGCGATGTACAGTGTTTAATGAACATGTACAGTTGGAATGTACGACTAGGCAACTTTCATAATAAATCTAAAATGCATCATGATGCAGTTTTATTACAAATGAAACTTTTGTTCAGTTGATGTGTTCAAAGTTTACTCAAATAAAATTAGTACAATTGATCATCCCATCCTGATAGGTTGTTGCTGTGGAGCTATGAAAACAGTTAAGAACAAAAATATTTATGGAATGTTATTCCATAAAGGCCAATCGAATCAGGTGTGAGAAAACTGAACGGCTACCGTAATTATTTTGTGGCTTTGGGGTTTGCTCGCGTGTCCTGAACTTTACTGTGATTGGTCACTGCACAATCAACATTCCTGAAATGTTCTAGGTGTTTATGGTTTTCTTAGTTTCACAGAGGGAAGCGTTAATTAATAAGCAAATCCAGTATACATGAATTAAAAATGTACATGTATAGCAACCAGAGAAAACTGCAAATGAAGAGCTTATTATTATTATTATTATTATGTTAAATAAATAAACCTTAAGTACCTGCAGTGAAATCTCCACTCAAATCTAAAAATGCATTGGAGTGTGGCACTTTAACAGGAGCTAGCTTGATACTAGAATTTGTCTGTGGTCGTACATCGAAGCTTCTATTTGATCTGTGTGTCACATGCAAACAAACAATTCCATTACTCAAGAAGTTAAATAAGAAGAATATGGAAACTGGTCAAAATTTGTGTTTGGTTAAAAATGCCGTCAAAACCCAATTTGTGTATACAGCATGATGCCTTAAGTATGTTAACGAACCAAACCGGTTAATTACATCAGCTTGAAAATTTGCCTGCTGTGAGGAGTTAGTGACGTTCTTCTCAATGATCTAGATCTGACACGGTCATAGATTGAAATAACGATCCTTTTGGTACTGTCATCATTATCATACTGGCAGCTGCTTGTTCTTTTTATTCTGGACATTTTGCTGCCGTGGAAGACTCCATCAGAGCTTATAAATCACGAATTGTTTAAGTTAGCTTTAGCAGAAAAATGTATGAAGTTTGTATTTTTGTGTGGGCTTATATGAAGTATAAGTCCCGCACTAAGCCATCACAAATCTTGTGGTCGGCTGGCTGGGTTTGTCCAAGGGCACGTGACCACACTGACATCCGGGAAACCGGTAGACTGGATAAATTGGGTACAAGTATTCGAAAGGAACTGGGTGCAAGCGGTATATGTTAAGGATAACGGCAACTTATCTAGCTGTAAAATGCTCTTCGTTGAGAATTTGTCGAATTATTAAACAATTATCCTGTTCAATCTTGCGGAATATTGTCTGAGTTTAGCCAACTCTGACTACGGCCTCGTCGGCTAAGTATCAGGCGATATTCCGCACGAGTTCGCAAGATAATTGTTAAACATCCCTGCCAAGATTCGACTATCGCGTTCGATGCTCAGTTCACATTTTATGTTTGTTGTCCGCGATTCGACATTAGTAGTAGAGCAAGGATTAAATGAACACCACCTCGTCGTGCACCGTTTGTCACGTTTTCGCCGAAGTGGAACAAGCTCGCC
The DNA here is from genome assembly GCA_947652115.1 of Blastomussa wellsi. Taxonomy (NCBI): domain Eukaryota; kingdom Metazoa; phylum Cnidaria; class Anthozoa; order Scleractinia; family Plerogyridae; genus Blastomussa; species Blastomussa wellsi. Next base: position 46,589,680 of record OX393561.1, read on the forward strand.
TTTTGCTCGCTTGATCCACTTCGGCGAAAATGTGACAACGGTGCACTCCTCGGAAGTGTTCATTTAATCCTTGCTCTACTACTTGGCAGAAGAGCATTGACACGTTCAACCAATTACAAAGAAGTGGCGGAGACCAAAATGGCCCAAAAACACGGAGAAAACAACTGCGAGTGGTTGCTTCGAAACCGGAAAAAGAACTGCGGCAAAAAGTGCACAGGAAAATATTGTTATCAGCACAACTGGCAAGAGAAAAAAGGAATGCAAAAGCCGGCGCCATGCCGCAGCTGTGGCATCGGGGTTTTGACAGACTACCGACTATGCAAACAATGCAGAGGGTACAGGTTACAGATGTGGCTAAAACGCAAAGAAAAAAAAAGCCAAGAAAAATTATGCCCATGTTTTGCGCGAGCTGAGGCAAAAGATCAAGCATTTAGAGGTTTGCCCCCAATTAGAGAAATGCCCCAATTAGAGAAAAGCACCAAAACAAAAATGGCAGAGCAAGTGACGATGCAGACGCAGCTGACGGAGAGAAAAGAAATGGGTTGGGAAGAGGTGCACGAGAAACTGTCAGAGGCCCCTTTTTGTGAAAAACGAGGGCGGATAACAAAAATAATCTATTGCCGCAAATGCAACGTTTGCGGAAAAACGGGTTTATGTGCCGCATGTTTAAAAAATGGACACAAACACCGCCTTGAATCCTTCCAGGGGTCAGAATATGACAGCGAAACCTTATAAAATACGCGTGACAGGAGACCGACCACGCAAACTCGATCAGAATCCACCTCGGACATTGCCTCAACAACTTGTTGGGTAATCCGTCTGACCTCGCTCAGCCAAACGGGCGTTGGAAGTTCCTTGTAAATGCAGAAAAGCGTGTGGAAAAGCAGAAGCATTTTCCAAAGTTCTGCCAAGCTTCAAACGTTGGAACTTTTTTTTCGCAGATCAACCAGAGGTCAAAGAGAGAAAGATTTTTCGGAAGAGAATCGGAAGGTTTTTCCGCGAAATTTTCTCGCAATCTTTCTTTTAATTCACGATATTTTTCCATTTCACGAGAGATCATTTTGAATTCAGCGTCGGAAACACTGCCGTCATCCAGAGCTTGAGAGACAGAGTTTTTTTATAGAGTCGTGTTTTGCTTGAGCCAAAGCTTGAATTTTCGTGCGCTTTTTCACTTTCCTTTCAAGCTTTCTGTTTACAGCAACAAGGCCTGTCGAAGCAAAGCCAAGGAGCGCAGCTATTCCGGCGACAGGCGCTGATAAAACATGGGTATAAGAAATCGAGATGCAATAGATGGTTTTTCAAATAATAGTGAGACTCCAATACCCCACCATAAAATTTGATTGAAATTCTGTGACACACTTTGAAACCCTTTTGTGTCCTCTATTATTATTTTAATACGTGCAGTACCCTTTTGATATCCAATATAACCGGTATGAAGTATTTTCGATGTCGGCTGTACCAAAAAGGTCAGGCAGAAGGTCACCATTGGCACTAAAAGAACAATAAAAAAGTTCTCTAAATACATAAAACAGTATCTGAAGAATAAGTTAACCTTCATGAAAGAATTTACAACCTACATACACGAATTTTATCTTGTGATCAAAGATCAAGACAAGAAAAAAAATATTGAATTAAATTAATGCAAAATAAAAACAAATAATTACAAATACACACAAATGCATTCTGGTACATGTACGCTTATGGAAATTCACTTGCTTCAGGAGTTACGAGCTTTTGCCTGAGAAAACCAGACAGAGGCCAGAAGAAGGGGTAGGCCAACCTTCATCAAATTCCTGTTGCAAAGAGGCCTTACCCAACTAGTAACCATGTTAACTGACTCTATTGCTTTCGAAAACAGACCACCCCGGGCAAGTGGCGTGACAAAAGTTGTGAATTTACACGTAGGTCAACTTTAGCAGCATGTATCTCTGGATCTATTCATGCAACATATTTAATTTCATTGGTAGTTTAAATGCCTACTAGAACAACTGTTTTCTGTACATCATTCATGAACTGCATGCAAACATAGGAGGCATGCTTCGCGACAAGTTCTCAGGGGTCCAGGAAGGTATGGTTATAAATCTAATTGCAAGTTACTTACCATTGCTTACAAAAACAAGGGGGAATATTAAGAAAACTCACTTGCAATACATAATTACAATGGACTAATTACAATACAATACTTTCAATAAACTTACTTATAATACGTTAAGTGCACTAAACTACATTCGGTACGTTACATACAGTGTACTAATTACTATATACATGTAATACTTAGAGTAAACCAATCACTATACATTACCTAAAACAACAGAAAAATTAATTCACACAATGAACTACTAAATTACAATACTCTACTTACACCACACTACATTGAGATGAGAATATTATCAAAATAATAATTGTAAAAATTAAGAAATTTAACGGCACACACAATTAAATAGGACATATTACAAGCTGCTAAAGAAACATAGACAGAAATATACTTGTTCATTAACTTACATATATTTTTGGTATTCTTTCCACCACCATCTCTTCCTATGTCAATACTTCAACAAGTTTTCTCCATTTAATAAAATGTTCTGAAAGCTTATTTTTTTCTCTGGCAATTTGAAGTTCAATTCCATAAACCAGTTTGATCCGAGCAATAAAACCCCGAACCGTCGGTAGGCTATTCTGACACTTTTTAGAATAAATACAATATTTCCCTAGTAATAATAAATGATTTATTAACGTAAAATTGTCTTTTATTTCGAACTTCCCAAAAATTAAGTCCCACTCCTTCAATGTTTCAATATAAATACCATTATCTTTAAGCCAGGATAAGACACAATTCCAGAATTCAGAGGATATTTTGAAAGAAAAGAGTAAATGCTCAATGGATTCTGCTATTTCTTGACAGAAGGTGCAACTAGGGGAGGCAACTAAGCCAAATTGGTAAAGTTTTTCATTTGTGTAGACAATGCAATTTAAGATTTGGTATTCAAACTGCCTTGTCTTCGATTCCAAAGTTGAACGGAAATGAAAAGAGTAAACTTTATCCCATTCCACATTTATAGTAGTATAGTAGTTGACAGTTCGAGCACAAAATTTCAGCAGTAAAATTCAGCATAATTTTTTGACTGAAATTTTTCAATAATTTTTTCAGCAAATTTTTTCAGCAGAATTTTTTGACTGAATTTTCAGTATTAAATTTCAGTATTAAATTTCAGTATTAAATTTCAGTATTGAATCTAAGTATTTAATCTAAGTATTGAATATTAGTCCTGTTGTTAAAACTGGGGAATTGAATTATATATAATACTGAAATCCAGTATTAAATTTCAGTATTATATATAAGTATTTAATTTCAGTATTGGATTTCAGTATTATATATAAGTATTAAATTTCAGTGGAATTATTGGAATTATTGTTTTATATTATAATGTCCATAAGCATAACTTATAACTCCATCTTCTAGTATGTATCTTTTATCATCAAAACAGCTGAGCGATACTTTATTGATTTCATAACTACCGAGTTCATGGTTTTGACTTCTGATTGTTTTCATCTTATGATACATCTGTTTATTATTGAATAGTGTTTCTTTATAGTTTTCATGTTGAATGTCTTTTTTGATTACATTCTTTTTTATTCCTTTAGCAGTCTTACAACCTTTGTTATCATCTTTGATATAGCTGTACATTTTTGATCGTAGACCAACAAATTCATAAATAGGGACACCAGCTGCTTCATCTTTAAACTTTCCAATTACTTTTTTATTTGACTTATCAAAGTAAGGTGAATTCTCTGCATAGTCGCTATTATCGAATTTATCTTTATCAACCCAAAATTCTTTATAAACATCTTCAGCCTCTATTTCATAAGTTAAACTATCAGTATCTGTGAATAATAGTTTGGCTTTATCACCATACTTCTTTTTAATATAATTATAATGAAAATCATACATGAGAGTCTTACTTAGATCTAATATGCACATGCCTACATAAGCAGGTCTGTTTAATGTAAGTGTTTCTTTTATCTTATGAACAGCTACTAGATTTTCATTGAATATTTTACTACTAACATAAGTTGGTTTACTAGCTAACTTTAATAGTTTCTTTTCATTAGTTACAAGTCTTACATCAACTCTCTTTCTAAGGTTTTCCATAGTTTTACCAAATACACTGTTATTCATTAATTTGAAGAAATCTTTTTCAAATGAATTTTTTGCATTCTTTCTTTTTTCTGTATTGTAATCAATATATTGTTTTAACCAAGGAGATTGATTAAATTGTAAAACACGATGTACTTTAGTCAGTTTTAAACCTAGATCTAAATATAATTTTAAGTTTCTGTAATGTAATACATATTTATCTTTTTTGCTTAATGTAGGTATTAATTTATGTACTAATCCAGTTGATATATTATATTTATCAGCAATAGTTTTACAGTAATAAGATAACATATCTTTTTGAACAGTTATTTTTTCAGCAGCAGCTGGGTAGTCATTATGCAAATCATGAAGTTTTTCTGGATAATCTAAATCAACTTCTAATATATATCCTTTTTCACTATCATCTCTGATATTATTAACATTAAACTTATCAATCTGTATTTCTGTAAGCCATCTAAATTTTCCAGTTGGAAGATATTGACTCATTGCCCATCCATATAAATTATTAGCATCAAGATACATAATATATTTAGATGGTTCATTTTTATTATAATTTTTCATATATTTATTATTAGCTTTTCCATAACGATTAGCAATATAACTGATTCCCCCTCTCATTCCTTTTTCAATGAATAAAAACATATCAATATCAGTTATTAATTCTAATTTAATATCAGTCATTTTTAACATAGCATCCCATGATAACCCTGGAGATGAGAAATAATGACAAGGATCTAGCTTATAATATTGTAAACATGTTTTTCTAAAGTTTTCAAATACATCAGCTAATAGTGATACGTCTGATTTAATGTATAAATTATGATAATCTCCCATATTTTTCAAATTAAATGTATTCCAAACATTTTGAGCATGTTTATAGTCTTCATCTGATATATGTTCATCATTTAATATGCTGTAAAACTCTTCTTTTGTTGGTAGCTTTTTATTGAAGTTATCAAAGCTGTCCATATAATCATAAGGATAAACACCTTTCCTAGCCATTAAATCAAGCTTTTTACCTTTAAAAATTTCTGAGGTATATTTCAATGCTTCTTTTGGTATATTACTTACAAGTTTTTCTAAGCTTGAACTCATAAATTGGAAACTGTCAATAAAGGTAAGATGATTACCAAACATGAAAGCCATATACTTTTCCATATTATTTGGAATTGCATTGATATTCATCTGTTTCTCCTCTCCTTTCTTATTTTTGTATGTATGTTTTTTAACGATTTCACCTATCTCTTGCATTATAAAATGTGAATCATACCCACGTAGATTATGAAAGATAACAGGAATTTTTATCTCTTCTGGATTTACTCTTAGTTTTAGATTACATTCTTGATGGGCTGAGCCTCTGTATTTACCGGTAATATGACAATGATCTTTAACTCTTATGTCTTTCTCAGTATATTTTTTATCACAAATATGGCATTTATCCGCTTTTCGGAATTTATCATCATCATCTTTTGTCATTCTCAATGGTTTGTTAAAATACTTATTGATGATGCTTTTACAATATTTAACTTCATCAAGCATTTTCTCCATAAATTTATAAACAGCCTTTTCACCTCTGTATATTGTTACAGGTTTGCTATATTTATCATCATAGCAACAAACTATCTTATAACCATATCCACAGTCTGTATGCTTCTGGAAGGCTTTAGTATATGATTTATCATTATTTTGTGAACAACCTAATATCTTTTCTGTTATAGCCTCAAAATCAGCATAAATCACAAATGGCACTTGTTGTTGTCGATGAAAGTTGTTGAATTTCAGTATATTATTATTTATATCAGGTAATTTTACTGCTTGTATTCCATTAATTTTTATACATATCTTTTTATGATCAGTCAATACTCTTTCAGAGCTGAAACATTGTAGACAATGCATACAAAAGTGTTTTCTTCCATCATGTTTTGTTTTTGAATGCATGAATCTATTAAAATCTTTAATCAGAACATAATGTTTGTTCTCATTTTCTGTTATCAATAGTAAATTTAATTCATTATTATTTTTTTCTTTTGATATATAAATAGGATATACCTGTTTATTTTCATATCCAAATACATTAATATTAATATTATTTTGTTTTTCAATTTTATTATATTGTTTAATAGTCACTGGAAATTCAATTTCGGAATAATCTAACTTATTAATATATTTTATATCTGATTTTTTAATTCTCTGTGGATTTTTATCTTGTGGGTTTAAATACCGAATATGGCACCATCTGAAACATTCATTATCCTCATTCTTAATATTAATCAATCCTTTTTTACTATTGCTAAGTTCTGATGGTAGTTGAATATAAGAGGATCCCTTCATAGGTTGATAGGTTACAATATTGAGATAATGATTGTCAACAGATTTAATAGTCCAACCAGAACCTTCAGATACCCATTTAGCAACTTTATTTAATATTTGTTGTTTTGATAAATTGAATGATTCTTTTATTTCAGTTTCATTTATAATAGTTTGTGGTGTACTATTAAAATAAGCAGCTTTATTAACATAAGCAGCTTTATTAATTTTTCCATCATTTGCTAATTTTTCAAATGTTACCTTCAATGTTTCAACAAATTTTAATCCTTTTTCAGATTTTAATATTTCTATGATATGATATGCAAGTGCTTGTCTTGTTGACTTTAATTGTATAAGTGGGTCTTTATCATTTTTAATACCAATTTCAAAAGACTTAGTATAACCCTTCAATGCTTGATTCAATTGCTCTATCTTAGTTTTTGGTTTATATTGTTTCATTATTCTCTTATGCTCTTTTTTGATTTTTTCTAATTGTTCCAAGTATTTTTTATTTTTGATTTTATCTTGCTTATGTTTCTTAATCATTTGTTGTAATTCAACATTATTAATTACATTTTGTCTGGTTGTTTTTCTAACTAGATCTAACCATTTATAACCTAATTTTTTAGCGGTTTTGTAGTATCGAGTTGAGAGTAGCTGGAAAAAAGACATTCTATATTATATATTTATATAAAAAATATTTCTTCAAATGCGTTTATTTTTGGATATCAGCTAGCTAGCTAATTTGGTTTAGTATTAAATTTAATACTAAATCAAATTCAGAACTAAATATAATTTAATACTTATTTTTAGCTTGAGTGTTGGCATTTTTCTTATGCTTCTTTGTTTTTAAATGACTGAATTTACCAGCCATAGTATAATTTCTATTTCCACAGTCGATACATCTCCATTCTGTAGTTAACATGTATTTAGTAAAGTATGGTCTGTTTGCTGTCTTTCTTTCTTCTTCAGTGAAATATTTTCTTGGTCTTCCAGGGCCTCTCTTTACAGTCTGATTTTCCATTCTATATATATATTATATATTTTTTATATTTTTAATTGCGTTTAAAATTTCTACATTTTAAATATTTATAACTTTCTTCCAAATGTTTCATTATTTCAAATATAACATCATCATAAGAATTGCTGATAAAGTATTTGCATTTGTTTTTAATATACATATCCTTCATTTCCAACTGTTTTTTACTCACTTGATATGAACCAGTAGGGCTTTTAAATTCTAAACAAAGAGCATTATATTTACTTGTTGGATTCATTATCATGAGATCACATTGTCCTGGCATGTATCCTTTCTTCCAAGATGTTATTCTCATACTTGATGTTATTTGATGTTCTCCAAGACCAGCAATCATAAGAGTTTGTGGGTATTTTTTTCTTATAAAATTAACAACTTTGAAATGTAAATCATTTTCATTCTCAATTACTAATTTATTGCTGTTAATTTTATAATAACCTTTTTTTCTAATTGATGGTAATACTTTACTTGTTATCCAGTGTTTGAATTCTTTTGCTTGTGGTTTTTTAGAAGAAAGCATTAATGAGTACAAACCGGATTCATTTATAAAAAAACATTTTCGAGTTGTTTCTTGGGGGGATTTCAAGTCCCCTGAAGGATTTGATAATTTATTGTCCTCCATTCTGCTGTCAGCTTGGGGTCTATTGTTTAGACCTGAAGGATTTTGTAATATTTCAGCTTGGGGGGATTTCAGGTCCCCTGAAGGATTTTGCCATATTTTGAAATCAATTAATTTTTTATCCTCAATATGTACATTTTTTTTAATTGCTTTTTTCGTATCAGCGTAATCCAATATCTGAGCTATCTCCTTACCCCAAAACCATAACTCATTTTTCTTATCAATATAACAATTGATTTCAACATTTAATTTTTCATTTTTGTACAATGTATTTTGGAGTTCCATTCTATATATATATTATATATTTTTTATATTTATATGGTGTGTTTAAAATGATACCATTATACATTTACTAAATCCCTCATTGGAATCCAACTATTGAAATCATCACTATATCCCTTCCACTTCACTAAAGCTTGTTTCTTTTTATAATCTCTACGAATGACTTTATCAATACGAAAAACATCCTGCTTAGCTTTCAACAACTCAAACTCATAGAAACTTCCCTGAATATCTTCACCTCTGAGATCTTTTACCTTATAAGTTATTGGATTCGTGTATTGAATCTTATCAACTGTAAACACTTCTTCTGTCCAATTTGGTGTATAACCCTTATCAAATACCTTTCTTTTATACTTAGATATTCTAACCTTATCACCTATTTTAAATTTAGGTTTTTGTTTTGATGTTTCCATATCACCATATAGATTAAAATAAACTATACCTTCATTCTTTTTCTTTGATGCCTCAACTGGAGTCATTTTTATGCTTGAATGTTTTGTGTTGTTGTATTGATTTACTAATTTTGGTAACATATCAAGATATTGTGTATTACCTTGAACAGTGAACTGTTTCCACATTTTGGATTTAATTGTTCTATTCCATCTATCAACCACTGAGGACTTCTCTTCATTCTCAGTTGAGTACATATGTATCCCATTTTTCTCTAATAAATCTTTCACATGTTTGTTATAGAACTCTTTACCCTTATCAACCCAAAGATATTGTGGTTTTCTACCTCCTTTGAATATTGATTTAAATGCTTCAGTTACAGATTCACCTTTCTTATCCTTCAATGGAATAATCCAACCATATTTACTGAATACATCAATAACCATTAGAAGATATCGATAGCCTTTATTCCATTTACTAAACTGCTGCATTTCAACTAAATCACTTGCCCATATTACATCAATATGATTTGTAATAACACGCCGCCGAGTAAATTTACGATGTATTGGTGTATGTAATTCATCTGCTAATTTTACTTGCCAGTTTTCTTCACTCGACGGCTGTTGACGTTTTTTTTTTTAACTCCCATACCTAGCTGTTTCCCATGTTGTACATCCCATATGAATCTATTCCATTTCCAATGATCCTCATATGGTCCACCCACATACCAGTCAGGTCCATGATCTCGTGCCATAATATTGAATACTTCTTGCTGACTCTTTTTCTCAACTGGTGCATATCCTTGCTTCCTCATCTTTTCTTTTTGTATTTTTCCCTGTTGTCCAGTAATTCCAGCCCAAGCACGTTTAAGAGTGTCTCCACTTGCAAAATCATCAAATGATTCTTTTGCCCCTTCTTCTTTTATCAATTTTGGTATGACTGAAGAAAGAGTTTTATTTGCTGCAGAATAACCAGGAAGCGCATTTAATGCATCCATTACTCCCATACCTAATTTTGACTTAGCTGCTATAGTATTTCTAGCAATTGCATGTCCCCATTGTCTGTCTTTCCATGGAATAGCATCAAGAGTTTTAACCATTTTTCTATCAGCTTTATTCTTACACTTTAATTGATCACTTTTTTTCTTATTTCCGCATACTGAATAATCAACATCATGTTGCATTGATACAGCATCTGTTTTTCCAGTTGGTTGTTGATATATCTCAAGTATCTGACCAGTGTTTGGATCATACCTAAGTTGCTGTTCTAGAGGGTTTCCAGGGCCTGTATATCTATGTCCAGGCATAACAAAACCTTTCTTTGGCGCTACTTTTAATATAGCTTTATGAATATCCAATCCAGATCCAGTTTTATACGGGTCGATTTTATCAGCTGCTTTATTCATTAGATTGTTTGATAATTCATCAATAACATAATCAATACCCTGATGTGATAATTGTTTAGCTTTTTTATTAATTTTTTTCTTAACTGTAGGTTCTCTTAAAAACTCAGATGTATAATATCTTCCTTGTTTAACAGCTTGTTGTCCAAGCCATGGAATTCCTTTTTTAATTAATAATTCAGTTCCAATATCTCCTAATGTGTTTAAAATGCCCGCCCCTAAAGACGGGCTTATTAGTTTCCCTGGTTTTTTTTAGCTGTTTTCAAATTACCTAATTTTAAACCTAATTTTTTAGCGAATTTTTTTGCTTCTCTATCATTTTTGTCAACTTCTTTCATCTCATCGTAAACATTTTTAGGGAGTAATTTTTTTAACATTTCATCTTTTTTTTCTTCAGATTTTTGTTTTCTTTTTTCGTTTTTTTCTTTTTCCCACTTATCGAAAACATCTTGATCAAGCGCAACTCTTCCATAATATCTTACTTGTTTTTTGCATTGTTCCCAATCACCGAGTGTAGTTCCTTTTGGTTGTGGAACTTTAGAACCACAATATATTTTTGCTTTATTAGTTTCATTTTGTATAGCACCACCACTTGTTGTATCAAGCTTCTTGACAAATTGTGTCTTTGTTATTCCACATTCAGCACAAGTACAAAAAAACATTAACCTTCCATTCTTGGCTTGTTTATAACCAGATGGCTCAACACATTCAGTTTGTTTTTTTTCTTTTACACAATATGATTTTACCATGTATACATATAAGTTAGATAGTTTTAAAATAATCAATGATGAATCTATGATTTACACTTGTATCTGACATATCAAATTTGCTATTATGAATTGTATCAAGAATTGATCTTCCATTTTGTCTCTCAAGTAAATAATACAAACACCAATAACCACATAATACTGAATCTCTTTCTTGTATCTCATCTCCAGAATATATTAATTGTTTTCCACTCATGGCCATATATTTACCAACCTCAATTGGTATTGCTAATCCAAAACTGTCAAAATATTCACAGAATCTATCAACATTTCTATAAGCTACCCAATGTGTGCCAGGTCCAATATGATTATCAAGATTAACTATTCCACATTCTTTATTTTTTATTTGTTTTGGTAACTGATCTTTTGCAAATACACCTCTAAAGTATTTTATACCAAGTTGTTTTACCCAATTTTTTAGATCATAATTGGATAATGGTTTATTTACAAAATAGATCCGAGAATTGGAATGTTGTTGAATGGGCTGTTTTTGCCTAATAGCAGACCTTTTCCTTTCTTTTTTTGGCATCTTTTTTTTTTTTTCATTCCCATACCAATCATATTCTTATCCCATGATCCAATAAAAGGTGGTGTCTGCCATTGATATGGTAATGGATAATGTCCTTTTCCTCCTTTATTATCTTTAATCTTTGGTGGAGCAAATATGGGTATTGATCTTCTTGATCTAGTGGTGTTTTCAACTTGTAATCCACGACCGGTTAAAGCCTTCAAAACCAGAGGAATTCCAATACTTGCCAACAATGTACCAAGGAAACCACCTGATTGTTTAACTGTTGGTTTTATTCTTACACCAGAACAAGTTTTTATTCCCTGTTGTATATCTCTCTTTTGTTTTTCAGTTAGAAGATTACTTACTGCTATCAATTTGCTGATATCTCTTGGTTTAATATAAAATCCTCCTGATAATTTTTTAACAATTTGACTTGCCCCTTCACTAGCCAATCCTGATAAAGCTGACAATCCTAATGTTTTTCCAATAGTAGGTGCTAACATCCTACCAACAGATAGAATAGAGCTCAATAAACTTCCTCCAACTTGTTTTCTGATATTAGTTTTAGAAAGTTTGATATCCATACCTTTTTTCTGTTTTTTATTCTTTTCTAATCTATTTTTCACCATCAATGGAACAAAGAGTTTATCACCACCATTGAGAGAATTATGTGTTAGTCTGATAACAACTGCTTCTTTTTTTCTATATGCATCATTGATGTTTTGTTTTTGATTTTCACTTAGTTTTACATTAATTTCAAAAAGTTCTGTCATATCTTGTATATATTATATGTTATATTATTTATGACTTAGATCTTAGTAGAACTTTTCCATCAATAGTTTTCATTTCAACATCCTGTTCATAAAGAACTAAAGCATTGATAGCATAGTTGGCTGCAGCTGTATCACTTAGTTCATAATGGAAAATTAATTTTGTCATTCCATCTTTAATATCAATTGGTTGTTTTGTTAAATCAAAGTGAATAAATTGAAAAAGAGATTTGAAATTTTCTCTATTAAGAAGAGTATCACTTGCATAATTATTAACAGCATGAACATATTTTAAAACATCTCTAAATACACGATTTTGTTCAGTATTTGGCTTGTATTCATTTTCAGGATATTTCAAACCATTATTAACCTCAAGATAACAACTATTAAGAGTTATATTATTGTTTGATATATTGAAAGTGTTATATAAAAATATATTATGTGTTTGTGAATTCTCAGTGCCAGTATTTTGAATAAAAATAAATACATGTCTTGGTCTATTGATTCCAGTTGTAATACGCCATTCACCAGTTTGTTGTGTTGTTTCATTTTGTTTATACATCTGCTCACGAAGATATGTCCATTCAGTTGAAGTTAAATACTTTTCAAGATATAATTTACCTCCAACACTATTAAAAATCATACGAGGAATAATCAACTCCATTTTTGTAATAATTACCCTGCAATCAGTTCCACCAGTTCGCCAAACAAGATTGTTATCACTCTCAATGTCTAAAACTAACTCAAATCGAGAATTTGGAAGAATTTTATCAAACAAACTCTCAAAAAAGCTGTATCGATTAAGAGGGATTTCAGCATTTACAACAGCGTTATTAGTCAGCAATTTATGTCTGGCAGTAAAACCTTCATTATAATCATTTCTTTTTCTTGTATGACCCCTCAAAGCCTGAGTTACATAATCATCTGGGTACTGATCAAATTCAACAATGTTGGGACCTGTTTTTGTGTCAAGATGGAAAAACTCATTTGATCCTTGACTTTTTACATAACCTTGTGTGTATTCAAGTAAGTTTTTAATATTTGTTGCATGATTAACTCTTTCACAATTATAAATAGTAACACTATTCATACTCACTACCAATTTTTTGATAAGAGATGAAGCAGAATTTACAATTCCAGATTGAACATTAACACCTATATTTCCACCATCAGCTGAAATTTGTAATTTAAAATCAACATTAAACCTGGCATGATACCAATCCAGTGGTCTTGATGATCCAGTGTTGTCTACAATAAAAGTATGTCCCGTTTTTGTTTGTGACACTCCATTTCCAGGAGTTTGAAAATTATTATCAGGTTTAAAAACAACGTCTTCGTATCTGTCTAAATATTTTGGATTTCGATAATTCATACTATATTATTAGTTTAGATAAATCTGCTTCTTTTCGAAAGTAAATCTTTAATTCTTTTATTCGTATCTTTATTTCTTCTACTTCGACTTAGAATATTCACTATACTATCACCAGCTTTTTTTTCTACCTGGTTTACATATGGTTTTCCAACTGATGGAAGACCTTTTCCTTGTGTTATGTTTTGTATGTTTTTATTGTATAAAACACCTCGATCCTCTATAATATTTTCATCATAAATATGTTTTCGCACATGTCTTCCAAGATCTTTATCATATCGTAGCTGTAATTCACATTGTCTTATCATTTATTATATAATAATATTACATTAAATTTCCCTCGATCGTAAAAATAGTTCTATGTACCAATCAACTCCATTTAAATCAATTGGAATCCCAGATGAATCAGTGACATAAAACCGCATTGAATTTATAGAATTACCTGATAATGGACTATATGCTAGAAAATTAGGGTGATAAGTAAATGGAAGAGATCTGACAAGATTTTCAACTGGAATTACAGCTACTGTGCTACCACTTTCTCCATCAGTTATGCTATCCCTAACTTTGTCACAGTTAATGTGTATTTCATCTACTCCTCTTGTTATATTTGGAAGATTAGATCCATATTCAGTACTTTTGACTTCTTTGGATTCAAATCCAATCAAGTTTCTGAAATCCATGTTTCTAAAATCAACTTCATATTTGTCATTTAATACAATAAGAACTCTGTAGGTTGATAAAACGAAATATATATTGATACCATACCTATCTTTATCATCATCATCTTCTTTACTCTCATCAATAAAATCATTATTATTCTCTAATGTTTTTTTAATATATTCATCAATATCATCATAACTATACATACCATCAACAAATGTTATTGTCTTCCAAGTGGTACCATTATCAGGACTGTATTTGAATTTGTTATTATTATACTTTTCTCTGATATTATACCAACTGTAAGTCATGGATATCATTCTAACAGCTATATCATGCTTCATTTCATAAGGTAGATTAATCTGTCTTGTAAATCCTGTTGTAAAATCATGACTCAAACTTACTCCATCCTTTTGTCTGTTTTTAGATGCAAATCTTAGTAATATTTCACTCATTATATTAATAGATCAGATAATTCTTAATCATATCATTCATTTGTTTATTTTTTATTACTTTCAACTGATTTAATTTATGTATTATTTTCATGAATTCATCTTTTACAGTTTTGCTATTATTTCCAGCTGACATAGATCCAACAAGCAGTTCAAGACGTGAAAGTAAATCTTGTGGATTATTATAATATACAACACCTGATCCTAGTTTAGAAAACTTTTTAGAACTTCTGTGAATTGGTATTTGACTCAGTTTGTTCAAGTCATTGAATATAGTTCTAGCCAGTTCAGAGTAGTTTTTTCTGCTGTTGAATCTCTTTGTTAGAAGATCAAGCGTGTCAAAGTCACCTTGTTTGTCATACACTTTATTTCCATTTTTATGAGCTATTACTTTTAATTGACTGAATAATCCAGGAAGATCTATGGTCAGACCTCCATACTGACCATTTTGTGATATTTTGTAGGCGTTTCTCTTTCTTTGTTTATATAAACCTTTACAAGTTATATTTTCTTTCCTTTTTTGAATTATGTTCATTATAATTTTTTCAACATTTTTCATAAGTTTCATTTCTTGATTGTATTTATCTTCATTGTTAAAATTATTGTTTTGAATCTCCTTAATCAACAAATTATATATATCTTGATTTTTTTTATTAACATTGCTAAGTTCATTTACCATTTCATTGTTATTAAGTGAACTGTAATTATTTGGATCAGTTAATCCATACTTTAACAATACATTTCGCTGTTCAGCATTTATTGAACTTGTCAAACCAAAATCACCATAATTGTTATCTTTGGGTTTTATTGATTCTTTATCAATTTTAGTTGATGTGGAAGGTTGTTGATCAGTAGATGAAGCTGCTTCATAACTCTTTAATACAGAATTATATTTCTGTATTGCCCTCATCTCATTGGTTTTAATTTTTATTATAATTTGATTTTTACCCTTCCTTTGTGATGATATAGATGTAATTGTTTTTTTTATATCTTCATTATCAGGAATTGTTTTTAATTCAGGATCAAAACCATATTTTTTTATTATTTGTTTTTCAGCTGCAGTGAATTTTTTGACAAATTCCTCTTTTAGTTGAGATTCCTCTTCTTCTTTTTTTTGAGATTCCTCTTCTTCTTTTTTTTGAGATTCCTCTTCATCAATTATATCAAGCGTATCAAAATTAGATGGTAAATCAGAAATCCATTTTCCAACACCAGAAACAGATCCTTGGCTTGATAAGATTTCACTTAATATATCAACGTGATCTATTAGCTCTTTTTGATTATCTTCTAATTTTTGAATCATTCTATCTTGTCTTTGATCAGCTTTTGTATCACGTTCTTCCCTTTCTTTTTCTCTTTTAACATCTCGTTTTTCCTGGTAATCGATGGATGGTTTTAATGTTTCTTCTAAAATATTATATTGACTTGTTTTTTGTCTTTCATAATTCTTAACTATATTACGTGCTTCTATTTTCTTTTCACCAGCTTCAATATTGGATTTAAGAATGCTTTTTAGTCTTTCAAGGTCCATATAATATTAGTTATATTAATTTATCTTAATTTATCTTAACTTATCTTAACTTAACTTAAATGATATTAAACTATCTAAACTAATTGTATATGGAAATACCAAACTATGATAGTGGAAAGAGATCAGATAATGATTTCAAACAATTATACAGTTACATGCCTGAAAATACATTCAGAATGCTTATAGCTGGTAATTCAGGCTCTGGTAAGACAAATCTATTAAGTCATATTTTACAATATCCATTGATATATTATGATCAGATCCATTTATATGCTAAAAATCTTGATCAAGATAAGTATTTTGAGTTAATTGATAAGATGAATGGAATAAGTGAATATGTTGGTTATCCAGTGTTGTTAACAAGTAATGATAAAATAATGCCTGTGAGTCAATTAAAAAATACTAATATGCAGAGAGTTGTTATATTTGATGATTATGTTTGTGAATCTAATCAGAAACCATTGATTAATTATTTCATTCAAGGTAGGCATAAAAACTGCTCTGTTATTTATTTAACACAATCTTTTTATGAATGTCCAAAATCTATCAGATTAAATTGTAGTCATTTTTGTCTATATGATTTTCCATCTTCAAGAGAAAGGAATCTGATATCTCAGGAATTGGGAATTGATAAGGAAAAGTATATTAATTCAACAAAGAAACAATATGATTTCTGTTATGTGGATAAGCCAATGAAAATAGTGAAGAGAAACTTTTATGGAAATATCTAATCTATTAATATAATGGGAGTGTTTAATGCTAGAACTAGTAATAATAATATTGGTCATATAAAACATAATGCTTATGGTGTTGGTCCACGTGGACCTCCAGGACCCCCAGGTATTGGATTTAAATTTACTGACAAAGGTAATTATGATATGGATGATAAAATTCTTCGAAATATTGGTGAGCCAGAAGATAATGGTGATGCTACAACAAAAAGTTATGTTAATGATATAACATCAATTATTGAAACTGATGTGAATGATAATAAAATAGAAATTGATAAAAGAATAAAGAAAGGAGAAGAAACTGATATGATGATGATGATGATGCTGCAAGTAAAAAATATGTTGATTCAAAAATTCTAAATGGTAATCCTGATGATTGGAAGTCTCATATATCTAGCCTAGCGGATAAAATATCTAAATCTATTGGTATAATTTTTAGATCTAGTTTTTATCTTTCAACTCCCTCTCTTCGCATGTTATACAACGCAATGATACTTCCATACCTTAATTACTGTAATCTAGTCCGGGGATCAACTTATAAAACTAACCTTCAAAGAATCGTAATTTTGCAAAAACGTGTAATTAGGATAGTGAACAAGTCCTATTATAATGCTCATACAGAACCTATTTTTAAGAAGCTTAACTTGCTTAAATTTCAAGATATTCATTTAATGCATCTAGGTCAGCTTATGTTCTCGTTTAAGAAGGCTATTCTCCCTCGAAAATTTGAGAACATATTCGCAATCAACAACCAAATCCATTGCTACAATACAAGGCATGCAAATTCCTTTCGTCTTCCGTTATGTAGAACAAATATCCGGCAATTCTCCGTATTCTTTCAAGGTCCCAAATTCTTCAATTCTCTTTCACCTGAAATTTCGGGCACTTCATCACTGGCATCTTTCAAAAAAAAACTTAAAGCATATATTATTGATAACTATTAACTCTGTTTTCAAATAAGACTTGTCATAAATTATCTAATATCAGTCATCTTGTGTTTATTGTGAGGGAACTTAAGCTTACAAGCCCCGTGGTTTTTTATTAGGTTCCCTCGCCATTTTGCTTTCCACCTTAACATATTATACTGTAGTTTTGTATTTTCATCGTTATCTGTATATTGAGCTGTTTTTATTTATTAATCATTGTATTATAATTCTATTTTTGGCAAATCAAAAAAATAAAATAAAAAATAAATAAATAAAATTATCTAAAAACTGATGGAAGTAATAAGATGAAAGCTGATTTGGATATGGATGGAAATAAAATAACAAATGTTAATCTTGATTTTGATAGTGGTGATCATTTTAATGATAAAGTTGGTGATAAAGATTTGATTACAAAAGAATATCTGGTTGATAAATCTGTTAACTTTTTCAAAGCTGATGGAACCACTTATGCTTTGGCTGATTTCAATTTGAGTAATAATAGGATATTATTTTTATCAGATCCAGTTGATTATACAGATGCTGCTAATAAGAAAAAAAAGTATATTGATGATAAGTTAGCAAAGAAGGTTGAGTTTGGAAATAATAACAGTATTAAAATGGAAGGAGATCTGAATATAAATAACAAGAATATTCTCAATTCACCACAAATCACAACAATAAGTGATATATTACACTATAGAAGTCAAAATGTTGTTTTCACTGATGGAAGAAATCCAATGAAAGCTGATTTAAATATGAATGGTAATCATAAAATAATCAATTCAGCAAATCCAACAAATGATAATGATCTGATCACTAAAAAGTATATGGAAGAGCATGTGGGTCAATCACATGTAACCGCTTCCAACAGATTAAATGCTTTCAAATATATTATGGATAATCCTGGTGGACAATTAACTGAAGAAGATGATGTTGAATTTGGAGATATAGTGACTGTGCAATCAAGCCCTCATTCAATAAATAAAAATGCTGTTGACACAAAACTACTTTTGGACTCGAATAAAGGATATTATAGTTCGAGAATAGCGGTTAATCTATATGTTTTACCTAATAGTGATTACACAATGGCTTTTGAACTTATTTGGACTGATAACAATATCGATCGCGATACTATATCTATCAACGGTGTTAGTTCCATTGAAACGATTCATATTGTTTTGAAAAAGGTCTTTGATAATTATATTAGATTGATTGTTCAGTTCACTAA
This sequence comes from Blastomussa wellsi, assembly GCA_947652115.1. Taxonomy (NCBI): domain Eukaryota; kingdom Metazoa; phylum Cnidaria; class Anthozoa; order Scleractinia; family Plerogyridae; genus Blastomussa; species Blastomussa wellsi. Next base: position 46,608,820 of record OX393561.1, read on the forward strand.
AACACAAAATATTGGAAACAACTATTTATATATTGATGTTATTATGAAAATGAAAACTGGGGTGTCATATCCTGCAAAACTTCAGACATACATACTATTTTATGGTGTTAAAGGTCTTCAATCAAATGTAGCACCAAGTATTTATGATGCTTTATGGGCTGTTGGTGATGGTAAGATTGTAATGAATGAAGTCATTGATATGGGTAATAAAGAAATTATTGGGATAAAAGAAGATACTGTTGATTCTGGAGCTGTTAATTATAAACAACTTGCTGCATACTGTTTGAGTCTTGAAACAAAATTGAATGATTTAATCAATGAAAAAAAGAATCAAAGTTATTATGAAGAGTTATTTGAGTATTGGTTTGATTGTCTTGACCCAAATATGTTTAACATTAATAAAACATCAAATGGCGCTGTTGTTAATAGCGTTAATGATCGATTGATTTTTCTCACAGTAAAGAATTTAGATAATTTTGATACATCTAAGGGTTTTGTGTTAACAGCGGTTATGGACCTAACTAATAATATAGACATAAATGGTGATATGACGTTGATGGTTACTTTTAAGCATAGTGCAGCTATCCAATTTATTCAATTTTATGATGAAAATTTTAAAAGTCCTGTAGATATCGTCGCTATCATTATTGATAAAGATTCATTAAAATTTAAACTTCGTAGAAATGACTTTACTAAAGCAATATCATCAAATTATAAAAATAAACAATTAATGATTTGGTTTGCAAAAAGAGGTAATCTTTGGCAGGTTTGTCTATGCGATAACGCTGTTTTCATCAATGAAACATTGAATTTAAATATCAACATTAGCAAAATCATATTTCAATTCTCACAACATGTTCAACGTATTGGATTCAGCCCTAATTTTTATGCTGTAAATGACCCAGAATTCCATAAAATGTTGTTTCTCGAGAAATTGAGAGGAACATACTTTATATAATCAATTGATATATGAAAACTGAAAAGATAAGAATTTGGTTGAAGAAAGTAAAAGATTTCATTCTTTGCTGCAGAAAAACAATGGATGAAGTTGAGGATGTTATTGAACAAATAGATGGAAGTATAGATAATATATAATATGATGGAAGAAAATATAATATATTATATATGAAAGATCAACATAAAAGCATATTTAACTGGAATCACATATCAAACAAACTGACAGAAGATCAGATAAAGGAATTAAAATCATACTACCACACATATCATAGAAAGTGTTGGGTATATAAACAAGCTGTAAAACACTTTAAAAAATGGAAATTGTTGGGTAACTCACTGTCTATCATCTTTGCTTCTGGAGGTATAGCCTCTTCTTTAGCAACAGGTGGTGTTAGTTTGATTGCTATTAGTATGACAGCACTTCTAATTCAAGGTTGGATGAAGCATAAAGACCTTGATTTAAAAATACAAAATTCAACATATGCTTATCAAAGTTATAATCATCTATTAATTATGATAAAATATGCAATGAGATTAGGTGAATTTGACAGAGAATGTTTAATTAATTCAATGAATAATATTGATAGTTATGTTATTGATATTGAACCTATTGTTGATAAATTTTTTATAAAATATGATCAGATATTTTGTCCTGAAGAATAGATTTAATTTTATCACCAATCAATGATATAATCTTTGCCCAATATTTTTCATAATATTTAAATGTTCTCTTGGATTTAGTTATTTTTATAGATTCATAAGGAAGCTCAAGCATTATAAATAATTTCATTATGATAAAATTTATGCTTATTATTCTTTTTCTTGATGGATCGATTTTATGAATAATCTTATTAATCTCTGAAAATATTTCTTCAATCTTATTTTTATTTTTAATAGTTAATTGAATATTATTATTTTTTGATATCATCCATAAAATATTATTAACATGATATTTTATACAATATACTGATTTTCTTTTGATTTTAAACATATTTTCATAAAAGTTAAAGTAATCTATTATACCCTCAGTATTATGAACTGAACCACAATTTAAACATGTTAAAAAATTATTTAGATTTTGTATATTTTGTTTACTACAACATTTTTCAAATCTCTTTTCATTTGGTTCACTACAACATTTTATAACTTCATCTAATATAGGTTTTTCACAAAAAGGACAATAATCTTCTTTTAAATCTCTTAATTCATTATGTAGTATATTATTACAAGTTATGAGATAAGTAGGAACATCTGATTTTAATATTGGGGCTTTATTATCAATTACTTTTTTTAAAAAATCCATTTTATTAATTCTTTTTTTTTAAACATTTAGGTTATAATTACAGTTCATGATTTCATCACCAATTATTAGATCATCATAATATTTATCATAACAACTAAGTCTATCAGTATAATTCATCTTATATATTATTATATAAGAAAATATATATAGAATATATAATGGAAAAAACTGTTGAATATTGGACATGTGAAATTTGTAATAAAGATTATAAATTAAATAGTAAAAAAAATCATTTAAATTCACATAAACATATAGATAATGAAATAAAAAAAGATGAATTATGGAAAGACCTTTTAGATACATTTATTCGTGATAGAATTTCAAAGATATATAAATATAATGATTATTATGGAATAGATGAAAGTGATGATGACATCAGAAATAGATCAATAAAAGATGTACAAAGAGAAGTAAGACAATCTTATCTAAGATATAATAAGACATTCAATCTTATGTTAGAACAAATGATATAAACATATAATTCCGCGGATACAAATACTGAGATTCAATATTGGATTTCAATATTAGATTTTAGTTTGATAATTTAGTCAAAAAATTCAGTCAAAAATTTCAGCAGAAAAATTCAGTCAAAAAATTCTGCTGAAAAAATTTGCTGAAAAAATTATTGAAAAATTTCAGTCAAAAAATTATGCTGAATTTTACTGCTGAAATTTTGTGCTCGAACTGTCAACTACTATACTACTATTTATATCAGGGTATTGATCTGTTACTTTTCTTTTTGAAGTGGGTGGAATTTGCTTCTTCAAGAAAATTTCATAGATTTGTTTAGAGGAGATGTCGAGGTTTGAAATTGCTTTGATCAGCGATGAATCAGTGGAAGGCACGCCATTCAGCGGGAAAGGAATTGATAAGGCTCATTAAAAAGAAATTTTGTTCAGGAGATAACAGCGAGGTGTCGTACACGTTGAAACGAGAAAGGATATTTTCCCGCACAATGTCTCCTATCTTAAGGAATCCTAACTTGATCATATCATCCCTACATATGGACATTTTGTCATTAATCACCTTGTGAGAAGAGCTGGGTGTTTTCTTGTTTAATTCGGACCACGCATCTAGACATTCCTTGCAGTAAACTAGTAAGGGGATTTTTAATTTAGCCGTGTCGAAATTGCAGTATAAAAGGAAACGTCCCCCAACTGGTGAGAGAATTTTTCCAAGAATAATTTTCCACGAGCTGGGGGAGTCTTGCAAATATGTCTTTAAACACACGACCCGCTTTAGCTTTAATCAAAGATTCAATATCTAGCATTCTTAATCCACCATTTTTAATGTCAGATATTAAAGCATGGCGTTTAACTTTATCTTTTCCATTCCAGATGAACCCATAACGAATAGAATTTGCCTCTTTAATTAGTTCTTTGGAAAGAGGTATAACCGATGCTCTATACATAATTTTAGGAATTGCAAATGTTTTCACGATTTGAATCTTTCCTAATAAAGACAGGCCCCTCCATTTCCACATATTAATTGATTTCTTCATGTCCTTTAAAGTTTGTCTGAAGTTTAGGGCATCCCTTTGTTTCACATCATAGCTAAAATACACTCCGATGATTTTAATGTTTACTCAAATATTGTGCTTTGGAAAATCAACATCTTGTAAGGTGCTGTTTCCAAGGGCAAATATTTCTGTTTTCTCATGAATAACTTTTAAACCTGAACATTCACCAAATAACTCAAAAGTCTCAAAGAAAGCATTGTACGAGGAATTGTCTTTAAGGAAGCAAGTCATACCATCCGCAAATGAAGATACCTACCCAATTTTAAAGCCTTGTATATTAATGTCCTCCCTTATCTTTATGGCCAAAATCTCGACAGCCATAATAAATAAATACGGAGAAAGTGGATCGCCTTGTCTGACTTCTCTTTCTAACGGAAAGTGCCCGGTAGTGAATCCATTATTCATAACTGCACTGGATACATCTTTATATAGTATTCAAATCCAGTGTATGAAAGAAGGGCCAAAGTTGAATTTATGCAAAGTTCTAATTAAAAAAAATAAAATTCCAGTGTGTCGAAGGCTTTCTCAAAATAAATTGCTATCAAAATGCCTGGCAAGCAGTTACGTTTTGTATAATCGACAACATCATCAATTGTCCGTAGTGCATCAAAAATTGATCTACCTTTAAGAAAAGCATTCCTGTTTGCGTGAATTATGTATGGAAAAACCTTTTCTCTACGCTTAGCTAATACTTAAGATATTGTCTTTAAGTCCACATTAATTAACGAAATCGGGCGCCAATTTTTGATCAATCTTTAATATTCCCCCTTTTTTTCAATTAGCGATATTATAGCTTGTTTTGGGTGTTTGAAAGTTCGCCAAACCCATAAACATAGTTGATACAATCTACTAGATATTTACCAAAAAGGCTAAAGTAAAACTCAACTGTTTCGCCATCATTTCCGGGAGTTTTATTCTTGTGAAATGATTGCAGTACAGAAAAACATTCATTGTACATTATTTTCCCCTCACATAACGAACGCAGCTCTTCAGATAAAGTTGGGACACCTGATAGGTCATCCAGGAGAGAGGACAATTTCCTTTCTGATTCCTCGTCGTTCTTAGTCTTGTATAAATTCGAGTAGATAAGCTCCAACTCTGATAAAATTGTTTTGGTCGTCAGTGTTTCATCACTGGTGAATATTTTCCTGACACAACTCTTATTCTTGTTTGATTTTTCTAGGTTCAAAAAGTACTTGTTGTTTTTCTCACCTTTTTCATACCAAGTAGCCCGAGAACGTATAACCGAACTTAATAGCGTTTAAAAATACCACTGAAAAACTTTTATAACTACGGAGCCACCTTAAAATACTGGAACACTTGCACAAACTGACAAATTATGGACTGCTTTCCACGTCCTACTGATTGTTGATCTAGTCTATCGATCGTGGTTGCAGATCCAGTCTGTTGATCCTGGTGTTATGATCTGTGTTTGTCAAATCGATCACGTTTAGATCGAGTCTGTCGATCCTAGTTCTCTGATTTGTGTTTGACAAATCACCTTAAAATCAGGCTAAACTATATTTCTGTGTCTGGGTAATAAAGCAACTGCAATGTCCAATTATGTGAAAATATCTTAGCCCACTTTTTCCAAACAAGATGGCAGACTTGACCACGAGTTGAACACGTTCCCGACACCACTCTGTGCATGCCAAGCTGTTTGATCGAGATTTTCTCTGGTTATACAAATATAATCTCACCAGATAATATACATATGCGCGGACTCCTATTAATATCTCTTTGGGTTTGGCCTCTGGGGCCAAACCTTGCGGGGCTAACCCTAAAAATTTAGGCCATTTACCAGCTAACAATTTAACAGTTAAATGTATTAGACGTTACCCCCCATTTTTATCAATTTCCCTAGAGGCCTATCTTTGAAAGCGTGATGCGAATCGAATGATGCAAGTTGATCTAAAATCACAACTTTTGTCAGGCCAGTGGCAGTATGTTTTGGGGGATGGTCTGTTCTCAAAAACGATAGAGTCAATAAACAAAAAAATTATTTCCATGGTTACTAGTTGGGTAAGGCCTCTATGCAACATAAATATGATGAAGATTGGCCGAACCCTTCTTCCGAGAGTTTTCAATTCTTCCTGGTTTTCTCAGACAAAAGCTCTTAAACACAGAATTTGAAGGCACCTGGCTTGAATGGAATAACTGACTGTTTTAATTATTTTATTACTTCAATCTATTCTAGCCTAAGGAAAAATATAGCAGTAATTTGATGTTGTCCTTCAGTAGCATTGTCAATAAAATATAAAAAGGTCAAACTAGGCCTAAACTACTGTAAAATTAAAAGTCAAGATCGAAGCTTTTGCCGATCTATGGAATCATAAATCACTTCAATGCCAATGTATTTAGCACTGCTGTGCTAATTGGGGACACTGTAAATAAGGAAACAAATATTGTAAATGAAACAGAATGTTGTTAAAAATCCCAACTGGCAGGAGGCAGACCAGTTGGCTATTAACAAAGCACCAAGGAGTTGAATTTGGACCATTGAAGAGAAATCCTTATTAGTGACAGGGAGGAGGACTTAAACCCAGGACCTCTGGTAAGCAAAATTATTTCAACTAATGCGATTTTCTTGGGCAGAAGTTTGAAGCTGATGTGGACCTAGATTGTGGTCATGCACCCTAAATAATTATGTTAAAACACACTTTAAAAATGTTGACTTTCTTACAGCACTTTCACACGCATTGCCATCTATTATAACAGGATAATAATTACTTTGTTTTAGTGCAGAACTTACTCCATGATTAAGGGCTGGTCTTTCATTACCAGACTTACAGTACCACTTGCATCTAGAAAAAAAATAAACACATGATATGATTGATCAATAAAAATGGTAAACACCAGGTACAACCACAACCACAACACACAAGCCACAACCACAACCACAACACACCAGGTACAACCACAACGACAAAACACCTGCAACAAGCACATCACACAAGCCACAACCACAACACACAAGCCACAACCATAACCACAACACACCAGCCACAACCACAGCACACCAGTGACAACCACAACCACAACACACCAGGCACAATCACAACCACAACACACCAGCCACAATCACAACCACAACACACCAGGTACAACCACAACAACAGCACACCAGCCATAACCACAACACACCAGCCACAATCAAAATCACAACCCACCAGCGACAACCACAACCACAACACACCAGCCACAATCACAACCACAACACACCAGTCACAATCACAACCACAACACACCAGCCACAACCACAACCACAGCACACCAGTGACAACCACAACACACCAGCAACAATAACAACGACAACACACCAGCCACAACCACAACCACAACCACAACACACCAAGTAAAACCACAACTACAAAACACCAGCCACAACAACATCACACCAGCCACAACCACAACACACAAGTCACAACAATAACCACAACACACCAGCCACAACCACAACCGCAGCACACCAGTAACAACCACAACCACAACACACCAGCCACAATCACAACCACAACACACCAGCCACAACCACAACCACAACACACCAGGTACAACCACAACAACAGCACACCAGCCACAACCACAACACACCAGCCACAATCACAACCACAACACATCAGCCACAACCACAACCACAGCACACCAGTGACAACCACAACCATAACACACCAGCCACAATAACAACCACAACACACCAGCCACAATCAAAACCACAACACACCAGCTACAACCACAACCACAACCACAACACACCAAGTAAAACCACAACAACAGCACACCAGCCACAACCACAACACACCAGCAACAATCACAACCACAACACACCTGGTACAACCACTACAACAGCACACCAGCCACACACAACACACCAGCCACAGAAACAACCACAACATACCAGCCACAACCACAACCACAACACACCAGCAACGACCACAACACATCAGCCACATCCACAACACATTAGGCAGAACCACACCACACCAGTCGCAACCACAACACACCAGCAACAACCACAACACACCAGCCACATCCACAACACACCAGCCACAATCACAACCACAACATACCAGCCACAACCACAACCACAACCACAACACACCAGCAACAATCACAACCACAACACACCAGCCACAATCACAATCACAACACACCGGTTCAACCACAACCACAACACACCAGCCACAACCACACCCACAACCACAGCACACCAACCTCAACAATTGCACACCAGCCACAATCACAACCACAACACACCAGGTTCAACCACAACCACAACACACCAGCCACAACCACAACCGCAACCCACCAGGTACAATCACAACCACAACACACCAGTCACAACAACAACTACAACACACCAGCCACAGCCACAACCACAACCACAACACACCAGCCACAACCACAACCACAGCACACCAACCACAACCATAGCACACCAACCACAACCATAACACACCAGCCTCAACCACAACCACTACACACCAGCCAAAATCACAATCACAACACACCAGCTACAACCACAACCACAGCACACCAACCACAACCAAAACCACAACCACAACACACCAGCCACAACCATTACCACTACACACCAGCCACTACCACTATCACTACCACTTGTTCCGGTGAATGCTTGTTTATTAACACTAATGCCGTCCATTGGGACGGCCGAACAAAACACTGCATGTTTAAATTTAAATCTTAACTAATTAATATTCGAATCGGTCGTGTCAGTTAGTTAGTTGTCGTTGAGCAGTCGCAGAGTTCGTTTTCGTTTCGTTTCTCAAAACAGTTGTAGAATTTCGTATCATCGAAAAATAACTTGGTCCTTTAAGCCAGATGGATTGCAGTTGATTCGAATGGCGTCCAAAGACGGAGCCAAAACGCCATCGGAAATTGACAAAGAGAACCGCGAAACATGGACTTGGAGTTGAGTATCTTCTTCGAAGAAGGACAGTGTTTAACCCTTTCCTGCCCAAGCGTGACTTATAGATTTTACTCTGTCTAACGCCAGACGATTTTACTCGTCAAAGGGAGACCCCTTGGGCAGTAAAGAGTTAAAAAACTATCTCCCTTAACCCTTTCCTGCCCAAGCGTGACTTATAGATTTTACTCTGTCTAACGCCAGACGATTTTACTCGTCAAAGGGAGACCCCTTGGGCAGTAAAGGGTTAAAGGAGCCGTTGTGTGCAGGTTTAAGCTATCAAAAGAGCATTCTTTGATTTTTTTGGAGCTTCAAAGTTTGGACTTTGCAATCCAAAGTGGGTCCGTTTCGCGCTCGGCCAAACGCTCAGATTACTCAGGAAGTGACGTAGTTGGTTGTTCTGAATACGATGGAGGAACGGCAGATAAGAGAGCAAAGATGGGAGGAATTAATTATTGTGTGGCTAGTGGCCCCAATAAAGTCGACAGCTCCAACAGAATTGGTACACCAGGGATTTCAGTGTATTACTTCCCCAAAGGCGAAGTCTGAGGCAAAAATGGACTCGATTCGTGTGTATTCACTGACAAGATTTCATGCCAAACAAATCGCCATATAATTTTGTGCTCGGCACATTTAGACGATAGCTACTTCGAGCACAAGCCTGGCAGGCTTCATCGGTGATGGAGCTGGAGAAGCCGTGGAAAACTTTAAAGGTTCAGTTCCATCCAAAAATTTGGATATACCGAAGACATCGCCAAAAACTGAACAGTCTGAACGGATTGCGCAGAGTAAGTGAAGTTTATTAATAATATTAATACCCTGGTCTACCCTGTGCTATGTGAATACGTGTCCATGTGAAACTTGCACACATCTAATTGTTTAGTCGCGAAACTTGATTTCTTTTTAGAAAACAACTGAGATTAATTTTGACATCGAAACTGACATGGCACGTATTCTGAAATAGTGGCATGTACAACTCACAAAAGAGTAAATAGACTTGCGTGTGGTAGATATAAATCTACAATGGAATCATGTGGTGCCCACTAGAACACATAACAAAACACATCAGGAGGTCAAAACCTAAACACTAAGCTCAGAAGACTAAATGCTCGATAAAAATAATGCAAGAAACACACCCTCTACGACACAGAATGGCTTTCTAAAAAACTTATGGCTTTCTCGAAGTAGAGCTACAACAGTGACGACTGTTTCCATAGACACTGGATAAAGACAACTGGGAGACAAATATCCGTGATAAGAAACAACATCTTGCAACATACTAAATGCAAGCTACCTACATCTTCACGGAAAACGTCTTACCTTGTCCTTCGAGAGCAAAGTTATGAGAGCTTAAGCATATCTTGCAAATATAAATTAGCCAAATCAAACCGCGCAAATGAAACATGTCACAGATTACAGAGTTGTCAAAATAATAGCCTGTTCCAGGCTCTCAGATAGTAGGGCATGCGAAGAAAAGATAAGAGAGCGAAGAGGTGGGGTGAAGACGAGAGAGCCTGTAAGCATTGTTTTAAATTCCTCATGCCACCCACTTGAAAGAGGAGACCCCAACTTGTCAAAATATCAGTGTTCAAATGTTGATAATTGAAGGTTTCGTATTTACTAGTTCGACACTAAAACCATTCGGATGTTAGCAGGCTGACTTGTACGAGGTCTTTGGCCAGAATTCACAGAACTTTCAAGAAAATTATTGCACATACCAGCGAGGGCATCGTCAGAGCAAAGTGAAAACAGCCTTTCGCCTGACTGACTTCGATCCCAAAGATGAGCATGTTTCAACACCAAACCATTTCCTTTACAGCCAAATGGGTGGAAAACTTGCACCCAGAGTCATCAATGACATTGCGTTCAACCCCAGAAATCGATGGTGTTTTACACAAGACCTCATCGCCAAGTGCTGGAAGATTGATGAAGGAATATCTGTCGACCCTGAATACTCGAAACAAATGGGTTGAGGAGAAACGCAACATTGCTTCCGGTGATGTGGTCCTGGTGGTGGATCCCGGCAACCCACGAGGGCATTGACCTTTGGGTCTAATTCAAGAGGTTTTTCCTGGCCCAGATGGGAAGGTCAGGGTTGTACGCATTAGAACAGGAGGCAAAGATTATGTGCGACCAATCACAAAGTTGTGTCCGTTAGAGATATAAAGAGGATGGAAGGAACAGAACACAGTCCTGTCCAAGGAGGACGATGTTTTGGCGAATGCTTGTTCATTAACAATAACGCTTTTCGTTGGGACAGCCAAACAAAACACTGCATGCTTCAATTTAAATCTTAACTAATTAATATTCAAATCGTAGCTCTTGCAAACTGTCCATGCAGTGGCTTTTCTTTCCATTCCTGGGTGTTTTCAGCCCTTCTTCTTGCTTTAAAGCTGGTTGCTGTTTCCTGACTTCCAGTGTCCTCTTCCCTGACTGCTTTCAACAGTTCTTTTCCACTCGATTGGACGTACCTTTTCCAATGATAACCTTGCTTGGTTTATAAAGTCTTCTACTGATATAAGTCCTCTACCGCCGTGCTTCCTTGGGACATATATTCTATTCTCTAACACTATCTCTAACTCTAACCCTAACTCCTTTAATTCCTGTTTCGGCCATTCAATTGGCCCCCAGCGTATCTAATGAATGACACTGCCCACGTATTTATTGCTTGAATCAAATTTCCCCCATTTAATCTTGACTGTGCAACTTTCCTGGCGCGCTGTAAATATTCTTCCTTGATCTTTTCTTTCATCTGCTTGTGTAAAATTACATCAGCTTATACATGTAGTACTCCTAAGCTAAGTATATTTTGTATCCTTCACCTTCTTTTAATGATGTTATGTTTGTGTCATCACATAGTGTGATACCTTCTGATTGTTAATAATAATAATAATAATAATAATAATAATAATAATAATAATAATAATAATAATAATAATTATAGCAAGTGAAAGCTTTATAAGTTTTAATTCAACTTTATTGTATTGAAAAACTTTTATAAATGGAAAACGTTATAATTAGTTATTAACACTTTGATACTTTTCTATTGCATGTATTAAGTTTTTAAGTACTATCCATAGAAAGTGATATTCTTTATGTAACAGTACGGAAGCAGTACGGTAATCAAATTTTTCTGAAACTTTGCGCAGTTGTTAATAAAGTCAAGTAGATCAAAAACTACACTCTCCGCACGTATCCATGTAAGCCATTGTATCAAAGTAATGATCGATGCTGTAATCAGATTTCCTTTAAACTTACATATATTATAGCCAATCACTGCTTGAATAAACTTAATGAAGAAAAAAAGGGGTCATCATTCTCGTTTTAGTATTACGACTGAATTTAACCTAAAATCAGCATTTGGTCGAGACAGGACTAGGTCAAGGTTTACTTCTTCCATTCTGCGAGTGTAACATTGGTCTGTTATTGTAGAAGAAACATTGTTTTCACGTTTTAATGCATTATAGTTACATAAGCGGCCTTTCGAAGTCTCACTAGGACGTCTGGATGTCGCAACAATGTGAGATGCGCTGCAGCATTGTTGTGCCTGGAGATGCACTCTGTTTTGGCTAATACAGAACCTCACATCCAGCTACAATATAGTCCACTGTCTCTTCATGTTGTGAACACATTCTCCATTTAATTTGCTCTCCACTTGCTGGCAACATATCACATTGTACTTTCCGGTAGTTTCTTTTCTGACAGGGTGTTTATTGCCTGGTCTCGAGCTGCTACCAGTAGCCCCTATGGGTACTGGCCATACAATGCTTTGTTTTTCCACTTTTCGTCTTTCATTGATTTTTTTTTGAACTTGCACAATGTGTTTTAAGGCAGTAGCATTTTCTGAGGCTTACTTATTTTTCTCTGTTCTAAAACTCTGGCATTGCTACTTTCCTTTTTGAACTTAGCAGCATTCTTGATTATTGAATTTTTGGCTTTAGATATTATGTTTAAGCACCTGCTTTGGATATTTCCCTTGTTTGTGATTGAGATAGTGATATAGCCCTATTTTTTCAGAATGATTGCTGTTGTTGCCATATTATCATATGATTATTATTATCGTTGTTGTTATACAATTATTATATATTAATTATCAAATAGGCTAGTTCAAGTAGATATGCAATAAAAGTGCAAGGAAGGGGAAAAATAATAATTAATTTCATGGTGTACCTAATGTTTGCGAGTTTCCCCAATACACATACGCTGTTATAGTCTTGTCAGCAGTCTGAGATTCTGTAGATATCAAAACATCCAGGCAGCCATCACCATCAAAATCTGAGGGGCTTACATTCACAATCTTATCACTACAAAATATAAAATGAAAAGCACAAAATAATTGGTCATCAAGGGTGCAAAGAAATTCAATTTCCTAACTTGCCTGTTAGAGTTATAGCCACGATGTACTTAGCCTGAAAGTCATTTTCACAAGCCTGAAAAAATCTCAGAACCACGATTAATTAATGTATTGATCACTTTATAATTGATCAATTAATTTACTAATTTAATTGCAGCAAAAATTGACAGTTATAAAAAGCCCGTTGAAGCCCTTATTTGTTCAGGCTTCTTTATTCCAATTACTTAAATTGGCAATTCACTGCGCTGATCATTCCTCACTTTCATCTACATCTGCAGTTCAAATATGAATTATTTAATAAATTATATACTTCGTACCTAATTACAACTATTTACTGTCAGTACCAAATGCTCTCATGTTGTTTTGTAATCATGCAAAATTAGACCTACCAAATCATGCATCATTATAACTGACATAGACAAGAGTTTAAGACAATAGGATGACATCGATAAATTTTATTTAAAAAACATTAAAAATACTGGATTATTCGCGCCGACACCGCCAAAAATACAAAAATTTTAAATGGAATAGCCAAATGGTTCAGTGATCAGCATGACGTAAGTTATTAAAAAAAAATTTCCTGCAAGCGCTTGTTGGAAGAAAAACATAGCCTAAGCAGGAGGTCACAAGACAGCGAGGAAAGCGGAGTGAAACGTCGCCGAAGGGGAGGAGGGAGGGAAAAATATTCTGGTACTCGAGGCCGAGCGTGTAACTTGGCAAAAGCGGGAAAAATACCAGAATAAAGATCTTAAATAGGTAATCAAAACCCTTGAGGAGTAGCAGGCTGATGGTCAATTCACCGGGGGCTTAAAAAGCGGGAAATTTTTTAGCAGTGAGAATGTCAGCATACAGTAGTTTACGAGGGTCTGGATAGGGTTAACTGACAACTGACAAATAGCCTAAAATTTAACTGACAACTGACATTTGTACCCCAACCCCCCCCCCCACCCCCAACCGAACCCTCGTTTACTGCTGAGTTAAATGGGCCCAATATTAATTTTTACTTTTGTCAAGTGTTATAAAGTATCCGTTTTATATGAAATTCAAGTTCAGTGTTACAATGCATCCTTAATACTAAAGCAATAAAATTTACAAACTAAAACAACAGAAGAGAAGTTGTTGATCTGTTGTGCGTCACATTTCGCTTTGGCCAGGGTAATTGCTAAAAGTGGGGAGGGACTCATAATATATTGTTAGAGCAAAATTTTTTCTGCAGGTTTTCAAATGGCCTAATTTTTTTATGTTAGTTGGACTTGTAATCTCAAATCCTCTTCCCTATCACCCTTTGGATTTGGACCGGAACGCCTATAAAATAGGCAGCTGCAACCTCCTCTCTTTTTTGAGTTTTAAGAGTTTCCGTTCATATGATTATATTTGTAGGATGACCTGGCTCAATACATTTACGCCAAAATAAAGTGACTTATTTTAATATTTACCAAGAAGCATATTGCGAAAATTTGCGATGCGCTCATCCTACTGTATGCTGACATATGGAGTTCAAAACCAGAAGAGAAATTCTGAAAACCGATTTTACTTTGTGTGATCATAAACGCGCGTGCCAGAGCTTGTTGAGAATGGTAAAAGGTATTTTCGTGATTCGTAAATGGACTAAAAAAGCTGTATTAGCAAAGCAAAAGGAAGCAAAAGGCGTTGCGAGCAGTATTGATTGCTCCTTCATGCGAACAGCTCGTTCGCCAGGAGCTTTTGAAAGCTCTTGCATTCTAACCTAACAACAGTGGAAAACGAAATGGCCTATATTCTGGAACGTGAAAGCATTTTACAAGGTATGATCAGCATAACATCTAGGAGCGAATACAGCGAACGCAAACGATTCTTGATTTTCAGTACACCTGCGAATATTAAGCCTCGAGGTATGCAATAATCAGAGAAAATACCCTCATTGCCTCGGTAAAGGTGTACAACGGTAGAGGGGGTCAGTTTCTAAAGAAACTGTGGTGCTGCGTGTACAGTACAGTAGCTGAGCGAAATTAAAGATATTTTAATACATGAAAATGAAAACTTACCGGGGAAGTTCGCACGTCAGTGGAATTACGCGCCAAATTTCACATAACTTACGTCATGCTGATCACTGAACCATTTCACTTTAGGCTATTCCATTTCATGTTTGTATTTTTGGCGGTGTCGGCGCGAATCATTTGATGAAAGGCTAAACCAATTAGCAACACGCTAAACCAATTCACAGTACGCTAAACCATTTCATGGAACGCTAGACCAATCCAGAATACGCTAAATCAATTCAGAATACGCTAAACCATTTTATGGAACGCTAGAACAATTCAGAATACGCTAAACCAATTGACAATAAGCTAAACCAATTGACAATACGCTAAACCAATTGGCAATACGCTAAACCGATTCACAATAAGCCAAACCAATTCACAATAATATAATTTGGTTTTATCAACTGGGTTGATAATGTCAATTGGCCACCGTAAAGAGATTCAAGTGCTGACGTTTCGAGCGTTAGCCCTTCGTCGGAGCGAGCGAAGGGATCCGACGAAGGGCTAACGCTCGAAACGTCA
>OX393561.1:46624622-46632122 GCA_947652115.1 Blastomussa wellsi
ATTTCATCAAAGGAAGTGTCAGGCAACCCGCTCATTAACAAAAAGGAGTGGTTTTGTTTGCGTCTTGTTCCTCGTCATCAGGTCTGGAAGACGTGAATATCCACCTTCAGCCATTGCATATTATATTTCCAACTGAATTAATGCACTACGAGAAAAGACCCAATGCAATGAAAGCCAAGCGCGCGGTTAAACGCATCACCTTCGATCACAGTGAAGCCCAACCTGGCGAGACACTGTATGTCTCTGTGCCCAAGCTTAACAAGAATGAGGTAATCGTGCCAGGCTTGGTATCGCTGCGCTTTAACATTGACCTCTGGCGGCAAGATCTGGGAGGACCTATTCCTCTCGCAAAATGAGCGTGATGACATGGTGCTCGACGGTATTCAGAGCAAAGACCTCTGCAAGATCCCACGACCTCTTGTTTGAGCTGACACTCACACCAGCATCACAAGTGGTGATGGGTTGGGATACAACAAAACTGGTGTACAAGCTGACAAACATCTAGCTCATGCACAAGTGCGACATTCTAATTCTTCCCAGAACTTTCGAACCAACTCCTTTAGATCCTTTTCACAGATGTGAGTTGGTTCCCTCTCATAAGTGTCTCCCAAGCTTACCGAAACTGGCACATGCGTACTCTCGATTGCAAGCATTTCTGTCAAGTCTTTATACTGTTTTTTATCTCCGTACACTTCAAAATCGAATAAGGTCGCGTGCGGGTAGCTTCTTGTTTGAAGGCTGGGTAATTCTCCTTTCACTTTCCCAACTTGACAACGCCATGCCTCGACTACGAAATAACCAGCTTTTCGAAGGGTTGCAGTGCGTTTCAAAGTATCGGTGTAGCACTGTGGTCTGTTAATGGAAACATCGTTTTCTCATTGGCTTTTCGCCACATGATTACCTTGTTTCTCACTTGTGGGTAACAAAGCAGGCAGCCGTGATACCAACAACTAGGATACTGGAATACTGTCTTTGACGCTGGGTGGTATCCATCGACAAGAGCTCCTTCAATAAACCGTTCCCCTCCGTGTCCACACAGTGCGTGATGTATGTGGATTTTTCTCCCCTCGGCTTCTTGATTGAAAAAGAGAATGGACTCATTTGAGGCTTGGACTTTGGGATAGAAACACTTTTCTTATGCTGTTTGTGGGGCGTCGACTTTTTCACCCTCACAACGGATTACTGTTTTTCCTTGTGAACATATTTCCACGTGACATTTAAGGTTACAGGCTTTTGTGAACCGCCCATTACAATGCACACACACATACGTTTTTGCAAGCTTAGTGATGTCTTTTATGAGAAATGCGTGCTCCTCGTTAACTCCGATTGTCAAGATCTTTTTCAGCTTGCTCAAGGGATTTCTCCTCAGATGCCATATTATTTTTTTCATCTCCGTCCCTCTCTGGCTCGTAAACATGGATTCCAATCGTCATCCATTTGGTTAAGTGATGTTTTTCCTACATTGTTTGGTGGTTCTGCCATCTTGTAGAACCGCCTGGCAAGCCCTCTCGCTGCCGCAGTGCAACGATCAGTTCAAGCTCCTTGGTAAAGGCAACGGACCTGTATCCACCAATGGCTCCCTGGTTAAGATAGCCTTTATCTCAACGTTAAAGAAATCGATGAAATTGATGGACGGTTGGTGTTATCAAGATTCAGGCGATTGGTTTCCTGTTCTCCCACCCAAGTCTCTGCAGAATCAAGATATTCGAACCAAGGAGAGTCGTGATTTGTGTAATATATAATGATCGTGTCATCCTCAATGTCACGCAGCTGATACGAGAAGATGTGCCTGACGTAAAATCCCATGTGAACATCCTTTCAAATTTTTCTCATAAAGTTGGGTATGAGATCTTCGTCTAATCTTCTAATAATATAATGTGCCATCTGATAAACCGACGACCAGTATCTTCTTCCCCCTCGAACACTGTATCTTCGTACAGATTAAGAATCTCTTTCTGATAATTTGTTACTGGGGGTTGTTCTGTGGCAGGATTGGGTCGAACACCCTCAAAAGTCCCTGACGCCTTCTGTGCCTTTGACGCGGCGGGGCTCTGGGTTGGTGGCGCTGTGGGAGAAGAGGTTTTTGCAAACGTTCTTCCTCGGGGATGCGCTCATCAAGTATATTTTGTACCACCGCATGAGCTTTGATTGCATTCTGTTAATATATGCTTCGTAAACACAAGGTGGACAACAATAAAGAAGAGAAGTAACTTCCAATGGCAGTTTATTGATGTTTTACAACTTCTTATTTGAATAATGACTTGAGCTTGCAGTTGGGCTCCCTATGATTGAACAAACTCTTTCCACGCTGTTTTTAATTTGTAGAGGGGGTAAGTTTCTAAAGAAACTGCGGTGCTGCGTCGGTGGGAAGTATAACAATATAATTTGGTTTTATCAACTGGGTTGATAATGTCAATTGGCCACCGTAAAGAGATTCAAGTGCTGACGTTTCGAGCGTTAGCCCTTCGTCGGAGCGAATCCGACGAAGGGCTAACGCTCGAAACGTCAGCACTTGAATCTCTTTACGGTGGCCAATTGACATTATCAACCCAGTTGATAAAACCAAATTATATTGTTATACTTCCCACCGACGCAGCACCACAGTTTCTTTAGAAACTTACCCCCTCAATTCACAATAAGCTAAACTAATTCCACATACGCTAGACCATTTTATGGAACGCTAAACCAATTCACCGTAAGCTAAACCGTTTGATGTTACGCTGAACCAAATCACAATACGCTAAACCAATTCGCAATAAACTGAGCCGTTTTACAAAAGGGAAGCTGAATTGTTTATATTTAGGTTAGATCGCTTGTGTTTTAATTGTCCCGTTTTCTCATTGGGGCCTAAACCATTTAATCACTGCCTAAACCATTTATCAGTTGAGTTTCCCATTCGACTACAGAACACCTGTCCAGTTGCACTTTAACTGCATCATTTCTAAATCTTCTGTACCATCTTGAAAAGGAAAATTAGACCATTTCAATTTACGCTAAATTATTTGGAAAGTTTGTATTTTTGGCGGTGACGGCCGCCCATAGCTCATTGCATTCGCATATTCCAAGCTTAGACTGCGAGCAGTCTCTATTTTTGCTCCAAAATCCGTAACGAAAGCGAAAAATCCGTAACGAAAGCGAAACTTTGCGCGCGCGATAAAAACATGTTCTAATTCCAAGAGTTGTTTACCGCTTCTGAGACCGGTCAATCATGTTCGAAAGTGGGCGTCAGTGTCAAGGTGACACTGATGTGAGCTGTCAAAGAGCATCAGAAATGCTGTATGAAGACATTGCAGTCTCTATTTTAACCCCCGATGGCACCCACGAAACTCGCGGATTTGCCGCTCGCCCCTCGAAAATAGCACTCGCAAATGTTCGCTTTCGTTACGGATTTTGCAGCAAAATAGAGACTGCTCGCAGCCTAACCTGCATCAAGACCTGCACCAGCTGCTGCACCGCAACCCCCAACATATTTTGATCAACCTGTTGAACCGCAATTCAGACCTGCACCAAGAGCTGGGTCAGAAGAATTTTAAAAAAAAGCATATGAGTTTTGCCCCAATGCTCCTAAAAGAAATGAAGGATGTAACATGAGCGATAATCGAATTGGAAAAATCGCAAAGATATACGAGGACAGATATTGAATACTTGATCGTGTTGGTTCAAAAATTAGCAGGTGTTGAACAGGTTGACTTTAGAAGAGAATATCTAGATTAAGATGCGTGTTGCACCTTAGAAATATTATTTTCTAAGAAAAACCTGAAGCCAATGTTTTTGTCTCCAGACCACCCCAGAAGGGCAGGACAAAGTCAAGACAAGAGGGGTTTTTCCCAAGAGATTATGACAGATATTTTTTAGATATCATGTGAATAGCCACTGAAACAAAGGCCGTTTCTCGTGCAAAACAATAGATATATACCGAATCTCCCTAGCTACGCACTGTTTGAAAAGTAAACTGAACTAGTGAAATGATCTCAGATAGTGCACAGTGTTATCTACAACTTAACATGCCGTGGCAAACGAGGACACATTGTTGCTCCTTTTGTGCCAACTGGGAAATAACTTTTGCAAACAGAATGTTTCTGTTGCGCAGACGGGCAGACAGGGAAACATGTCTGTCTGTAACGTTTCTTCATTTGTCACGGCCGTTAGGATGGTCATCTACACAGGTGAGAGTACTCCTGCAGGCCTCCTATCCACCCGCCCCCCCCCCCCCCCACCCACTCCCAGCCTGTAGTGACTTCGGTTATAATTATACAATTAGCTTTGCCAAACATGAGGAGACAGAAACTTTAGATATTTTGCTTACTTTTTTACTTGACTTTCTTAAACACCCAATGCACAACTTTGATTTCCAAGTGTAATATGTTTTGTTTAGGGTAGAGACTAGAGAGCTTTTCATGATCTAAGCAGTGTATATGTGCACTTGTCATTCCGGACACAAAAACGTAAAGACGCCACTTTCTAACACAATTTCAAGTATATTTATCATACTCCTGATACTACAGTGACGTCTTCCACGGCAAAATAAAAATCGTTTCTCAGAAGCTTTAGTCAAGACAGCATTTTAATTTTAACCTTCAATTTAACCTTCCTAATGTTTGACGTCAATCTTAGTTTATTGCGTTATTTTTTCTTCAAAACAAAAAATAACTCTTAGTCGGCGTACCGACGCATGTCGCTATTCAGTGGATGGATGGATGGATGGATGGATGGGTGGACGAGCGATGTATATCACACCAATCAGAATTAGGATACCATCGATCAATAACCAATGAAATTGCCGCATGTATTTATCGTTTAATTTTGTATCAATTATTGTTTCGGATTCAAGGGACGGCAATCTTTATTTTCATATAAACTTGGCCTTATTGGGCGGTGTTGGCATGATGTCTCTATTTCCAGCAGTCGCTGTTTATTTAGCTCTGGTGTACAACGTTGTGTGTGGGTTTTAAGCAGAAAACTGTTCGGAAATTTTCATGGTGGTGAAGAAGGTACGAGGATGTGAAATTTACATGCTGCGAGCAGTCTGTTTTGGTGGCTTTGGGTTGAGGGATTGTTTTTTGATTGCAGTTAGTTGTGAATAAGAGCCATGTTGAATTTTAAAATGTTTCTGACTGAAGTAACGATAGCTTTGATTTTGGTTAAATTTGAAGTTGCGGATGTACGCAGCTTCCTATTTCTCGGAGATGAGTTGTTTGAAATCAGTAGAGCTGAGAGATCAGACATGATCAGAGACTTTGCTTCAGGACATAGTAGATGTCATACGGCATTTAAGAATTTGAAGGTAGGGAGGTCACATACTCAAGAACGCAGGGTACAGTAATTCCGGAGAAACAGCTTTCATTGCAGACGTACCAGCTCTGGTAAATATTTCACGAACCGTTCGTAATCAAATATGCAAAATCTTTCACCAGGATTTTCGGCACAAATTTTGTAACAACCAGAGAACAATGCACTAACTGTACTACGTTTTAAAAACCCTTTGGAGAGATGTATTTTTTCCATTTGATCCGTTTATTGTCTTTTGATAAAATACTGTGATGCGTGTTTAATAAATCACAAAATATGACGCTTTGTGTTGAAAATCAGCGACGCAGAAAACAAAATATCATGTTTCAACATTTCGAAGAAAGACAAACATATCATATTACAAATAAACAAAAGTATTGTGTTACCGCTGTCAAGAATCACGTTTGCTGTTGCATTCTGTACTCTCCTTTGAGTCTCTGAGAGCGCTCACCTACTCGACGCATGCGCTTTAAAGCCCAGACTGCGAATTGTGACTGAACGTGGAAAAAGAAAATAATGCCGAAATTACAACTCGGCGAGCCCGAGTAACAAGCGGTAGTTGGGAATGTCTTCACAACATTGTAATGCCGTGTAGTAATGAGTAGGGTTAAAGAAGAGAGTTTAAAAGCATTGATATTTTCTAAAGATTTGTGGTATGGAATCCCTCAAATATTGCTGCAGACTTTGTGGCGGCAAGTGTAACCGCAAAGTAATCAAATTAGACTTTTAGGCGTCACACCCAAGTTAGTGAAGTACATCAATCCAATCAGGTTTGGGGTTGCATCAAGAAACCAGTCAAATTGTCAATCTCGTCCCCAGAGCCCGTTTTTCGTGATGCTAACCAAAAGAAAAGCGGGCTCTGGGGACGAGATTGTGAAATTGTTTGATAAAATTGGAATGACATGCACAGTAAAGTGATTGTTAATTAATCACTTTACTGCGCATGTCATTCCATTTTTATCAAACAATTTCTGATTACTGCAGTTTTTACAGATATATTAGAGAGATTTAGCACCAAGTTTTTACCAAGAACCGCGAACTGCAAACCGTAGTTTGCCGTTAGAGGTACTGTTCATTTTTGGATTTTAGCAAGACGTTTACTTTAGTAACAAGGAAAACGGAATTCTGGGTGATCTAATAGAAAATGGTGGCTGCAGCAAGGTTAGTGTGAAGGTTCTTATAGGACTTTGCACGCTTAAAAAAGTTTTTTTTAGTAAACCAAGTTAACATTGACAACATAAACTAATGATCATTTTGTTTTTCAGGCGTAATTTCAACGACATCGTCACAGTCATGCTTCATGATGACTCTGATGATCATTCGACTTCGAGTAGCAGCGAAGAGGACGACCTGGATTTTCTATTACTGAACGCTATGTTTCCTCCAAAGACAGTTGTTAACACCCCGAAACTAAACTTAGAGTTCGGTCTAGTAGCTGCAACCTCTGTTGCTAGTTGGAGATTGTGGAATGTCGTTGGCCACCGAAAGGGAGCCATAAATGTAAAACCAAGACCAAGCACTTTACTCTTAATCGGTTTCTTTCCAGAAATCTGCATAAAATAGACAGAAAATAGAAAATCAACAGCCGTTGTCGTAGTCGCGAACAGACGAAAGTCAGCCCACCATTTTGTTTTTCATTCATTCTCACGCCTTCAGTTCAAATGCTCGAAACTCTCAAAGATTTCATCCTTGACTCCTGGTACTTTGTCGTATATAGAGAAAAGGAGCGTAAAAAGAAAATTTTCAGACGTAAACGTGGGATTTTAAAGTTACAATAGTCTAAAACACTGCCGTATTTCACTTACCGCTAACATCTGTTCTTGCAGTCGAAACGTGAACCGCGGACGACAAACGTGACGGCAAGGCCAACGTCACGTGACTTCTTGACGTTTGCGGTTTGCGGTAATCAACCCAAAACCTGGTGCTAAATGTCTCTATTATTCATGGTCGACAGGAAAGTTTCGTCGTGAATGAATTCCCTAGTCAAACGTATTTTGCGTTGAGCTCATTTACTTAAAATGCACACGCCGTCAGCAAAAGGCCCAACACTAAATTGGTCATTGAGCGTTCTTTTTTATCGGGCTAGTTTTGCTGACCAAAAAAAAAATACCCAATACGTCCATATCAAAACTAAAAAAAAAACTCTCGCACGCATTGCCTGCCTATGTTTTTAACTACAATAAGGCATTCAAGCAGCAAACCATTCTCGTT
>OX393561.1:46637122-46766401 GCA_947652115.1 Blastomussa wellsi
TGTCTTGGTTGAAGACGCTATAAGGCAACCAGATCTGGCAAAGTCTGTTCAAAGATACCAACTTGTCATTGACGAGGCAAAGGTCAGGTTAAACTTTGCTGTGACCGGGAGCCTGGCTCATGCCCGCGCACACGGTGATAAACACAGAAAACACCGTAGGTTAAAACAATCTGCTGAAACAAGCTGTACAGGGTATGAAGCTCGGAGTCAACAATGACGTGAACAAAAGCACAAAAAAGCATAGGTGGTGGAAAATCGAAAATAAACCCGCCAAACAGTCATCCTTCAAATCCAATTCACAATGCACCAGCGAATCAAATACCTGCAGCGGCTCTGCCCCTTGCCCTTGGGGTCGTGGAGGTGTCCCCCACTGAGTCTCACGATCTGAACAAAATAAGTGTCGTAGTGGGCGTGGTCGCTCTCGTGGGCCTGTTGTTCTTGGCACTACGTTAACGCCGCTTTTAGATACATTTCTCCATGAAGAATGCAACTGCTGCCAAAATCAGCAGCCAGTTTTGCTCAGCCAGAAAGTTGATGGCCTGGCCAGCGGCTTTGAAGATGAAACTTACAATCAGCGGCCAGCAAGACAGAAGCGACAATGACAATGTATTTATTTAAAGATCTCTTTGACGCTCTCGCGAAGTGGAAGTGCTCTTTCTCTTTCCTCAGGTTCTAAGCCGGTTGCACTCATCTTCCCTTTCCACAACTCTTGCCTCTGTGCAGCCTCTCTTTCAGAAGGAGAATTGTTCTCATTGGCAATAACTGTCCTGTCTTCTTCAATTTTGCGCAGAAGCTCGGCCTCTTGTTTGTTTAGTTCATCCAGACTTTTCGTGTTGTTTAGTCTTTCTTCCATTTTGTTTCTTTCTCTTACTTTGGGGGAATAGTCTGCTTTGGGTTTGTCAACCTTTGCTTGTATCTTTTCTTTGTTTTTCAATAGCTTCCCAAGAGCTGCCACCTCTTTTTTCTCATTTTCAATATCAACTTGTAATTCTTTTTCCAATTGCAGCAGTCTTCCCACTTCTGATTGATTTTAAAGATTTGTACCATGTTCATCTTGAAATGCAATGTGCTTGCCTTTAGTTTGCTCTAATCTGTTTCTCTTATCTTGCAAGTTTTTTGCAACGTTTTCTTTTTCAGCGATAATTCTTTCAGCCTCCTGTAGTTCCCTCTCTTCTTCTCCTAACTCTTGTCGTTGCTCCCCTATGCTCTTTGTTTCTTGATCGATAAGAGTTTCGGTTCTCGGCCCAAGGGTTGAACCTTTTTGAGAATGACGAAAGAAGACCGCTGCCGCCTTTTTTGAAAATTGAAGTCTCACCACCCTTTGGACCAAAGGAAACTATCTCATTCTCATTGCCAGGTTTTTTGCTGAAACCAATTGGGGGCAAATTTTTAAATTCAACATCTCTGTACCAAGCTTTTTTTTCTAATGCTCTTTTAAGAATTGATGGTTTGTCATCCTCACGAATAAAGTTCTCAAACAAAGGTATTTCATCAAAGGAAGTGTCAGGCAACCCGCTCATTAACAAAAAGGAGTGGTTTTGTTTGCGTCTTGTTCCTCGTCATCAGGTCTGGAAGACGTGAATATCCACCTTCAGCCATTGCATATTATATTTCCAACTGAATTTTTAATTTGAAAAAATACATGTATATTGTGTCAATTATTGACATGGCAGCAGTGCAGATAAACCTTTGGCCAATGCACTACGAGAAAAGACCCAATGCAATGAAAGCCAAGCGCGCGGTTAAACGCATCACCTTCGATCACAGTGAAGCCAAACCTGGCGAGACACTGTATGTCTCTGTGCCCAAGCTTAACAAGAATGAGGTAATCGTGCCAGGCTTGGTATCGCTGCGCTTTAACATTGACCTCTGGCGGCAAGATCTGGGAGGACCTATTCCTCTCGCAAAATGAGCGTGATGACATGGTGCTCGACGGTATTCAGAGCAAAGACCTCTGCAAGATCCCACGACCTCTTGTTTGAGCTGACACTCACACCAGCATCACAAGTGGTGATGGGTTGGGATACAACAAAACTGGTGTACAAGCTGACAAACATCTAGCTCATGCACAAGTGCGACATTCTAATTCTTCCCAGAACTTTCGAACCAACTCCTTTAGATCCTTTTCACAGATGTGAGTTGGTTCCCTCTCATAAGTGTCTCCCAAGCTTACCGAAACTGGCACATGCGTACTCTCGATTGCAAGCATTTCTGTCAAGTCTTTATACTGTTTTTTATCTCCGTACACTTCAAAATCGAATAAGGTCGCGTGCGGGTAGCTTCTTGTTTGAAGGCTGGGTAATTCTCCTTTCACTTTTCCAACTTGACAACGCCATGCCTCGACTACGAAATAACCAGCTTTTCGAAGGGTTGCAGTGCGTTTCAAAGTATCGGTGTAGCACTGTGGTCTGTTAATGGAAACATCGTTTTCTCATTGGCTTTTCGCCACATGATTACCTTGTTTCTCACTTGTGGGTAACAAAGCAGGCAGCCGTGATACCA
This sequence comes from Blastomussa wellsi, assembly GCA_947652115.1. Classification (NCBI taxonomy): domain Eukaryota; kingdom Metazoa; phylum Cnidaria; class Anthozoa; order Scleractinia; family Plerogyridae; genus Blastomussa; species Blastomussa wellsi. The sequence continues at coordinate 46,639,625 of OX393561.1, forward strand.
ACAACTAGGATACTGGAATACTGTCTTTGACGCTGGGTGGTATCCATCGACAAGAGCTCCTTCAATAAACCGTTCCCCTCCGTGTCCACACAGTGCGTGATGTATGTGGATTTTTCTCCCCTCGGCTTCTTGATTGAGAAAGAGAATGGACTCATTTGAGGCTTGGACTTTGGGATAGAAACACTTTTCTTATGCTGTTTGTGGGGCGTCGACTTTTTCACCCTCACAACGGATTACTGTTTTTCCTTGTGAACATATTTCCACGTGACATTTAAGGTTACAGGCTTTTGTGAACCGCCCATTACAATGCACACACACATACGTTTTTGCAAGCTTAGTGATGTCTTTTATGAGAAATGCGTGCTCCTCGTTAACTCCGATTGTCAAGATCTTTTTCAGCTTGCTCAAGGGATTTCTCCTCAGATGCCATATTATTTTTTTCATCTCCGTCCCTCTCTGGCTCGTAAACATGGATTCCAATCGTCATCCAGTTGGTTAAGTGATGTTTTTCCTACATTGTTTGGTGGTTCTGCCATCTTGTAGAACCGCCTGGCAAGCCCTCTCGCTGCCGCAGTGCAACGATCAGTTCAAGCTCCTTGGTAAAGGCAACGGACCTGTATCCACCAATGGCTCCCTGGTTAAGATAGCCTTTATCTCAACGTTAAAGAAATCGATGAAATTGATGGACGGTTGGTGTTATCAAGATTCAGGCGATTGGTTTCCTGTTCTCCCACCCAAGTCTCTGCAGAATCAAGATATTCGAACCAAGGAGAGTCGTGATTTGTGTAATATATAATGATCGTGTCATCCTCAATGTCACGCAGCTGATACGAGAAGATGTGCCTGACGTAAAATCCCATGTGAACATCCTTTCAAATTTTTCTCATAAAGTTGGGTATGAGATCTTCGTCTAATCTTCTAATAATATAATGTGCCATCTGATAAACCGACGACCAGTATCTTCTTCCCCCTCGAACACTGTATCTTCGTACAGATTAAGAATCTCTTTCTGATAATTTGTTACTGGGGGTTGTTCTGTGGCAGGATTGGGTCGAACACCCTCAAAAGTCCCTGACGCCTTCTGTGCCTTTGACGCGGCGGGGCTCTGGGTTGGTGGCGCTGTGGGAGAAGAGGTTTTTGCAAACGTTCTTCCTCGGGGATGCGCTCATCAAGTATATTTTGTACCACCGCATGAGCTTTGATTGCATTCTGTTAATATATGCTTCGTAAACACAAGGTGGACAACAATAAAGAAGAGAAGTAACTTCCAATGGCAGTTTATTGATGTTTTACAACTTCTTACTTGAATAATGACTTGAGCTTGCAGTTGGGCTCCCTATGATTGAACAAACTCTTTCCACGCTGTTTTTAATTTGTAGAGGGGGTAAGTTTCTAAAGAAACTGCGGTGCTGCGTCGGTGGGAAGTATAACAATATAATTTGGTTTTATCAACTGGGTTGATAATGTCAATTGGCCACCGTAAAGAGATTCAAGTGCTGACGTTTCGAGCGTTAGCCCTTCGTCGGAGCGAATCCGACGAAGGGCTAACGCTCGAAACGTCAGCACTTGAATGTTTTTAATTTGGTCTTGAAGGTTATCGCCTGTCTCAGTGCAACATGAAATAACTGAGAGAATTACTTTCCATGAAGGGAGGCTCATCTCTTTTGTGTTGAAATTTACACCATGTAAGAATACACCAAGAACAAGATTGGTCCGGACACAGATATGGCTGCTCACACTGATTACTACTAACTACAATCATACAGTCGTGTAATGACCAGATAGAAATTTGGATTAGATAACTAAAAAGGTAACTAGATAATAAAAACGAACACCAAATTAAATTATTTTGCCGGTCCATTATTTTATTCAGTCTATACTGACACTGTTTGGTACCAGCCTGACTAATGTACAAATGAGGATCAAATGGTTAAAACCCAACAATTAAACTACAAGTAGAATCAGACTGTAATATTATTCCCCTTCTAGAAATTAAAACTCTAAATTCTACGTGAACTTCATATAATGATTATTACCTTAGTGAAATTGTTTTTCTTCCTTTTCTGAACTTGTGATCAGATTCACTCCAGAAGAAAATTTCCAAACGTTTCCCTATAAGTCATAAAAAGAGCACCAACAGATCAGATTGATGGACTGATCAATCGACTGATCAATTGATCAATCAATCGGTCAGTCAAGTTTCAGAAATAGAAACTGTAACTCCCCCATCATGCATGTAACACACTTTCACTATTTGCACATTCATTCTCACTGACCCACTGACTTGCTCTCACTGAGCAATAAGAGAGACAGTGTGCAGTTTACAAGAAATCCAAAAGTGTGACCACTTTTCAGAGTCTAGCTTTCCATTGCCGCAGGTTTCCCGAGCACATGATTCGAATTTTTGACTCCGAAGCGTGAAATCAATGGTCCATGAAGCGACACAAAGTTCAAATATTGGAAATATAGACTTATTGAATGTTAAAAGCAGAGCACTATATCCTCAACAGTCACGGAGTTTGACTAATGGTTGTGGGTCGTGGGTGTGTGTGCAAGTGCGATTAACAATTGATGGTTAGTAGTTAATATACATTAATAATATTAACATTAACCGTAATAATAACAATAGTAATAATAACAATAACAGCTGAGCTCCAGTGCACAAAGCACACCAGTGGAGCACCAAGCCAAGAAAATTTGGTAGTCACGTAAGCATATGATTACTGTCCTACTGTCCACCCCCAGAGAGCCCTCATAGTCTAGAAGTTGGTCTTGTTTTAAAATTAAAGGTTCAGGTTAACATCAACTTAAATCAAGAAATTCATTGGTAAACTTAGCATTACGAAGCATGATATTGAATTGATTTGGTTGATTTCACTTTAGACAGTTACGGTAGTATTTGCGAATCCGTAGTAGCTTTAGTTTCGCTAATAAAGGTTGTCTTGACTTACTGTGTTTAGGAAAATGAATTGACTATGAACATATGTACAAGCATCGTCATAACAAGCAGTGATGAAATAAATCGAAGTTTTGGTTCATCATCCTCTCCCCCGATTATTTTTGGAAGTAACAAGGTAGGTGGAAAAATGGCAATTACAAGAAGAGGGCCCACTTTATTTAACTCCAGGGGAGGGGATGCGATGAATGCGACCGAATCCCCCCCCCCTCCCTCTCTCCCTCCTCCCACACATGCGTACGTCCACCATTTTTTGGATTTCCTGCGGTAGATGGTACTTGGTTTAAAACAAAAACTGGGAATTTCAGTTTTTTGTAAGACAGTACCAGCGGCAAAACTGTTGTCATGGCACAGCACTAACGTTGTCATTTTGTTTCTTTTGTGATGGATATTCTTGGTGCCAAGATTTCAATAACACTGCTCAAATAGTTTTAGAGATATTGTTTATTCAGCATTTTATCATTTTTAGTTGCAAACCTTATAATTATGACATCATCACTGATCTAATTTGCATAATAGAGAAAATGAAAAACGCCATTCTTCTAAATTTTTCTAACCCTAAGCAAAAAATATCTTTAATGTCATTTGTAAAATTCATTAATAATTCATAAGGAGTAGATCCAATGCAAAGGTACTATTTAGGTCACATGAATGCTCTGTAAACCCCAATACAAATCAAGAGTAGAATTAACTTTTGATACAAACTCCTGCTCAGCTGATTAGTATTTATTAACTTTTGATACAGATCTTTACTGATTAAAATGCAAAGCACAATGGAATCGAATAACAATACTTTGCATTCAATTTATTGTTTTCATTTCACAAGTACGATAAAATATTCGCGTCCGATCTGTATGGGCTTTACAATTGCTCGCCTATCGGCTCGCAATTGTAAATGCCCATACAGATCTCCCGCTCATATTTTATCTACTACATACACTTCAGTCATATACATGAGAATTGCCATCACAACTTACAATCGAAAATCGCGTGCCATTTAAAGCGTTTGATAGTAATCAGTTGACCTGCTTCAGTTTTTAGGCAAATACACAGACTATGTACTCTGTACTTTCAAGAAGCGAAGACCACAGCAGAAACGAAAGATCTTCAGTATTAAACTCGCCTTCTTCTGGAAGCAAAATGGTGGGTAAACTCGTGTTCTTCTATTTGACCTTCATTGAAGAAAATATAATTCGAAAAAGGTACTGGAATGCCAATGAGCGGTTTTTGGCGCCCTTTTTGATATCATGATGGCGGACGGGGGGAAGGGAGGGAAACTATGCTGTTCATAATATAATTTGGTTTTATCAACTGGCCACCGTAAAGAGATTAAAAAGCTGACGTTTCGAGCATTAGCCCTTCGTCGGAGCGAATCAAGGAATTGTGCGTCGTGTGTTTTTATATACAGAAAGATGGAGCTTCGCTATTGGCTGGTGCCTGGTAACGTGAAAACAACGGAATAAATTAGTTGAATGAAAAGCGTTTGTTGATACTGTGAGGATTAAGAGTGCCGATTTGAAAAATAAATTTTTGTTCTAGAGTTTTACGGCTTTCCGTGTTTCCTTGGTGAAGGGAAAGGCCGCAGACTGCCATATGTTGGTTAGAATGATTTGGGAGATTGAAGTGTCTCGCGACCGGTTTCGATGCATTTTTGTCGTCTGTCTCTACGTCACGAAGGTGTTCTCGGAATCGGTCGCCAAGTTGTCTCCCTGTTTCGCCGATGTATAACATTTTGGAAAGAGTGCAAGTTATGCAGTAGATGGCATTGGCTGAGGTACAGGTGAAATGATCAGTGATTTTGATAGATCGCTTGGGTCCCGATATTTTGTCAACGTTGTGAATGAAAGGGCATGTTTTGCATCGTGCGCGAGCGCATTTAAAAGTTCCGGGTTGATCACTAGTTTGGAATGCACTTCTGACTAAAAAGTTACCCACGTTTTTGTCGCATTTCAATGAAATTAATGGAGGTTGCGAAAGGATTCTACCAGCGTAAAGTTTTTGAGAATGACGGATTTAACTGCGTGGTTGTGAGGGTGAAATGTGAGGGTGAATGGGATTCTATCGTTGTTTTCTCTCTGCGACGTTTGCAGTGCTGACTGTCGATCAATTTGTTGGGCGCAATGATGGCCCGCTTGAACAACAGAAGCAGGATAGCCGCGTTTGTCAAAGAAATTGCACATTTCCTCTGATTTTAAGGAAAAATCAGAGTCGCCACTACAAAGACGGCGAAGTCTAAGAAACTGAGAATAAGGAATGGAATTCTTGACATGTGATGGATGTGAAGATGAATACAACAAATAACTATGAGAATCTGTGGGTTTGTAGTGCACACTGGTGCATAAACCATTGCCTTCGATAGCAACTTTGATATCCAGGAATGCTAAGGAAGTATCGGAAATTTCCCAGGTACATTTAAGGGCAGGATGATATAAAAAGACACGACGCACAATTCCTTGATTCGCTCTGACGAAGGGCTAAAGCTCGAAACGTCAGCTCTTTAATCTCTTTACGGTGGCCAATTGACATTATCAACCCAGTTGATAAAACCAAATTATATTGTTATACTTCCGACCGACACAGCACCACAGTTCCTTTAGAAACTTACCCCCTCTATTGATATGCTGTTCATAAAATCGGTTGTGCCTTTAATGGCCAAAGCCCTTGAAGTATTTTTTTGCATGTGGCCTTCAAAGTGATCTGCAAGTCAAGGAAGTCAGTTGCTAATCATGATATGTTAATCTCGATAGAATGAATTTTATTTTGACTTTTCTTCTTACAGGTAATGTTTTCAAACAAAAGGAAACGGACAGATTGTGATGACTCGAGTGAAAATGACACCTCAGACGACAATGATTTACAATTTTCCCTATTTGAAAGCAACAGTAAGTCATAAAAACATCAGCAACCTTGACAACCTGAAAACCTGTGTAACAGTGACGTATGTAACAATATTTCTTTTTTTAAGGAACGATCAACGGTTTCCCAGTTTACAGTAGTACCACAACTGGAATTTTGTCCAAGGAAATCTTACACATTTGTCTGAATCAAGAAGTTCCTAAAGAGAAGATCTGTCCCAGGGTACCCACTGGCACTACAGAGAATGCAGTGTTTGTCGTGGATCTGGAAGGTCTTTCTAGATGATCAGGGAAGATCAGTGCGATGGCGAGGTTAGAAAGGTCTGATCTTAAAACCAAAGAAGCCTCCTGAACGTGTTGGAGCACTTCACTGTGCAAAGGCAACACAGCTGGTCCAGTCAAAGCAAAGACTTCAGGCGTATGATTGCAAAAGTAGAACATAAAGATAAGTTCCAGCGTTTAGCTGTTATCCAGTACACAGTAAATATGACACCCCAAGAAGCAAAACTGCTTTTGTCAAAGCCATATGGTAGCTCCCAAAGTTCTTCGCAACCCTATGTAAGAACTAAACCGAGTGTACTGGATGGGATGAGGAAAATAAGTCGCACGAGCAGTGCAAAACAGATTATTAGTGAAATTGAAAAAAAAAAACAGGTGGTGTTGTTTCAGTGGTTTCCCGTTTCGACATTCCAAGAGATAAACAGCAAGTCTACAATCAACTTCAGAAAGTGGAAGGGAGGAAAAAAGCTTGGAGCACCAGACCAGGTAAAGGTCCAGAGATCACAAAGTTGTTATCATTACAACAAGTGGGAAAGTTCGTACGTGATGTAAGCCTTGGCACGAGGTCAAAGAGGGATGGAGTAAAACAAGCAGCAGTAAGTACGTACTTTTGCAGCCACTGACTACACGAGAGGATGGATGAAGCGCTTCTGTCAATTTGGTTCGAATCCAGCAACAGTGACGTATAAGCTCGGGTCCTTCAATCTTACCACGGTGACCTTGCAGCTTTGCCTTCAGTGAGTTTGACAGTCTCATTAATTTTCAGTTTTCCTATTTTTTCCCCACAGCCCAGCAAAAAAGACCTCCAGTCCAGCAAGGAATTACAGTAGTTCAGCCAAATGAAAAGCTATATATAGCCTATTAAGTCTCCACGTTTCAGACACTAAATGACTCCGTAGTGATTTTGGTGTTCGGCAAGTTTGCCGAATGAATCAGCACAGTGAAGTTGTATTCTCCTTAACTTTGTCACCTTGACAGGCCCTTTCCAATTTTACCCTTTGACTTGTTCGCTCGTAAATACCACAGATGTCCAGTTTGATGATTTCTAAATTAATTCCTCTTTGCGTTTTGGAGTAGCGTTGAAATAAACATTTCATATCCACTGTTGTGTTCAAGGGGGAGAGATTATCTTTCCCAAAATAATAATTAACCCTTCCAACTAATGACAGAATCAAAGACTTGCACGCAAATGGCTTCTATTCACAATAAATAATTTTTTGGTGTTTCAACCATTAAAATACACCATAGTATTGTATCCAACAGCGCCGGCATCCTGGAGGCCGAATTCACGGGAACTTTTATAACGATCATTTTGAATGCCCCCAGACAATGCTTCAGTGGTGATTGGTTAGTTTGTCTGGGGAGTAAAACAATGGGAAGGAATGTTGGTCTCTCTTAAGCAGGTGTTAGTGGGGACAAGTGTTACGAAATCCCCTATTAACAACTGCATCACTTAATGGAGGTTGGGTGCCCCAGAAATCTAGACAGAAACTGCTCCCATGGCTGGGATCCATGTGGACAACGAATGACCGCTGACTACCCTCAAGGCATGCACCGGCGTGCGTGCCAGACCAAAACCACCAACCACATGGACCAATGCAACAGCGCATGTGCATCATAATAAAAAAACACAGACCGCGAAAGAATGCTGACGCTAAGCGAATACACAGGCGTGCGTGAATAACATAATACCGCTGACCCACAAGTGAACAGAAACGCTCTTAGTTGTAAGTCCGTTAAATTGCATTTAACTGCATACAACGCCTGTATGGGATGCTAGGGTGAGACTTCGAGATACAATTCCGATTTTTTAATTTATTTTTATTTTGTTATGAACACTAGGCTAGTGGTTAACAACCATTGTTTATGACTGAGTAAAACATAAAAATATAATTTGGTTTTATGAACTGTGTTGATAATGTCAATTGTTTCGATGCATTTTTGTCGTCTTTCTCTACGTCACGAAGGTGTTCTCGGAATCGGCCGCCAAGTCGTCTCCCTGTTTCGCCGATGTATAACTTTTTGCAAAGAGTGCAAGTTATACAGTAGATGACATTGGTCATCGGATGGCATTGATCATTGGTCACTGATGGCATTGATCACCGGTCGCGAGACACATCAATCTCCCAAATCATTCTAAGCAACATATGGCAGTCTGCGGCCTTTCCCTTCACCAAGGGAACACGGAAAGCCGTAAAACTCTATAACAAAAATTTATTTTTCAAATCGGCACTGTTAATCCTCACGGTATCAACGAACGCTTTTCATTCAACTAATTTATTCCGAAGTTTTAACGCTACCAGGCACCAGCCAATAGCGAAGCTCCATCTTTCTGTATATAAAAACACACGACGCACAATTCCTTGATTCGCTCCGACGAAGGGCTAATGCTCGAAACGTCAGCTCTTGAATCTCTTTACGGTGGCCAATTGACATTATCTACCCAGTTGATAAAACCAAATTATATTGTTATACTTCCCACCGACGCAGCACCACAGTTTCTTTAGAAACTTACCCCCTCTAAAACATAAAAAAATTGTTTTGACCCCATACTGTCACACCTTATGGCATCATCATTTCCTAATTTGCATAATACAGAAAATAACATCTCTGGAACAATAGGAGATAATTATCACAAAAGGAAAACACCAATCTCCTTCAATTTTAGCCTTTGAAATAAGTATATTTTACAATAGCTTGCTTTTTCATTTCATAGGCACTTTAATAATTATCAGTTGACTCACTTAGTCAAGAAAGCGAACCAAACATGTACAGGGGAAATGCAGTATGGCCTGAATACTCACATCAACAAAACTGGCCACACTGTTTGTGCCAAAGTGCCCTCATTTGCATTTTTTGACAAATTAAATGCTTCATCTAGCGCACTACCAACCACAGTTTCATTTAGATACCATGAAATACTTATGAAAAACCCATGAATCTTTTTCAGGGCCATGAATATTGCATTTCCCATTTTTCATGGCCTGATTAAACCATTAATTTTTCATGAAAATCTTTTCATGGCTCATGAAAAACTTTTTCATGGCCACGAAAAGTGTGTGATGGTCCAGAACTGAAATTAATGGGTCATGAAAATCTGTTTTCATGGCCATGGAAATTCATGAATAACCAGAGTCAAAATTAATGGGTCATGAAAGATATACAAATTGATTTCATGGCCGATGAAATTGCCCTGGAACTCGGAAACTTACCAGACCTGAATTTAATGGGTCATGAAAAAATGTTTTCATGGCCATGAAAAGTACATGAATATGTATGAACCCAAATAAAATTTAATGGGTCATAAAATATACACCAATGGATTTCATCTGCTAAATCAGGATTTGAAATTAATGGCATAAAATTATAGACCTTATGAGAATGGAATTGTGAAGAAGTCGAGACCCATTTTGACAGGTACTCATCATATTTTATTTAAAATTAATTCTATTTTAAATTAAAGCTAAGGATTCCACTGCAAAATAGGATAAAATAGCCTGTTTTATTTAAAATTTTCCTTAGGCGCTTAAGCAAATAGCTTGCTCTTTTGTAAAATATACATAAAATAGGCTACTGCAATCCTTTTTTGAATAATGGCAAAATAAGTTTAAAATACACTATTATAAACATATTTATATGATTATACCTATTCTATTGCAAAGCATGTCAGCAACTATCTATTTTAACCCTGTTTTATCCCAGGCATCCAGGCAATTAATGGCAAAATTATACTAGGTCTTGATATAAAAATATGCCATAATTTATTTAATTGTTCCAATTAAGCAGAATTTTCAGGAAGAGTTTTTCACTTAACACTCTACAGTCAAAACTGCCTTACCAATACATTTTCCTCAAAAAAGTTTCAAACAGCAACATGTTAGCATATTTGGTCCACCACCATAGAAATGGATCCATCAAGCGAGAAGTCATCTTGCATCTGCTGATATTTGGTCTTGGTTCATATGGAAACAACATACTTTCTAAAGAATCCAGTTTACTTTTTGCAATGCCCAATGTTGAATTAAGAAGAGATTACAGCTGTATCCACATTATGTTTTAAGCTTCATGTAAATAAAAAGTCAGTGATGTCTTCATCGATTTCTGTTATGATTTTCCAACTTGACTTTAGAAAGCCAAAGATGAAATGAGATCACAGCCACTTAACCAACGGAAAATGTATCCCTTTCAACAATAGCCTTGGTTCACCGTGATTCACTAGGATTTCTCTACCAGTTTGAAAGGTTATTTTACCTGCTGTGCTGAAAACTAGGGAGAGCCCTAACATACGCTTTTGTACCAGGTTTTGTACCCCACTTTTGCACTCATAATTTTTGGAGTGTTGTGTTTCGTTTCTTTTAGGACTGTACGTGGTCTGGCCTTTCAAGACCCAGCAGGGCGATATAGAACTGGAGGTGGTTTAAACGTACCAGTGGAGCTACAATTTAAATTGCAGAAATCGGAGTCTGCAAGCCTTAACCCTTTAAGCACCAAGGGGCCTCCTTTGACGAGTAAAATCGTCTGGCGTTAGACAGAGTAAAATCTATACGTCACTCTTGGGGAGTAAAGGGTTAAGGGAGATAGTTTTTTAACCCTTTAAGCACCAAGGGGTCTCCCTTTGACGAGTAAAATCGTCTGGTGTTAGACAGAGTAAAATCTATACGTCACTCTTGGGGAGTAAAGGGAGATAGTTTTTTAACCCTTTAAGCACCAAGGGGTCTCCCTTTGACGAGTAAAATCGTCTGGCGTTAGACAGAGTAAAATCTATACGTCACTCTTGGGGAGTAAAGAGAAGTTGTTATCTATGGATATAAAATTTCAAGTAAATGTTTGAAATCGATAAAATTGATGAAAATCGATGGAAATTGATGAGAGTACGCAAGCTTATAAATGCTCATCAAAAAAGAAATTTTTGAAAATTTTCGCCAGGTCGTGTACCAGTACACAAGGAAACTATGGTATTTTATTTGTTTAGGATTCACTGTAGACTTGCCCCAAGTCACTTGTTTTTTCTTCGTTCTTTCTTTTCTTTTTCTTCTTTCTTGACAGACACGGCAGAATTATTTGAAAAAGATCGTTTTGAACTTGCACGCGAAAAGACAAAATCACTTGGAAATCAAGCGCGAGAACATCACCGAATGCACGAATGGCTCGAAACGAGCGACTTGTGTCACTTGCAGGAAATCGCTTCAGGCTGACGATTTTTGCCGCGAAATGGCATCATTTAATTGGGGCCGAATTGGTTACTTTCTTCTTATTGGCGTCATTATCATGTGCTGTTTGCAGTTTGGTGCGCACCATGGCGTGTGTAGAGATTGTGATTAGCGATTGTTTAGATTTTCTTCAAAGCTTTGATGAAAACAATTCTTTCGACCCCATAACTAACTAACTGCTAAAAAGACTAGCAAACAAACAGAAAAGTACCAGTGTCATGCAAGCCAAGGCGCTAACCTTGCAAGTTTTGCCAACAGAGCGCTCGCTTACGTTCGCGCACACTATTTTGATTGACAGCCAAATGTGGCCCCACCAAAACCCACCGGTGGCGTCACATTTTCAGAAGTGGTGCACTGCAGGTGAGACAAGTCGCTTGTTACGCACAGCCATTTTGATTTTCAAGCCAGTGCGCGCCCTCCCATTCTCGTCCCAGAGCCACTTGATCCTCGTGCACAGGCCCAGCCGGCTAAGAGGGACAAGCGGCTCTGGGGACGAGAATGGCACCCTCCATATCTAGCACTCGGTCTCCCTCGTCATTTTAATTCAGACTCCAGCGCTCGCTCGCTCCCTCCCTCCTGCGCCCTCCGCGAAGCGAATCAAACAAGCGACTTAGAGCAAGTCTAGATTCACTGGGGGTGATGTAGCAGCTTCCTAACATATAATGTGATTGGCTTGATACCCTAGCCCTAAACAAAAGACTCAACAATTTAAACAATGACTTTGTCTTGAAAACAATAGAAGCTGCTTACAATAACAAACAAAAGTAGTTTTGGATAGCTGCTACACTACCCTGCTGTGGTATATTGTGTAGTCTTTTGTTTCGGCTCTTGTGTACCGGTACACGAGGACAGAACAATAGATTTTGTGACAGCAGCCTTAAATTAAAACAAAGTTAAGATAAATAATCTTTTCTGCCTAGCATACATCAAAACATTTGTTAAACTACTCAGCTATCATGACGGCAGCTTACCTCCATCGGTCACAAGAAACAGATCCGTCTGCTTATCACCATTGAAGTCACCAAACGCCGCTAAATACCCATTAACTGCTGAAATACCAACCACTTCCGTTACATCAATGAACGAAGAAGACACATGTCCCCAAAACAGAACTAAAATGCCAAAACAAAGATGACTTTGCATCTCATCGTTGGTCTATCTTTTCCCTCTTTTCCAGTTTCGAAAAAACAAAATGGTGACAGCCGCTCCCACAGATAATCTGATAATATCCAGCGGACGTTTCGAAAACAGCTACGTATTAGTGTAACATTGCATGTTATGTCCACTACAAGGATGTTGACATCTGCACAGGTAGTGCAACATTTTGTCCAATATTGCCGTTTCTGCTTCCGAATAAGCTAACCCTTTCAACGAGTAGAATGTTTAAACTATAGAGCAAGCATCTAAGGTAAGTTACAGGTTAACTTACTGCCTCGTCGAAGAAATTGTAGGAAACCGCTGTTTAATATAAATAGTGTTACCGCAATATCCTTTGTTTACAATTTAGTGAATGAATCGAAGGTTGTAAAAACTTTCTTTACTGATTTAACCGTTTTTTTCTCTTAGTTATTGCATGGAACCATGGATGACAGAGAGAAAGAAAACGAAGAACAGGTTTACGACGACATTGAAGACTCAGAAGAGAAACCGAACAGAAATGTAGAATTCATGACGTCAAAACAGACAGCTGTGGGTGAAGAAAGCTCCGCAAAGACTGCTAACAATCCTTTCTCGACAGAGTCGCCAGGAGACAAAAAGAACATCCTACACAAACTCAGAAGAAAATTTCGTCCTCGTAAGTTTTCTGAGGATTTAGGCCATCATTTTGACTCGGAGAATGTGGGCGAGTCAATTCCCACTTTATATGCAAGTATTGAAGACGACGAGTTACCTGCAACTACAAATAGACTTGCCCTAAAGCACATGCATAAAACACTAAGTTTTACAGGCTTTTCAAAAGGTCGCTTTACGGGTGTATCTCGGGCTGAACGTTCTCGATCAAAAACGTTTACCTCTGGAATACATAGTGAAATGTCAGGAGTTAAAATAAAGGAGGATATGCTTGTGCCTGATGACCAAGCTGGTGCCAGCTGCCGCGGATGCTATGCTCATTCACCAAGCATCAGCTGTCTCTTTGACGATCACGGAGTTCCTTTTGCAGAACCAAGACACGAAAGCGAGTTTCCTTGTAAGGGCGAGGCTCCACCTCCAGTACCCTCTCACTCTCCTGCCAGAAAAAAACAATGGCATCAACATGCAAAGTCACTGTCCTGTAGTGAAAGCTCTGTGAACGAGAACAGGGAACATATGCAGAAGCACAGAAAAGACATGGACGAACTCACTTATTGCTACACCAAATGTAAATCAACCACTTCTGCTGCTGAATTGTCATTGACTAAATCATTAGAGACACTGTGGCATTACAACTGGTACTGGGGCCCAATCAACCGATACGAGGCTGAGGATATACTGAAGGGTAAACCTGATGGTTCTTTTCTTGTCCGTGACAGTTCCAATGAGTTCCACTTGTATAGCGTAAGCTTCAGGTCCAGGGGAAGAACCTGCCACACCCGGATCCTGTACGAGAATGGGCGCTTTGGCTTCTTAACCCCTACTGGTCTTATGGGAACTAAAACAGTTGTAGGGCTGATAAAGAGGTCCATTAAAATCTCCCAGAAGGGAGCTCTGTGTTACTCTAAAGGTTTCCTGGATACTACCCCTTATCCTATTCGATTCATGGCACCAGTATCAAGGTTTGAAGATCTCCCCTCTCTGCAACATCTATGCAGGTTTGTCATTCGACAAAACTCCCGGTGTGATAAGCTTCACGAGTTGCCACTACCACCAAAGCTAATTAAATATTTACATGTAGAAAACCATTTTCTGGAAAATAAGTAGATAGGTGAAAAGAGACTCTGTGAGCAAGATGTTTAAAACGTTATTTTATAGTCGGGGTTCAGTCATTGAGGGCAGTAACCCATAACAACTGTTCAAAGTGGGCTAAAGGCAAACCATGGTATTTATTGATGAAAATGTATCATTTAACTTATTTCTATTGACAATGAACAAGACTAAGAGCCCAAGTTTTCTATTTAAACAATAGAGTGGTTCTGTCGAGGAACTATCGGCTGATAGTTGCCCCACGGAAATTTGATGTTCTTAAAACAAATATTTCATTTCCCGGGCAAATATGCTAGTTTTAAAAACATCAAATTTCCAAGGGGCAACTATCACACTGATAGTTCCGAAACAAACACTCTATTGTCTTTATTGTTCACCACTAAATTTTCTTCAGCGTGCACATTCACAAACTAGCAGCCGAAATGTACGAATACACGAAAATCAGGTAAGAAACCCCCGAAATACGGGTAAACCAAACAGCGTTTTATTTTTTACCAAAAGATTGCTTGTTAACCAAAAAATTTCACAGACGGGCACTATCCATCCGGGTATTTTCCTCGGACGGGCACTATGCACTGATAGTGCCCTCCGCAGATGAACACTATCGCATCACGTGATCAATTTAGACCAATCAGCATCGGAGAAAATTTAGTGGTGAACTATAAGAGCAAATAGTCAATTATTAAGCAGACCTGCCAACCCTAGGCTCGATTTCCACCGCTCTCTTGAGTCCAGTCTTCGTTCCTCCTTGAGAAAAGTGTTTTCGGGGAGGAGCACGGGCTTTGGTTCCCGAACAGCGGCTGGTAATGGAGCCTATGCCAACCCCTGATGAAAGAAAATCTGTAGACCTATGAAAGCAATCTGGAGACTCTACGTACTGAGATGCTATTTTTCTCAATCAAATTGCGATCACCAGATTTCCTGTGCTAAAGATGACAGTTACTGAAAAACTCAACGTTGTGGCCTAGGAACTAGGGAAAAAGCAGAAAACACAAATTTTTATTATAATTAATATAAAATTAGAATCTTAAAAAGATGAAAATTCAAGTAGTGTAGTGTTCATTAGTGTTCTGCTTTATTAGAATAGTTAATCACTAAATATGGCACTTGAGCATTCACATTATACGTTTTCCATTTTGTATTCAACAAGGTACCATAAACATCCGAATATAAGCCGCATCCATAGATAAGCCGCACCCCCAATTTGGAAGCCATTTATGTGAGAAAAATCTGAGATGTGTCTTAAATAAGATGCGAACTGTACCATTTATACGTTCACATCTATTTAATTTATTTCACCACAGAAAAAAAGAAAGGAGAGATGAGAATGCAGAAATTGCACAAAAGCAATGTGGTGAGGAAGCCAAAAAGAAACCATGAGGCTTATAAATATTGGGCTCCTCAGAATAAAACAGTACATAAGTTTACGAGGACAAGGTTGAATGTATAGAATTTAATTACATGACAATTCACAACTTAGGTCGGAAAAAAATCTCTTCTACCGAGGCTCGAAATCCTGCTTGAGCCAACAATGCTTTGACCAGGGACAACAAGTAGTTCCTTATTTTTGGAAACATTTAAGATCGGTGGCAAGGTTATTATTTTAATATATAGATTTAGCCAAGCCTAAAAGCGGAGCTCCGTGTTTTTTTTGGTTGTTAATGATTTCTGAAATTGCGTTCATTAAAAGTACTGGCGTGGGCAACTACTCAAGCAAAATTCCACACCTGAAATAAATAAGAATAATTAAAAACCTCAACTCCAATTGCAGAATTTCCGATGAGAATGACCATAAAAAATTTAAAAATGCTGCCGTAAGCAAAAAAATCGAACCTGAGCCCGCGTTCAATGAAAAACAATTCCTGGTCAGCGGTCAACTTAAAAAACACGTTGCCTCGGCCTCGATGAGTTCTAAATCTGATCTGGACATGCGATACTGGTCAGCGGATGCCTTTTGACAGCTGTCAATTGACCATGATATGGCAAAGATAAGCTTATGGTAAACTTTACAAATATCAACCAGGTCGAACTCTGAACTATAGCCGCCATATTGATATTTGGGCAGAGGGCGCCCATACAAGCAGTGTGTCTGTTTGTATGTTCGAATTATAAAGAAATGTATGGGAATATTGAAGAGTCTTAATATCGTAGACTTATATCGAGTAGTGGCTATAAAATAAACGCAAACTTACGTCAGGTGTTGTATTTTGTCGTTTCTGCAGCTCAAAATGGCGAATTTGAGCGATTTGGAAGGTGTTGCGTTGACTGTGTTTGAGCCAATTGACATTATCAACCCAGTTGATAAAACCAAATTATACGATATTAAGACTCTTCAATATTCCCATACATGTCTTTATAATTCGAACATACAAACAGACACACTGCTTGTATGGGCACCCCGTGATTTGGGGCCACGTCGTACGTATTTCGCACGCGCACGCGCCCGCGAGCATGCCGCTTGCCATTTTGACCATCACAAATGAAAGGCATGGTTCTACTGTTTGTAGTTTGTATGCGCGCTTAGTTCTTCTGTTTCTACAGGTATGAGGCTCCTCTCTGCGGCCCTTTGGGCGGCCGGAGCTCTGCTAAAATTCTGAGAATTACAGGTTTATAACCGCTTTTTACAAAGAGCTGGAGTAGACCCGGAGTAAAATTTGCATTCCAATGCATCCCCGAGTAGTTCGGCTAGTTCACATCCAACATACGACGCAAATATCTCATATAAATGGTTCACATCTTATTTTTTAGACAGCCTCGTTTACATGCATAATGTTACCATGGATATTATCTTTGTTACCCAATGCTGTTTCAGTAAAGCCCCGATCAAACGGTAATGATAGTTCCAGCTATCATGTCCGTTTGAACACGAACTATCATCCACTATCATGCACCATCATTCACTTTAAACTTGTTCAAAATCTTCATGATAGTCGATGATAGCTTTCCCGTTTGAACACGCGCATGATAGTTGATGATAGTTCGGGGAGTTAAAACTACATCGACTATCATGCGCCGTTTGATCGGGGCTTTAGCAACAATCTGCATAGTCTCCTTCGCAGCAGTTATTAGGGTCGTCACGCAATGCTCCTCCCTGCGTGACGACCCTAATAACGGCTGCAAAGGAGACTACAATCTGCAATGATGGGAAATAAAATAGACAGGCCAAACACGACTCACATAGGTCTAGATTTGTAATAATTGTTGACCTTCAAAGTTTTGCTCTTACGAGTACGGGGTATGTCCTTTAATGACCTCCTTTTCTGTCAAAAGGATGGGAGGGTCTTTGAATATTTCTATGAGCACTGGTTGATTCTCAATTAGGTGCCATTTTTTCATTAGGATGTTCTTAAGGTCAGGCACAGAAGGGCAATATTCTGTTATGAAAGGTAGAATTCTTTCTTGCGTCTTTTGAATTATTTATTGTCTTTATTTTGTAAAGCCGACAATCTTTTGTTGAATTTAACTTCTGACAGAATCTTTTCTCGATAATCCCCCGCTCGCAATCTTCATTTAAATTGTACAGCTTACGTTCTCTTCTTAAAAGGTTTTCTCTGAAGAATTAATTCTGAGGAGTCTTAAGGTGGCTCGATTGGATTTTTGAGTGACGATACCTTCCAACTTTGAGCAGCTAGTGTACCGCCAAAGAGTATCTGACAGAAAATCGATTGCCCCAAGTGCACAAGAGAAAGATCAAAGTTTCAGATGAAATACGTTTTATCGTACAATTGTCTCGAATCTCCGTGCAATTGTAAATTTCAATGCCTTATTAATTCATGTAACGATATATGAATTCACGACGCATTGAAATGTACAGTTGCACGGAGATTCAAGGCAATGGACAGGTATAATTAGAACCACAAGCAACTAGCCGGAAAATAAGCTCAATGTTTACCAAAGTTGAGGCTACAAATTGACACCCTTAGAATGTTTTAATGAAGTTGAAACTCGGGGATTATATTAGATATTGGTTAATCTACCTAAAGAATATGTTTTAAAAAAAATTATCCATCGCTTTTTAAATAACGACCATTTTAATAAATGTAGTGTCAGTTTTGACGATAACGCAAAATAACAATCCACTCCAGTTCATATTCAAGCCGGTGTTTTCAGAAATAGAATAGAACGATCTTTCTAATATTTTCACCAAATATTCAATTTGTTTAAGACCAGTCATCTTACATCAGGCCTTGTGAACAAACTTTTTAATAGCATTCAGGAACTAATAAAACTTCGCCATAAATTTTCTCGAAATCGCTCTTATAAAAATTCTTCAAATTTCGCAGACCTCATGGCAAGTATGTCAGGTCAAAGGTCCAGGAAGGGTTTTCCAAAATTATCTCTTGGTGACAAGTTATTCGGTCTCGAGTAAAGTGGGGCATTACGTCACTATGTTGCTATGGTAACTCCGACCACGATAAAACTTATTTCACGTGAAACGTTGATCTTTCTCTAGTGCACCTGGAGCAATCGATTTTCTGTCAGATACTCTTTGGCGGTACACTAGCTGCTCAAAGTTGAAAGGTATCGTCACTCAAAAATCCAATCGAGCCACCTTAACGCTTCTCCTCCTGGAGGGTGGCAGAAGAAGAATTGTGTATTGAAACGATTCTGTCGGTGTGAAATGTGTGTGCACGTCGAGGACAGATTCTCTCTCGAATCTTTCGCCCTTGTAGACACATGTCCAGAAAAGTTGTCTCTGTGTCTGAAATCTCAGCCGTAAATTTTATGGTCGGATGGTGATTGTTAGCCAGTTCAAGGAACAGGCTATGTCTTTTTTTGTCTATATTCCACAGCAAAAATATATCATCGATATATCTTTTCAGGACCGGTGGTTTGTTAGAGCTGTGGAGAATGATTTGTGTGTCTATTACGTTCATGAAAATATTGGCAAATGCTACTGCAACTTGTGTGCCCATAGCAGTGCCATGTGTCTGGAGAGTGTTTCTTGTTGAACTCGAAGGAGTTTTCCTTTAGGATGAGGTTAAGCATTTCTCTAAAGTAGTGAGTTTTTATACAATCTGTCAGTTAAGTCTATGTACAATGTTGTTGGTACTTGAAGTCAATATTACAGTTTCAGCTGTAACAAAACCAAGCTATGATAACTGTTTCAAAAGCGTACACTTCGCATTGTCACAACACGACATAAAATGATGATTATTATTATACAATTTCTCCACAAAATTTATTCTCAAATTATAACAAGGAATTATAATTATTTATACCTCTCCAAAGCTATACATATTATAATAAGTATTGTATCGCTGATTAACACTTAATTGAGTTGATTGCCATTTGATTTTATAATTAACCGCGTGATTGACAGTCGATGGCGTAATCGCTAAGTAAGTTGATCATTCTGTTTAAAATGACACGTTTTCACTTACACGAAACCACAGTGTTCTAAACGTCGCTAACCTGAAGTGTACTTTCTGTTTCATCTGCTGACCCGTTTACCCGTTTTGCTGACCTGTTCCTTTAATGCTGGAATAGTTTTGATTGGATATTGCCACAGAAGTAAGTCATTTGTTTTGTAACCGGTTGGATTTTGAGGAATAAATTAAAGAAATTAAAGATGATTCCGTGTCTAGTCATTACTTCATCCGAGAACCATTTTTCCTTGGACGAAGTATTATAATTATAATTATTGACATCTTTTAATCAAGTCAAGTAAACCTGCAGTCTATGCATCAACCAATAACAACAGTTGTGGATAGTTTAATTTTAACCTTGGAAAAGTTTTATTTCAGATGCACTCCAGGTTTATTTAGTAAGAGATTACACATGTTTAATGGTCTGATGGATTCAGTGCAGTTGTAAATTGCCCTTGCTGTTTTCCAGAGTTCAAGACAACAGTTTCACAAAAAAGTCAACATTAGGTTTGTTTACACGAACATTAATCTTGGAAATTTTCTGCAACAAATCAAGGGGATTTCAAGAATCTGTTTTGTTAATAATGCATTATCGCTTGATCTTATGATATCAATGTAAGGAACATCTTGTATGAACTGTCACTGCTGTCTTCAATCTTATTTGCTCATCTGTTTCGACTATTCAAACCACTCACGTTACGCACCTGAAAACAAAAATTATAAAACTTAAAAACTCAACAGACATGCATTAACAGGTGACCAAAAATGGCTGTTTGAGTAGATGGCTTTTTACGCCTTCCAGCTGAGCGCGACACCACGCAAGTTTCCACACACAGTTTTAAACTTTGACGTTTCCGATGGCAATGCGAATGTATCCAATGGAAACAAGCGTGAAAACGAACGTGAGGAATTGCCTGCTGCACGAGCGATCATGAAAGTGTACTGATTAATTGGCGATAAATAAATTTTATGCCTGCACAAATTTGGTCAAATTTAACTTTTTTAAACAGCAAGGGCTTTTATAAAAATTTCGCCTTCTCAGTTTGTTAAGGGGATAAAATTTAATGATTTTTCAGAAAATTAATTTCACACAACAGCCGAGTCAGCCAGACAAAAGTCGCGCCAGTGTTGGCGGCTCACTGAACATAAAAATATTGCTCATCATCTGTTTCGACTTTTCAAACCACTCACGTTATGCACCTGAAAACAAAATTGAGGGGACTATAACTCGTTAATAGTGCTCTTGACAATTTGTTGGTTAGTGGAGGTGAGATCTTTATCAACTTTAGCATAAAAAGAGGTGTCAGAAAGTTGCCGCAAAGCTTCGTTTTGGTAGAGGTCGGCCCGCCAAACAACCAAATTATGTCTTTGCCCTTACTAAGATTTTTTAGCGCCGCCCTCTCTTCCGAAGAAAGGTTGGAAAATTTGGTGTTACAATTGGAATTAAGTTTATTGATGTCGTGACGGCATTTATTAATGAAAAAATCTAAAGAGGCGAACTAGCCCTCTTGGGGAGTCCACTTCCATTTCGAGTCTTAAGTGTCTAAAAACTATCTTTGTCCGAGGTGTTAGAATTTTACCCAAAATTCACAGGTCAATCATTCGTCTCTGCCTGTAGTTGCCCTACTGAACTCATTTCCAGCTATTTAGACAAAATTATGGCACCTATTGTCAGATCTTTACCGTCATACGTTAAAGACAGTCAACACGCACTTCAAATTTTTCGTGATTTCAATTTCCTGGGCGAAGACAAACTTATTTTCACTGTGGATATAAAATCTCTCTGCATCGTCATCCCAAATGACGAAGGTCTTCCAGCCCTCAAAATTTTTTTAGATTTACACTGTTAAGGAACCAAGCTCGGAAACACTGCTCCGCCTGGCTGAGTTTTCATACGCGGACAATTTTTACAAACAAATCAATGGCGTGGCCATAGGTACCAAAATGGGACCCAGCTACGCCAATCTTTCCTTAGGCTACGTTGAACACCAATTTTTCAATCAATACAACGGCCCAAAACCTAAACTCTATCGTCACTACATTTAAGACTGTATCGGCGCTACCTCTTCTACCAGAGAGAATCTCAATCAATTTATAACCGCTGTCAATTCGTTTCATCCTGCTCTTAAACATACCTGGGAAATTTTTCATACTTCTTCAGCATTTCTGGATATCGATATCAAAGTTTTTATCGAAGGCAACGGTTTATGCATCAGTGTGCACTAAACCCATAGATTCTCATAGTTATTTGTTGTAATCATCTTCACATCCATCACATGTCAAGAATTCCATTCCTTAATCTCAGTTTCTTAGACTTGGCCGTCTTTGTAGTGACGACTCTGATTTTTCCTTAAAATAAGAGGAAATGTGCAATTTCTTCGACAAACGCGGCTATCCTGCTTCTGTTGTTCAAGCGGGCCATCATCGCGCCCAACAAACTGATCGACAGTCAGCACTACAAACGTCACAGAGAGAAAACAACAGTAAAATGTCATTCACCCTCACACTTCACCCTCACAACCATGCAGTAAAATCCATCATTCTAAAAAACTTTAAATTACTTCAAAATGATCCCGATACTGGTAGAATCTTTTCGCAACCTCCATTAATTTCATTCAATCGCGACAAAAGCACTGGTAACTTCTTAGTCAGAAGTGCATTCCAAACAAGTGATCAACCCGGAACTTTTAAATTCGCTCGCACACAATGCAAAACATGGACATGTTTTGCATTGTGCGCAACTCTGATAAAATATCGGGACCACAGCGATCCATCAAGGTCACTGATCCTTTCACCTGTACCTCAGCCAACGTCATCTACTGCATAACTTGCACTCTTTGCAAAAAGTTAAACATTGGCGAAACAGGGAGAAAAGTAGGCGACCGATTCCGAGAACACCTTCGTGACGTAGAGAAAGACGACAAAAATGCATCTAAACCGGTCGCGAGAAACTTTAATCTCCCCAATCATTCTAAGCAGCATATCGCAGTCTGCGGCCTTTCCCTTCATCAAGGAAGCACGGAAAGCCGCAAAACTCTACAACAAAAATTTATTTTTAAAATCGGCACTCTTAATCCTCACGGTGTCAATGAACGCTTTTCATTCAACTAATTTATTCTGTTGTTTTTCACGTTACCAGGCACCAACCAATAGCATAGCTCCATCTTTCTGTATATAAACCACACACGACCCACAATTCCTTGATTCGCTCCTACGAAGGGCTAACACTCCAAACGTCAGCTCTCGAATCTCTTTACGGTGACAACTTAATTGCACAAGGGTTTAATCTGCACCATTTAAAAGTACTGTAAAGAGTTGTGGCAGCAAGAAAAATATTTATCAGCAGTTCACCTCCCTGTTTGCTGATGCAGAACGTCGCGTGACGCTGATTCAAATTTTGAAATTTGAAAAACAATCATTCAACGTTTGACAGCCAATTAGCACACGTTTTTTTTCCTCACGTGTTCACGCTTGTTTCCGTTGGATACATTCTCGTTGCCATCGGAAACGTCAAAGTTTTGACGTCAAAACTTTATGTGGAAACGTGCGTGGTGTGGCATTCAACTGGGAATCGTAGTAAATCCAGATCATATGAAAAACAGAAATTAAAAATAATAACTCACAGACTTGTAGGATCAGAAATAAACTTGAAAACGTTCTCATGGAAGCTTACAGCTCTCCAACATAAAGTAACATTTATTACAACAGCATAAAAAGTGTCATTGACGCACAGCAACAATGGGCAGATATAAGGAGAGCTATAGTCAGCATACCCATTCATTGTTGGAGCCAAACTGCACAATTTTTATTTTTTTAATATATTTGAAATGTGATACATTTGTGTAACAAATCCTTAAGATATACAGTGCAGTGATTTTTCCTGTTTTTAACACTTGAGATCAGAAAATTAGTATGGGCAATCAAATGGTGACGTGTGGAATTAGGAAATAATTTCATGCGCGCTTTGTCAAAATTCTAAAGGCTCGGGAAATTATTAGAAGTTTGACAAAACACAAGTGAAATTATTTCCTCATTACACAAGTGTACAATTTTGTTACCTTTTAATATCATGGGTGACAAATTACACCCAGAATCGTGCGTTGTTGACTTGGCAACAAACGTTGCCATGGCAATTTGATAATTTCAAATGTGAAATACAAATTAACGCTGAAATTTTGCGCCAAAATTAAGGAGTAATTTGTCACTCATGATATTGCATCTTAAGCACTACAAATTCAAACCTGAATGGCTAAAGTACATGTAATAACTGGTTACAAATTAGCTTACAGTGGTAAAGGCTGCATATAACAGCTCAGTAGCATCAGATCCAGCCTTTTCAATCTATGAAAATAAACATGCATCAAGTAATAATATGTTACATTTCAGAAATGATAATGCTCAAACTGTTAATAATTCATCAAGTCAAAACAGGAAATCAAAACTTTGACCATGGTTTGGAAATGCGACTTCGTTTTCCCGGTAGTTTTAGTTTCATATTGAGAAGATAATTTTCAAGAGTGTTTCATCACATTTCCAAATACCTCGAAGTTCATCAAAAATACTCTACTGTGCATCGTATTTCCAACTCTTTTCTCAGTGTTTGGAAATGGGATGAAATGTTCACTGTCTCGTGTTTGATATCACTTAAACATTCTCATGAGACAAAGGACAGTGTCAGCAACTCCTCAAAAGTGCATGAGATACCCATTAAATTATATTTTGCAACTAAGATGTACATACTGCTGTAAGAAACATTCACTTACTGTTGCTTTTGCACTGATTAACAAACCAATATCTGACATCCTTCTGTCAAGAAAACTCCATGTCTCTTCAAAATCAGGAGATCTGTCACTAACCATATAAAGTTCTGGAACAGTAAAAAATCCAAATTTCACCTTGCGAGACACCCAGATGTTTTAATAATTAGCTTTTACATGTCTAATTAATAGAGAGCACACAACTGTGTGACTGGTTCTGATTTAAAACCAAAAATGCCCCGTTTCAAATTAGTTTGCTTTCTGTGTCATTCAGGTGCATGGCATATGTTTTCCAATATTGTGTATATAAATTTCTATGTGCATGTTTGCACTTTTAAGTGCACACAAAAACTTTCACATAGTCTCTTTCTTTTACATTAGTTATTCTCAACAAGAAAAGGTCATGTACACAACAACATTACTTCTTTGAAAAGTGCTTGGCATGTCTCCCATTAAGAATAACATGACTTTAGACACCTAACGTTTCCAGTGGAGCGCTATAGGTCCAGTGCACTGTTTATGGTCTGCAAGGGCCATTACTGATGGAAAAATGAGCTTGGAGCATTGTCGTTCAAAGCATCAAATTTGTCAGGCATTCTCATGTTTCATACACTCATGAATACACACGTGTAGATAAGCAGCTGTATGATTACCGATATTATAGAGCTAAGTTTTTTCCCCTTTATGTGATGGGCTTGCAGGATTATGTTACGGCTATCAATAGTAACTGACCTGTGGAACAATACAGTCCTGCTAACACTCCTCTTTTCGTGTACCAGTTTATCTGCACACCATACAAAAAGAAAACATGGTGACTGTGAAACCATTTACGGCAGAATTTGCTCAAAATTAGAGCTCAAGTTAATTTACAACGACAACATTTTGAATTATATATTTGAAAAATCTCAAGAAAGCGTGGACGGGGCTTGATTTGTGTAGTTTTAGAACCACAGCTTCCAAACCGCCTTCAAGCGCTGTGGGCAGCCGATTCTATATTAAATTAACATACATTTTGTAACGTTTGAAGCCCATGCACGTACAGCCATATAGCAGTGCTGATCATGATTTTGTGTCACTGCCAAAACGCTGTTTATCACTGTCAAAGGGCTTCTCGTAGCTGCGTTTCAGGGGCCAAAATTTGCGGCTGCCGCAGCCACACATTTGTGCAACACTTGTGCAGAGCTTGACATCACTTATCCAGCACTAATGCAGCTGTCTCATGCAGCTAGCTCTTTGGCATCATGCTTAATGAGTTTGTCATGGAAACTTGCCTGGCTCCACCAATTCTAAGGTACACATACCTCAGTTCAAAATTCCCCGACCTTATCCTAAAGACACTTTGTATAAATGACACTCAAATTTGAACAGTATACTTTGTACATCCTTAGCCTTGCGCAGATGTTTATAGTCAAAGGAGTTATACCCGATTGTGAGGCTTAGGATGTATATTCAATTGCGGATGCCATTTATGTAAAGTGCCTGTTAATGGGCACCTGCTATTGCTGATGAGTTTAACCTGTATTGCAAGTGTTAATTTTTCCTCCAAGAGGCAGCTTGAAATTGATTGTTTAGATAACTTCAAAGTTCATGCTATCACTGGACATGCAAAGCAGGCGGTTTTTGTGGGGGAATGCTTCTAAAACAGCGATAACGAAAGACCAAATAACCGCCTGCCCGTAAACTTCTTTCTGAAGCCGCCACCTCCCATCAGCGATCTGTCAGCGACCTGTCAAAGGTCGGTTGTCACGCGCTATCAAGTGTGAATTCAAAACAAATTCACGTATCGTCAGTGATATTTTTTAAAAAATCCCAGCGTTTATCTGCTTTTTTTTATCCGATCGTGTTTGTAAACCCATGCGGTAGAAAAGTGAGAAACGCTCATGTCGCAAGGCAGCAAGTGTTATCAAATGAAGCCACCGATTTTAAAAGCTGGAAGGATTTTTCTCAGATTTAACAAGCGAATAAACAGTGAAGAGTTTGAAACTCACCTTTTTCCTGTACACGTTTCTTCAGTGTGAGACTCGTCCACTACCACTGCTGCTAGGCTTTGATACAATTTGCTATTGTTGTATTTTAGGACGTCAAGAAATTGATTATCGCGAGTACCTGTTCGGCAGTGCAGTAGATGAACTGCGGGACCGTGTCACTACGATTTTTGGAAATGTTACCGTTGTTTAGCTCCTCAGCAGTGCAATTCATTGAACGCAATTCCATAATCTCATCGATGAGGCTTTTCAACGGCGAACATTATGACTAAAACGCTGGTTGTGCCATTCTTTCCCGCTCGATTCAACCACTCTTGCCGTGCAAAACAGAACACAGTAAATATCATACTCTTTCAGAAACCACTCGGAAGAATCGCCAGAACATCCTTCCCATTCATCAAATCTTTCACTGCTACTTCGTTGAGGATAATCCTTCGATTACTTTCTTTCGATCCATTGATGCTATCAAGAAAGATATCAAATGCTGCTTCGATACAATCGTTCACAGGTCCATCTTTCAAGAAAGAGTCAGAAATGGTATCCGATGCTGACAGATTGATTGACAAATTTCAGTAACAACCAATCAGAATTTTCCGTCCCTCTGTGGACAGACAATTCACTTGACCCTAGTTTACGGGCAGGCGGGAATTTGCAACCTCCACCCTACCCCCTACCCCTCTCTTTTTCCTCTCCCCAGTGTTCGCGCGCTGGAAATGGTGGCCGGTCTTCCGTGATCGCCGTTTTCGAACCATTCCCCCACAAAAACCGCCTGCTTTGCAGGCTAGACATTTTGATGCATTGGTTGGCCTTTTACTGGGCTTGCTGTCGGTTCAAGAATTGCCAAGAAAGCATCAACGAGACAGGAAACACTTAACATACAGGGCATCTGATGGGATGCGGTGGTGCGGATCCGCATAATTCGCTTATGTCCTCATCCTCCGCATAAATCCAGCTTTTTTCCGCATAAAACCGAAAAATTTGCTAAATAATTTCGATGAAGCCACTGCCCACCATTCTCACGAACTTAAAATCTGAAAAGATTGATAATTTTGAATTTGAAGCAGTTTTTGTCCTAAACATCTTCAAAATCACGGCAGTTTATTCATGAGCATTCGCGAGTGATTTTAACCCCCAGGCGTTCCACGTGACTTTGGCGATGAGCCTGGGTACTAGTTTGTGCGCGAGCCTTTCCTCGTTCGGTTGCTCAAAGGATCATCTGTGGACGGTTCACAAAATAGAGAAATATATTTGTCATCGAAAAGACAAGGAAAGAGGATTGATCGCCACATAGCAGTTCAATAATATCCTGGAGTTTTCCACACTGACAATGGCCTTTTGTTGTGTTCAACGTACAATGGATCGTGAAGAAATCTGTCAAGCATCTTGAAATTTCCATATACCACAAAGAAGAAACTCAAGCAGGTATAAATGAACCATGGCAAGCAGCAAACAATAAATTTATTACAACTGCTTACAGTTTACTGTGTCTATAGTATTTCTTGACTGCAATTTAAGTAAATCCAACTACAATGATGTGCCGATCACTGATTCAAAGGTTAAGTTTACGAAACAAAACGGGTTGAATCATTCTGTTACATATCATACATAATCAATCGGTTAAATAATTACATAAAAAACGTGTTAATGTACATGCAAATACACTGGAAAGACCCAATTATTTATTATTAATTGTTTTCGTATTTTGAACTTCCGCATAATCCGGCGTTTTTCCGCATAATTTTTCATTTTTTCTGCACCCTATCAGATGGCCTGCATGGAATAGTTGAGGAAAATTTTCCCCAGAGTTGTTGATGGAAATTCCTAAAGTAGTAAGAGGTGAATTAGTCAAATACCACCTCGTCGCTCAAAAATTGTCACGTTTCGCTGAAGTGGAACAAGATCGACCATTTAGAGAAATCCACCCAATTAGAGATATGCCCCAAAAGAAAATCAACCATTTAGAGATTTCCAACCAATTAGAGAAAAGCGCCAAAAGAAAAATGGCTGAGCAAGTGACGTTGCAGGATATGGAAGAAGCCCTCGCGGAAATTGACATTGAAAAACTGTTTGAACAAATTTGGAATGAACAAATTCGGGAAGAACGCATTCGGAATTTGAATGCGTTCTTCGGAAGCACACCCCCGGAAGCGCTGGAGCGGCTGCCTGAACCTCTGCTTCCAAAACCCGGCCCCATCGCGCCACCAAGGCGAAAAAGAGGGACGCCAAAAAGTGTTCTAAAAATGTTTGATCCAGTCGATCCGCAGTTTGTCAAATCGCAAGAAAAATACCACGAAACTCTTGCATGGTTCATACATGGAGCAGAAGCTGAGGTTGGAGTGGAAAGAGGACGCCATTTTATAAAATGGGCGATCCGGGCGCGAAACGAAAACATGACAGAGGAAATCATGGAAAAGATCCGGGCAAATGTTGACACCTCGATGTATATTAGGTACACTTTTTCTTGTTGGTTGGTTCACAGAGAAAATGGAAAGATGATGTTGTATTATCAAATTTTGAAAGGGTCACCCTGGATAACCCGATATTCAGAAGCGGAAGAATATGTGAATGCAAGGGAAGAGGAACGTCTGGATGTCGAGAATATCGAAAGACCGGACACAAAGTGGAAGTTCGTTGCCTATGAAGATGTCTTTGTGAAAGTTGTTATCGATAACGCGCCTTTGTTGGGTACAGGTCCCTTGCCAGACTGGCTGCGCAACCTTGCACACGGCAACGCAATGGTGGCGCTGGACACTTACCAAGATAATTTGTGTCTCTGGCTTTGTATTGCAGTGCATAGAGGAGCCAGGCCAGACCGAAGTACAGCAGCAGCCCGAGAACTTGCCAAGAGTTTCTACGGTTTCGCAAAAGCTCAAAAAGACATTCCAAAAACATCTCTTGACAAAACAAAAACATCTCTTGACAAAACAAAAACGTCTCTTGACAAAACAAAAGCATCTTTTGACGATTTAGAAGAGGTTGAAAAGCATCTCAACAAAAAAGTCCCTTTTTCAGATTGGCTAGGCATCAAAGTTTATGAGCCTAAGCGAGAAGAATCTGGCGAAGTGGTTTGGCATCTTAGACGAAACGTGCCAGCCAATCTGAAAAACATCATGACAATTGGCATCTGGGAGGGGCACGCCTTTTTGATAAAAAACATAGCAAAGATTGCGAAAATTTATGGGTGTGTTCATTGTCGTTCGAGATTCACACAAGCTTGCAATCTACAACGGCATGTCCAAACATGCTCCAAAGGGGAAACAAAAATTGATTGCCCGGGTGAAAAAGTCGAAGCCCCGCAGACAGCTTTCGAAAAAGCG
Organism: Blastomussa wellsi; assembly: GCA_947652115.1. Classification (NCBI taxonomy): domain Eukaryota; kingdom Metazoa; phylum Cnidaria; class Anthozoa; order Scleractinia; family Plerogyridae; genus Blastomussa; species Blastomussa wellsi. The sequence continues at coordinate 46,669,254 of OX393561.1, forward strand.
TTTTATCCAGAAAACGCTTCCAAAGAATCTCTGGTGTGGTTAGACCAAGAAGCCAAGCGGCGGAAAATCCACATCCACCACGCAATGTGTGGACACGGAGGCGAGAGGTGGATTCTAGGTGCGCCAGTAGACGGGTGGCACCCAGCAACAAAGACCGTTTTTCAATACCACGGTTGCCATTGGCACGGTTGCCGAAAATGTTTCCCGCATGATCGCGACAAAATAATAACGCATAACGACCAAACGCGTGAAGACAGATGGAAGGCCACACATTGGCGCACAAAAACTCTCCGGGAGGCTGGTTACCGCGTGGTCCAGGTTTGGGGATGTGAAGTTGGAAAAATCGACACCGAACCTCCGCAGACCAAAACAAAAAGCTACCCGCACGCGATCCTCTTTGATTTCGAAGCATTTGGCGACAAGACACAGCGGAAGGAGCCCACGCCCATGCTGGTGGTCGAGAACGTACACGTCCCAATCTCGGTAAGCATCGGCGACACGCTCGAAAGAGAGCCAACACACATCTGCGAAAGAGACCCAAAAGTGCTGGTGCGCAAGTTTATGAAAGAGCTGGAGAGGCGCGGGAAAAACATCCGGCGCAAAGTATGGGAGGAGTCCGCGCCAGAAGACTTGGACCTGCTGCCAAAAAAGCAGCGGAAAAAAAATTAGGGAATGGTGCGACCAGGTTCCCGTTGTCGGTTTTAACTCGGGAAGCTACGATCTAAACTTGATCAAAAGCTTCTTTGTGGAGCGGCTTGCAGACACAACCGGAAAAATCAGAGTGGCGAAAAAAGGAAAAAAGGTGATGTTCTTGTTGACCTGGGGATTTCGCTTCCTTGACATAATTAATTATCTTGGCCCTGGGACCAGCTATGAAAAGTCGGTGAAAGCTTACGAATGTGCCTCAGAGAAATCGTGGTTTCCTTACGATTGGTTCGATTCGTCCGAGAAGCTCGACTATCCAGGCCTCCCAGACTATCCAGAGTGGTTTTCGCGTCTGCAGAACTAACATGTGCTCTCGAGAGAAGAATGGGAACGATGCAAACGCCTGTTCAAAGAAAAAGGAATGCGCACATTCGCGGACGAGCTTCGCTTTTACAACAATCTCGATGTGGCTCCAGGTCTTGAGGCTTTGGAAAAGATGCGAGCCTTCTACACAGAAAAAGGAATCGACATCTTGAAAGACGCAGTAAGTGTCCCGGGGGTGGGTTTGCACTACTTACTCAGGGGAGCGGTCGAGAGAGGCGCGGATCTTTGGAGTCCAGGGAAAGAAGCATATGAGATGTTGAAAGGCGCTGTTGTTGGAGGCCGGAGCATCGTTTTCATGCGCTTCCACGAAGCCGGTGTGACAAAGATAAGATCGCACCAATACGAAGACGCCCGTCCGTGTAAAAAGATCTTAGGCTACGATGCCAACGCTCTTTATCTGTCGACCATGCTGAGAGAAATGCCTTGCGGAAAGGTCGAACTGCCCAGAGGACGCAGCGTTTTTGATAACGCACAGGCTCAAAAGAGGAACATGGTTCGGATTCGCCGATGACGACAGTGAGATTCCGGAGCAACCTGCACTCGAAGTTCGAGGAAATGTGCCCGTTCTTCTACAACAAAGAGGTGCCGGACGCAGTTGTCCCGGAACACATGTTCGAATACTTGTGCCAAACGGGCAGAAACCGCGGAGACGGGAGAAAACTCGTTGGAGCTTTGTCTGTAAGGAGACTTTTACTCTTTGCCCCTCTGTTGCGATGGTATGTTGACCACGGGGCGGTTATCACAAACGTTTACAGAACAATCGATTACAAGCCAAGCAAGATATTTCTGTGGTTCGTGGAGCAGGTCACCGAGGCGAGGCGGACAGGTGACGTGGAAAAAAGCAAAGTGCTGCTGGCAGACGTTTTCAAGCTGCTTGGGAATAGCGGATACGGAAAACTGATCGAAGCGTTGGAGCGGCAGACAAACGTGATTTACACCAAAGATGAGAAGGTGGTCGACAGAGCCCTGCGAAGCGCGCATTTCTCCGACCTTGATGAGATTGCGCCGGCGTATGAGTTGGAAAGCCGGAAGCCAAGAATCACAATCAAACGGCCCTTTCAGGTTGGAATCGCCGTCTACCAGCTGGCGAAGCTGCGGATGCTGGAATTCTATTTTGACTTCCTCGACAAGTATTTCAACCGACGAGATTTTGAGCTGATTCAGATGGACACAGACAGCAACTACATCGCCATCTCCGCGGAGCGTCTCGAGGATCTTGTCAAACCGGAGCTGCGGGCGGAATTCGAGGCGGAGAAAAAACAGTGGCTTGCTTGGGATAAATGGAGCGGCCGCACGCCCGGGCTCTTCAAGCTCGAGTGTGAGGGAAGCCAGATGATTGCAGTCTGCTCAAAGTGTTACTTCATCGACTCCGAAGAGGGCGAAAAAAAGAAGTTCAGCACGAAAGGAGTTTCGAGGAGGCAAAACGAGATAACTTCGCAGCGTTTCAAGGCTGCTTTGGAAGGAAACAAGGACATGGCAACCAACAGAGGTTTCAGGATGTGGGATGGAAAGATGGTAACTTACGAGCAACAGAAACTGGGGCTGAGCTCTTACTATGACAAAAGGTGGGTGCTGCCCGACGGAATTCACACAGAACCAATTGAATTTCACTTAAGTTGATTTGGCAGCATTTGGGCCAACAGATGTTGAAACTCCGCGCAAAAAGTCAATTAACAAAGGGTCGACAAAAAAGGTTTCTTCTTCTTCTTCCCGAAACCTTTTCGGGACAGACCAAAAATTTTGGTTATGATCACATTTTTTTCTAACATTTGCCTTTATAATTAACAAACCGCTGCGTCCACTTCCAATTTTGAAAAAAACATCCATTTCTTCAAAAGGGTGGTCCACCGGTTAGATGTCAGCCAGCGGGAGAACGGTGTTTGGTGGAAGAACCAGCAGCCCTTCACGCACAAAACTGCACCCTGGACCGTCGCGCAAATAGTAGAGAACAGGCGCATTTGGTTTCTACAGAACGCGTTCTATGTTGAAAACTTTCAACGACCAGATCGGATCTGTGGCCCTTCTTCCGCCGCCTTCCAACTTGCCGGGCTGAAAAAGATATCGAACTTGGACAAGAGAAGGGAGAGGATTTTTTCGGCTTTCCCAACAGGCCGAAGATAAGGAGTGGCAGGTTTGGAATAAACAGCTTTTTCTTTGATAGCTTCTGCAGATTTTTCCCCGTCAGCCGGGTCTTCTCGTTGTTCAAAGCGGAAACAACTTCAGGAAGTCTTTTAACCCACGCCGTGGAGCGCTGACCTTCTGGGAGACGCATTTCAACAGCATATTGGTGTCCGAACAAACGCTCGGCGAGGGTGCGGTTGAAACGTTCAACAATGGCTTGGTCACGGTGAATCTCGGGTCGTCGGTGGCGAACGTTTGTTTTATGTTTTTCCATTTCTTTCGAAACGGCGCCCATGAATTTACGACCGGGATCAACCTGCAGCAGTTGCGGCCACTCCAAAGGTCCGCGTTTGTAAATTTTCTGAAAAGCTCGCGCGACCTCATCAGAATTTTTTGAAGTCAAGGGTTCGGTCTCTTTGAACCGGCTGGCAACGTCGACGACAGTCAGCGCATATTTGTAAACTTTGCGGCCGCGGGGCAGTTTGTCGTGAGGCAAAAAAAGAAGGTCCGCCTGGTGGACCGCATTGGGCGACGGAACATCAAATTTTGGTCTTGGAATGTGCCTCGGAGCGGGCAGAAAATTCTGCCAGAGGGCTTGTTTGACCAACCACTTTTTTGCAACGTCTTCCGCCACTTTAGCAGCCTCGGATAATTTTTTAACGGCTGCAAGGCCTTTCCAATATCCCTCTGGACCGTAGTATATCTTTGCGAGTTTGTCTTCCATATTTCAGGAGACAAAAAAAGTTTAAGAACCGGAATACTGCATAGCCAAGAGCGAGAGCCCTGGCGCCAACGAACGCGAGTTCAGCATTTTTCTGCTGCCGGCTCGGCTGATAAAAATCAGAGAATTTGGGTTCTTTGAGAGGCGACATACGTTCTTCAGGATGTGTCTGGCCGTAGAGTTTTAAGGCATAGTCAGTGTTGGAAACGTTTTGCTTGGCTTCTGCCTTGATCTGCGCATTTGTTTCAATCCAGTCGAGAAGTTTGGTGCGATCGCGCGCGTATTTTGCGTACGCAGCTTGATATGCTTCGAGAGCTTTATCATGCCGCACTTTTTCTTCAAGCGCAGTATCGTCGTCGCCTCCAAAAGCCCTCGCGAGATAATTACCGCCGATGAAAGCCGCCGCATTCAGCACAGCTCCGCCAACCACGATCGCGATACTTGCCATTTTTTTTTTCCTTTTTATTTTTTTCAAAATTTTGGTCGGAAGGATTTTCAGACATTGGGTGGAAGGATTTTCTGGTCCACCAGATAATTTTTAAGCGCAATGCTCCCCACCATCACAGCTGTGAACAATCCATAGTTTTCAATGGAATTAGAAGGGTCAGCTGTAAAAGTTTTCCTAAACGCTTTTTTGGCCACCCAGCCAATGCCCGCAGAGAGGCCGACGAGGGTTGCGGAATCCATGACGATTTTGACGAGCTTGTTGTCAGACATGTTGGTTATAGAAAGAGAGAAAATTATTTAATTGGAAATTTCTGCACGACACTTTCATTCTTGATCATCTCTTTCACCTTTTCCAATTGCCGAATTAACTCTTACTTTTCTTGAACATTTAGCAATTCCAAATTTTCCAAAAGTATTTTTAACATCTGAAGCACTTCAAACAATTTTTTCACATTTTCCGGATTTCGCTCGGATTTCACATTTTTTTCCTCATCTTATTCAATTTCCTCCGCAGACATGAGATCAGGATTTTTGACAAGCCAAACGACAGTCTTTAAGCAACACTTTGTGAAATACCACCAAAATAGGCAAATGCCTGTTGCTGCTGCGGTGGTTATCGCAAACGGGGTGATTTTCGGCATTTTATATTCTGCAAAATATATTCAAATGGAGTTTTTTTTGGTCCATATGGCGAATGCCTGTTTTGGGTTGCGGTGATGGCTGCGGAGATTGTGGCGCAGGTGCTGGCGGAGGTGCCGGCGCAGTTGGCCAAAAAAAGGCTTTGATGTCTTCATGCTTGATATAAATTGGTACAAGCGTTGCGGCAATTCCAAAGATACCTATCCACTGAGTTGTGCTGAACCAATTTCCGCCTTTGGAATCATCTGCAGCGGGCTCTGATGGCGCAGGCGCAGGCGCAGGAGGATCAGGTGCAGATTTTTTTTCGTTTGCCATTTTCTCGAGAGCTTTTTTCTGTGCTTCGCGGGCCAAACGAGTTCTTTGAGCAACTAGTCTACCAGCAGCCACTCGCTTGGGATTTTTGGGGAGCTTTGTGGCAGCGCTCGGAGTTTGTGAAGTTACTTGGCTTTCCATTGGAAGAGTGCTTGCTTTCGCGGACGTTTGTTCTTCAACCATTGTTATAATTTGGAAACAAATGTTTAATAAAAAAACTTTTTTGTGAGGAATTGTTGAATATTTCTGAGGAATTATTCAGCGGTTGGTGAGGAAAGCTCAGCGGTTGGTGAGGAATCTTCCGATTTTTCTTCGCTTTCCCAATCAATTTTTTTTTATTGTGATCAGCGCCGCGTCGGCTGTTGAGAGAAAATGTCCGCACGTGAGTGCAATGCGGCCAGCAAGTTTTGTGAGGTCTTTCTTGATTAAATAGTTGTTTCTGAGTTATTTTTGATAAAATTCGTTGTCTTTGACTTTGGCGACCATTCCAACCGCTTTGGACACAAGAAAAATGAAGCCATCGATCAATCTATCAGCTGTCTTTGAGCCCTCAAAGGCCTCCAAACGTTTGATGTAATTCTGAACATCTTTGTCAGAGAGGCGTTTGACCTGATCGTGCGACAGTTGCACGCCGAGAGTTTCTTTGGATTTTCCTGCCAAAACCAGCACGGCCAGTTGCTCGCGAAGAGAGGGAATATCAGGCTGCAATGAAGAGACATCGCTGGGTGCGGGCGCAGCCCTGGCGCTGGTTGGCTCAGCTTCAAGCAAGTTCAAAACGTCGGTCATCAAGACGTCGTCGAAATCAACATCGGTCATGTGGACGTCTTCGAAAGCACTCATTTTTGTCTATATTGGTTTCTTTTAATTGCGAACAAATTTTATTCCGAAAGGGTGCCAAAGTTCGAACACAAGGAAGGAAAACTTTTTTTTTTTCAACTTCGAAACATATTCTTTCTTTTCATCTGGAGAAAGATCGCCGCTGAATTCTTCAAAAACCGTTTTCAAAGTCTTCTGTGAGGGCGTGTAGAAAAGCACAAGCGCAGCCACGTTTTCGCGGAAAGAAGCTGTGATGCTGGTCATCTTCTGCGCCAGCACCCACATGCTGAATCCTGAGTGGCGGCCGCTGAATGCGAGATTGACCGTCGTGCCTGAGCGCCTTTTCACATCTTTCGTGGCTGCGCAGTCGTTGAGGATTATGAGCGTGTTGGTGCCCTTCCAGAGCCAGGCGATGAAATTCAACCAGGGTTCAACTTGGTCTTGTTCACAAACGACAACCTCAAAACGCCGGTCATTTTCAGCGAAACGATGTCTTGTTCCAGACGAATGTCGGACAGATGAGCACGATTTAGTCGAATTTGCCGCGGAAAGGGCCGTGGAGCTGGCCCACCACAAACTTTGATTTGCCTGAATTTGTCGGGCCCACGATGAGAGCGTTGAACGGTATGTTGTTTGGATCCATTTCTAAATTATATGTTCACAGATTCTAATTGCTGCCCCAATATATTCATTTGCGCGTCACTGATCACGAAAACGTGACAGTTCACGTTGCCTGAGCCGCTGAGCTTTCTCTCAAGCTCCAGCTGAACCCCATCTTGTGCGTTCACGAGGCGAGTGCCGCTGCCGTGCATTGTGTGAGCCACCATTGGACGCAAATAGATCAGAAGACCGAACTTGTCTTCGCTCCAGAACTTTTTCAGATTCATGTTCTATGTTTTCTTTTGCCTTGCCGAAGAATCTGACAACTTCGCCCCAAATATCTTTTCCTTCGATGCCGTTGTTGTAGAGCCTGTTGGGCGAGCCATTCACCGTAACAGCGACTTTCGTCAGATCTGGGTTAATGAACTTTTCTGAATCCCTGGTCCAGGCTGTGTATGGCTCAATGAAGAGAAGAAGAATTCCTTTCAGGGATTTTCTCTGAGGGTTCACTCTGAGGTTAATCCTTGAGTCAGCGTTTTTTGCAAATGTGACCACCTGTTCCCGCACCACGTGGTCGTATAAGAACTCCTTTCCCGAGGCGTAAACACTGCTTGCCTCGTCCGCCAAGGTCTTGCTTCTTATCATTTCGTACTCAAGCTGGATGTTTTTCAGCTTGTATTGTAGTTTATCCGGATCAGAGCCTTTGACAACCTGTGAAGCTGGTGCAAGTTTCAACTCAAAAACGAGGTTGTGAAAGAGCGCTTGGGGATAAAAGACTCCATGGTCTTTCAGGATCTGGTGGTCCAGTCGGATCCGGTATTTCATTCCGTAAACTTCGGCTAGCGCGTTTTCCGCGTCGACGCCAGAGGTTTTCTTATCCTCAGTATTTGAGCGGATCTTGCAGAGGTCTTCGCTTTGAATTCCGTCGAGCAGCATGCTGTCCCGCTCCTCCTGCGAGAGGAAAAGGTCCTCCCAGATCTTGTAGATGTCATAATTCACCGTGTGCTGCAGTGTCTCTCCACCGTACTACACAACCATCTTGTCAACAAGAGCCCGCGTGACGTTTTGAACGAGGAAGTTGTCCGGGTCACCTCCAGAAAGATCGATGTTGAATAGCAGTCCGAGAGAGCCTGGTACGAGGACCTCGTGCTCATTCAGTTTGGGCACGAAAATATTCAGGAGCTCGCCGGGGTTGGCTTCGCTGCGATCAAAGGTAATGCGCTTGACCGTGCGCTCGGCTTTCATCGCGCCGGGTGTTTTTTCTCTGTGTGTTGGACGAAGGTTTGCTTGCTGCGACATTTTGTATTAAATAGAAAAAAAATTTTATTCAATAGACAATGGCAGAATGTGGCTTTGGCGAGCCGAGAGAGAGTTTCTAAAAAGAAGTTTTAAATATAGCGGCGCAATGCTTTGGAACCAACTCCCAAATGAAGCAAAACTAGCGGAATCGATACATTCATTTAACAAATGTATCTAAACGTAATTGTGTCATGTCATGCCTCATGTGTTGATTTTCTACTTTTTTGTACTTAGTTTATAATATGAACTTAGTTTAGTGTTATAGTTGAATATTTGTAATTAATAATATACTTAGTTTGTAATATATACTTAGTTTATAGTAGTTGAATTTTTATGATCTACGATATTATTAATCTTATATTATTAGTTTTAGTCTCTTTTTATGTCTGTACAAACACGCCCTCCATGGAAACCAGCTGAGTGTTGTTGGGGCTAGCGTGTTTCTTTTAATTAAATAAAGTATACCTACCTACCTACCTACCTACACAGACGATCGTGAAGACGACGATGACGACGATCGTGACGATGCAAATACGACAATGCCATTTGGTGCGCCTGGTGGCTCATGAACACCCGGACCAAGTGGCGAAGAATTGCCAATAACATTCCCCAAAGGACATTACACTCTTGAAAGTATGGCACAAAATATACAACATGCTTTCGCTACTTTGAGAATAAAAAAATTTCTCTTGACAAAGACTTCGCCAATTTTCTACCCATTTCCTGCACATTGTTTCTTAGAACTTTCGTTAAACGGCTTCGAATACCGACAAGCTACTTTGTCCATTGCGACTTGGTTGACCCCAATCAAAATTTGGTAAATGGCAAAGCATCAACCCTTCTTGCGAAGTTTGACATCAGAGGGGAAGCTTTCCAAAAAGTCCACTATCAAACGGGCGAACAGCCGCCCTTTTGTGACGCTGCTTCGTCTGACAAATTTATCAACAGCGTCACGCTTTCAGTCAGAGACGTGGACGGTGAGCTTCTTAACTTCGAAGATCGCCCTCTTGAATTCGAATTGCAAATCATTTGAAAAAATATAATCTGCTGGTATACCATGTCTTCGTCAAATGTCTTGCCGAGTGCTCCGCCTATTTATCCTGAGCTTCCCCCACTGGAAAGATCCGAAAATTTCCGACTTTCTGAGATCTCCAAAATTGAAAAAGAAATCTCCGATGAGGTTGAACACCGAAGAGTTGTTTTGAAAAAATACACGACAGCCCGCAAAGTGATTCACTATTCCGCAGTTTCTCTTGGAGTTGGAAGTGCATTCCTTTCATCAGGTGCCATTGCCTCTTCTTTAACTGGCATCGGAATTGTTGTTGGAGCGCCTGTCACCAGAATAGCTGCGCTCCTTGGCTTTGCTTCGACAGGCCTTGCTGCTGTAAACAGAAAGCTTGAAAGGAAAGTGAAAAAGCACACGAAAATTCAAGCTTTGGCTCAAGCTAAACACGACTCTATCAAAAGTTCCGTTTCCCAAGCTCTGGACAATAACAATCTTTCCGACGCTGCATTTAAAATGATCTCTGGTGAAATGCAGAAATATCGTGAATTAAAAGAAAGATTGCGGGAAAATTTCGCCGATAAACCTTCCGATTCACCGAATATGGAAACGATAAAAAAAAAAAAGCTTCGCGTCGAACTTCGGAAAGAGTTTCTGAAAAAAATGTCGGCATCCAATGCAAATTTGAACTAAACTTTGAATCGAAAAAAAGAAAAATCTTTCTCTCTTTGACCTCTGGTTGATCTGCAAAAAAAAAAAAGTTCCAACGTTTGAAGATTGGCAGAACTTTGGAAAATGCTTCTGCTTTTCCACACGCTTTTCTGCATTTACAAGGAACTTTCAACGCCCGTTTGGCAGAGCGAGGTCAGACGGATAACCCAACAAGTTGTTGAGGCAATGTCCGAGGTGGGTTCTGATCGCGCGCTTTGAGCAGCACACACGTTTGCTCAGCCATTTTGTTTTTGTTGCAAATCTCTGTTTTGCTTGCTCTTTCAAAACAAGTTCAAAATTTTTCTTAGTCAAAAAAGCAAAAATATTTTAGGATATACTCATAGAATTCGTCACGATAGTATCCGTCATCAACAAAATAAAAACCGCCTAAATAATTTTCCACGCCATTTTTATAACACGACAAGCATATTCCATTTTTACTGCATTCACAAACGAAACCATTTTGCCAGCATGGACAAACGATAACTTCTACAAACTGTTCACATCTGTCGCAAAAAATTCTGAAAAAGTCGTTTTCTTTTAGCATAAATAACTCTCTCTGCACAGCATCGAAACCGAGATCCAATCGCTCCTTGATTTTGATTGCCATGAATTCCTTACAAATTCGCTCTCGGAGTTTTGGTGGAAGTTTTTGAATTGCCTTGGAAAGATTGCACATGTTTGCCATTTCTGGGCATATCTCTAATTGGGTGGATTTCTCTAAATGGTCGATCTTTCTTGGAGCTCGCGCAAAACAAGTTCAAAATTTTTCTTCGCTTTTTTCTCTATGCGTTTTAGCCGCTTTTGCAACGTGGCCCCTCCGCAATACACGCATAGTCGATGTTCGGTTATTACACCGATTCCGCAGCTGCGGCATGGTGCCGGCTGCTGCATTCCTTTGTTCTCTTGCCACTTGTGCTGATAGCAAAATTGACCGGTGCACTTTTTTTCGCAGTTCTTTGACCGGTTTCGAAGCAACCACCCGCAGTTGTTTTCTCCGCGAACCATTTTTTGGGAGCTGCCGTTTCTGTCTAATTGGAAGAACGCGAAGTGAAGTAGTAAGTGGTGGATTAAACAAATACAACCGAGGAGCGCGTGACGAGGTGGTATTTGTTTAATCCACCACTTACTACTTGTGTTTACTTAAAGTGCCGATAACACCAAAAATTTTTTTGGTCAGATTAAATCTTTGCATTACATGGAGAAAAACGCTTTGGTAAAAACGGCGATTTTTTATGAATTTTTAAAGACGGAATTATTTGAGACACGACCGAGTTAAGGGGAGTCTGGGGCTGGTGACGTAATTCAAAGACATTGGCGCCAGTTTTGAACAAGAAAGCAGATGGAGCCAGATGAGCAGATCTGGATGGATAGTGCAGAATTTCCGTACAATGTAATGAAATATTAAACTTTTATACGTTTTTAGATGTACATGTGTATTACGCGATTGTAACGAGTGCTGATGATTTTATTGCGACTAGTTTGCTGAGCATTTACTCAGTCTGTGCGTCCCTTTTACTGAGCAAAGGTCCGTTCAAAGACTACTTGAATAAAGAATCCCTCACAACGTGCGGTAAAAAATATACCCCGGTAATATAAAGGATGAGCTAGGGGAAGATTATCGGCAAATTTCTTGAGCATTCTAAACTCATGAGCCCTTTAATACAGACGCTAGTTGATGTGGCATAGTTTTACAGGTAATGACCTTCAAACGGCCGACTGACCTTTACATAAAAAGCTAAATTATAAACCGAATCGCTCTAAACGTTCTAAACGCTTTAAAATATAATACAGTGACTTGGCTTAAATATTTGCACGGTAATTCTTCAAAGTTCGAACGCACGAATAGACTATTTCCAGTATTGGGCGGGTAAGTTTCTAAAGAAACTGTGGTGCTGCATCGGTGGGAAGTATAACAATATAATTTGGTTTTATCATCTGGGTTGATAATGTCAATTGGCCACCGTAAAGAGATTCAAGAGCTGACGTTTCGAGCGTTAGCCCTTCGTCGGAGCGAATCATGGAATTGTGCGTCGTGTTTTTATATACAGAAAGATGGAGCTTCGCTATTGGCTGGTGCCTGGTAACGTGAAAACTTCGGAATAAATTAGTTGAATGAAAAGCGTTCGTTGACACCGTGAGGATTAAGAGTGCCGATTTGAAAAATAAATTTTTGTTCTAGAGTTTTACGGCTTTCCGTGTTTCCTTGGTGAAGGGAAAGGCCGCAGACTGCCATATGTTGCTTGGGGAGACGACTTGGCGACCGATTCCGAGAACACCTTCGTGACGTAGAGAAAGACGACAAAAATGCATCGAAACCGGTCGTGAGACACTTCAATCTCCCAAATCATTCTAAGCAACATATGGCAGTCTGCGGCCTGGAATGACGTCACAAAATGTACTCAACCCAGATCCTTTTGACAGATTCTTTGACTCGGTCATGTTTTTCAAAAGAGCGATTTTAATTTCACGACTTTGAAAATTAATAAAAAATCGAGGTTTCAATCGAAAGCAAAAAGTTTTTCGGTATTACGATCAGGGAAATGCCAATATTTCTTTGGACCGAAAATTGTTTTGGGTTATAGGCACTTTAAGGCGGGGGTACACTACACCTTAAGGCTGCTTTTACGTCCCCGAACAAGGGTTTACCGCAAATATCTTGTTTGCATTTCAAGCAATCCCAAATCTTCTGCTCAAATCGTGAATATATGAATATATTTTTGGAAATAGATATTTTTATCAAAGAATTAGTAAAATTTAGGAAAATATGAAATGTTGAAGATTTAATGTAGTTTACAAATTGGAATTTGAAGTTAAAAATTAGCAGATGGAAGCCAAAACAGTCCCTCACCAACCTGGCATTCAAGAACACTTTTTCTCTTTTCAATACCTTCTTAAAACTAATACCTTCTTGAAACTTAAATTTCATTCAAATTCATGTGTCCCCCCGTCTTAAATGTTTCTATGCATATTTTTAAAGTGCCACCCAACATGCACTTCTACATTTCCACTTGCCAGATTTCAGCATTAGTGAATACCAGACTTCCAAGCCGCCGCATTTCGAAATCGAGACTACATTTTTATCATGACTCAAGGATCTACTCCATTATTACCCTACATACTTATCAGACACCAAAACGTACCCTGACTTTTCACTGACATTTGAACAATTTTCCCTGGCCTTAAATTGCATAAATAAAATGAAAGAAACAACAGAAACCACTTTTACAAAATTCCCTGACTTTTCCTGACCTTGAAAAATTACTGTTTTTCCCTGACTTTAATGAGGCTAAATGGAATTTAGGCAAGGTTAAAACTAAGCCAATGCAGCGGCTGCATTAATATTATGTGGGGGGTTCCAGGGAGGTTTGCAGGGGCACTGCCATGTGCTTTGCTTCATTGCCTGCTAGCTTGCTCGCTTTGTTTGCTCGTTACTCGCCTTTTTTTGTGATATTGCCTGTTGAAAGTGTTTGCATTTGCTGCTTGGCCTTCGTAGGAATGTTTGTATCGTCTTTTCTTCACTTCTTATGCCATCGAGGCGGTCCACGAACAACAGTTTGAGCTCTGCTATGGATTTGGCTTCCGACGATCGCAAATGTGGGGATTTCCCGCCAGTCATGTCACAATCCCTGCTTCGAGTTCTGGTTCGGAATTCAACTCGCACATTTCACTTGGTTCATCATCTGGCCCTGGTTTATCCGTGGAGACCTTAACCGCTTCCACTGTCAATGCACTTCAACTGCTTCTTGCCACGGCAAATGTAAATCTATCTGTGGTTTCGTCTCTACCGGCGGCTTCGCATACGGTCACGTCATGTCCTGCTAGCTTGCTCGCTTTGTTTGCTCGTTACTCGCCTTTTTTGTGATATTGTCTGTTGAAAGTGTTGGCATTTGCTGCTTGGCCTCCGTATCAGTGTTTGCATCGTCTTTTCTTCGATTCTTATGCCACCGAGGTGGTCCACGATCAACAGTTTGAGCTCTGCTATGGCTTCCGACCAACGCAAATGTGGATAATTTTTCCCGCCAGTCACACTCCCTGCTTCGAATTCCACTCGCACATTTCATTTGGTTCCTCATCTGGCCCTGGTTTATCCGTGGAGGCCTTAACCGCTTCCATTGTCAATGCTCTTCCACCGCTTCTTGCCATGGCAAATGTACATCAATCTGTGGTTTCGTCTCTACCGGTGGCCTCACAAATATTCCTCTTGTCCTTGCTGATTTCCAACTCGCAAGCGGTTGTCTCCAGCGCTCAAGTACCAGCTTCAGTGCAACCTCAGAGCATAGGTAGGCTAAATGTTGCTCCTTCCTTTGTTAGCACTTTCGCATTGCCATCCGTTTCGTTGCTCAGTTTGCCCGTAAGGTTAAGCTCGTCTCCGTTGTCAGCACCGATATCCTCGACATCCTTTGCCGCCAATTTAACAATCCTTGGTTCATCCTCAACACCTTCCTTCCAACAATCATTATCGGGCTTGGCTTCTCGCCTGTTCCTTACAAGTTGGTCTCGTAAATCGTCTCGGGAAAGTTTGTTCATCTAGCCGAACTACTGTCTGACAATTTAAAGGATGCCGAGTCGGAACCCCAGCTTCCCTTCTCTGACTCGTGTGTTAAAAATGTACAAGAAGATCATGGCGCGACGTGGGATGTGTTTACAAACTTCAAAGGTCGTGTTTTTTCCATTATAAACATGGAAAGTTCTTTCTTTGGCACTTGAAATGAAAAGAAGTGACACCGATTGGTTTTAAGTGGCTCCACAGTAGGAAAATATGGCGTAGAGAGTGCTAAAACGTTGCTGATGAAGGATCCATCTTGTCCTCCACGGCTGTGAAGACATGTTGTCATGGCACTTAGAAATGTGTTTTGAGTGCAAATCACGGACCTGCACGGGGTTGGTGGGGCTTCTCGAGACTTTAGAAAATAGAATGGTAATGGACAATATTGCATTAAATTTGGATAGAAGTTTTTAGAACGATCGAAAAGCCATTGAGTTATAAACTGACTGCTAAAGCTGTCCGCTAAAATTGGGGCTTTCCGCTTTAGTGTGAAGCTGGGTGGAATCCAAATAAGCTAATTACGCATGCAGAATTGCTCGGCGGTAAAATTTTCGATATTTTGATTATTTTGAGGACATTTCTCGCCTTCTTCATAAGTGAAATTTTGTTTGAAGCGATGTTTGTTTCAAGTTTCTTTCATGTTTCGGTCGTTGGTTCGGAGTTTTATGCTTTTTGGAGCGAACAGATTTGGCATATTTGCACGTGCTTATCTGATAAAGACGCGACTTTTGTGTGTAAAGTTGTATTTATTTAGCCGCTTTCAGTCTTGAGCGTTGTTTAAGATTTAGTTCCATTGCTTCACATTTTCATTTAGATTTAAAGTAAAGGAAAGTATTTTGAGCGTTGACTTATTTTTTTTTTGTTTCGTTTATTTTTTTTTCATCTAGTGGAAGGAATTCTGCGGCTTTCTGGCGGATATCGGGCTGTTTCACGCTGTTTTGCTTTTAGCTCAACTTGTTTATTCACAGGTTTACAGCTTTGTTGCATGTCCTTTGTTTCACAGCTCCCATAGACTACTCCTATGGGCTACAACACACTCAAAGGAATTTATCATCTCTCGTTGCCGCTTTACTGTCGGGACAAAATACTACAGTGCTGTTGAAATATTGTATTTCAAATTCTTTTGAAGATCTACATGAAGTTTCGACCTGCTACATCTATGGTCGTCTTATCGTTAGTGTACTAAACGAAAGCGTCAATTGCTTATCGCCCATCTTCACTATTCAGCAAAAGTGGTTTGGTGTGTCCTTGCCTTCACTTGCCGCATGGTAAACCTGCTCCGCAATTTCTGCAGAGATGATCACCCAATTTGTATCAGCTCTGAATTTAAGAAAGATCTTTGCTAGTGGCTTCAATACCTGGCTTCTTGGAATGGCGTTTGCTTTTGGGTTTATCCCGGCCTCTCTCCTCCCTTAACTCTTGCGACGTGTTTGTGACGCCTTTGGATCCCTGTGGTTCAGTGCAATTTTCGGCTCACACTGGTTATTGGCATTTCAATCCTCATCTATCAAGTTTCAGGAACTTTTCCCCATAGTTGTTTCAGCTCATGTGTGGGGTTCATCCTGGCCTTGCTAAGTGGTGGTTTCCATTGTGACAATGAATCTGTGAATCTCTAAATTCTCGTACTTCTAGGGCTCCTGATGTCATGTGTCTCTTGTGTTCGCTTCTGATGGCAGATGCCAAACATAATTACTGTACATATTCTCCCTCAACGCATCGTGGGTTCTGATAATATAGTCCCTTATGCCTTACATGTATCTCGTTTTTCATTGGCAGACCTTTCGTTGACTGGCCCCTCATGCCAACTGTCATCCTACAGTTATCCCTCCTCAACTTTGGGATACATTAATGGTTCATCCCTAGAGAAGGATTGCTTCACTCTGACGTCACAAGGATTGGCCCCATCCTTGCACCGAACTTACAAATCTGCTCAACTTCGTTTTCAAAACTTTTGTGCTCAGCCTGGTTGTATGTATGCAAATGGCTCGCCTTGCCCAGCAAATAAGTGGATTCTTTGCTTGTTTGCAACCCATCTAAATTCCTCCTTGCTCAGCTCTTCCTCCATCAAGATATACTTGTCAGCAGTTCGTTCCATGCAAATAGATCTTGGATTTTCCGACCCTCTTTCTGACTGCTTCAGTTGCAACGTGTCATGCGAGGTATAAAGAGGACTCAAGGACCCTCTGGCTCTTGTCGATTCCCTATCACTGACCACCATATGCTGATTATTCACAAGTCGCTGTCCCTCACCAACCAGGATCTTGTGATGATTTGGGCCGCCTCCAAACTGGTTTACTTTGAGTTTCTGTGCTATTATGAATTTACTGTTCCGTCCTTGTCAGCCTTCAACCCTCTCATTCACTTAACTGTCAG
Source organism: Blastomussa wellsi (assembly GCA_947652115.1). Lineage (NCBI taxonomy): Eukaryota > Metazoa > Cnidaria > Anthozoa > Scleractinia > Plerogyridae > Blastomussa > Blastomussa wellsi. The sequence goes on from OX393561.1 coordinate 46,685,874, forward strand.
TGACATTGCTGTTGATTCTCATGAAATGCCATCCTGCTTACAACTCAACATCAAGGCTTCAAAGAGTGACCCTTTTCAAAAGGGCTGCTGCCTCTACATTGGATTGGGTCATACTCCACTTTGCGCCTTATCTGCTATCCTGCTATCCTGGACTACCTTCCCTGTCCTTTGTCTCTGCTCTCCAATGGTTAGCCTCTGTTTTGCGCTCTTTTGACACGTTGGCTAAAAGAAATTTTTTGCAGCTGCTGGTATCCAAGGGTCATTTTCCAGTCACAGCTTCAGGATTGGTGCTGCCACAGTTGCTGCTCGTATGGGTGTCCCAGATCACCTTATTCAAGCCATGGGGCATTGGAATAGCGATGCATACAAGCTCTACATTAGGACTCGCGCAAAGTCTTGCACAAGTAACTTCTCTCCTGTCTCACTGCCTGTGGCGGTTGGTGAGTTTGCATCTCCTGTCTCACTGCCTGTGGTGGTTGGTGAGTTTGCATTGCTTATCGTTAGCCTGTGCTCAACCCTGTGTGGCATTGGGTTGCTGGGTATTGGTGCTTGGGGTATGTTTGGGAACAGGTAGGTCCCATGGCCTCCTGGCCACAGGCCCTCCTTTCTCCAAGCACCTGCTGGAGGATACCTTGGGAGGTGGGCTGTGGCAAGGTTGCCATGGTGACCTCCTTGCTGCTGAGGAGATTGCTGCTCTCCTCTGTCGCTACCTTTACGGCACCTACCCTCCAATACTTCAATTGGCTTCAAGTTTTAAATGAGGCTAAATGGAATTTAGGCAAGGTTAAAACTAAGCCAATGCAGCGGCTGCATTAATATTATGTGGGGGGTTCCAGGGAGGTTTGCAGGGGCACTGCCATGTGCTTTGCTTCATTGCCTGCTAGCTTGCTCGCTTTGTTTCCCTCCCTCCCTCCCACAGTCTTTGGTAAGTATTCATTCCACACACTGGTTCTTCAGTGTTGTGTTGACAGGTGCCTTGGAGGTGGGCTGTGGCAAGGTTGCCATGGTGACCTCCTTGCTGCTGAGGAGATTGCTGCTCTCCTCTGTCGCTACCTTTACGGCACCTACCCTCCAATACTTCAATTGGCTTCAAGTTTTAACCCTGACCGTGGCAACCCTGCTTTTGCTAATTCCATTCTGATGACGCAATCTGTGCTCTTCTACCCCCACGTTCAAGCCGAAAAATGGCGAATAAAAAAAAAAACGACAGGCGCTAGAGCCCAGTGCCCACCCAGGCCAACAGTTTGAAATTTCTACGGAAGCGCCCGATTTCTACGGAAGAGACAAGGATTTTTTTACAGAGCAGTCGCGTTTCTACGGAACATCGACAGTTTTATATGGAACCCTCGATTGATATTACGGAAGATCTACATTTTCAAGGAAGGGACTGTTCTGTAGAGCAGCTGTATCTCTAGGGAACGATCGCAAATTTCTAGGGAACGTTCGCAAATTTCTAAAGAGCGATTGCAGATTGCTAAGGAACGATCGCAGATTTCTTCGGAACAATGGTAGATTTCTACGGAACGATCGTAGATTTCTAAGGAAAGATCGCAGATTCTTAGGAACAGCTAGATTTTTACAAAACAGACTTTATTTCCAAAGAAGGATGGCAATTTGATTTAAAGAATATTTGCATTTTTTTTAAGCGTTGTCCCTTCTGGGCGACCGTACTAAGTTGCTCAGTACCACAACCACCGCAACTCTACGGCACAAGACTGGTTTCCCCATGAGAGCTATAGTCTCGTTCTGTGGGTCTCCTACGTACCAACTGTCCAAGTACCTGACGACTATAATGACTGCTTTGGTTACGCTTTGTTAATGATACATTTACTGCCGTTCACAAGGACGAAATTGATGCATTTCACGACTACCTCAACGATTGGAACAGAATGCTGACATACAGTTTACCAGAAAGGTTGAAGAAAATGGAAAACTTCCTTTTCTAGACTGTCTGGTTGAACGCGACGGTGACGCTCTTAGTGCAACAGTGTACAGAAAACCGACACATAGATCTTACAACCCGACATCACACAAAGCAACGACTATTAAGACACTGACGAGACGAGCGCAACTACCGGTAGTTTGCAATAATAATAATAATAATAATAATAATAATAATGATTAAAGATTTATAACGTGCCCTTTCCATGCAAATATGATCAAAAGCGCGTAACAACTGATACTTAAATATTTTAATTTGCAACTCACAATACAGTTTATCTCACGAAAAAGATTACCTTGGCCGTGTTTTTTTTTCTGAAAACAACTACAACAACAATTTTATTATACGAAATATTCACCGACCTACTGAACTGACTACTGAAATTAATGTTAACCCAACTCCTACGACTACAATAACTATACCGTACATTACTGTCTGAAACCACCTGGCGGATTTTGCAACCTATACTTAAGCTTACAATATCCTTGTAGCCCACAAACCGATTACAAAGGTACGACATTTACTAACCAACGTTAAAGACAAGGATGACCCTAACAACAGAAAAGGAGCAGTTTATAAGATCAAGTGCTCCAACTGCCAAGCCTCTTACATCGGTGAGACTGGAAAGAACCTAACACAAGACTAAGTGAAACTGTGACGTCAACAATCACATTGCACTGACTATTTTCAACGTCTCACTTTGGAAAACTGGTTTACTAACTTAGAACAGAATCCTCTCAACAGAAGTCAACAACTACCGGCACCGCATAAATAACTAATTCACGACATGGATATAACAGACCAAACAGAACTACCTAATACCGACGGTTCCAAACCGACCAATCACGACCGACGACATCAACTACTCAACTCTTACAGCCAATAACATCACGGGTAAACTGACAAATCAATTTTCATGAACCAAACTTATAACATTCAACTGACAAACAACTCTTTGCATGACTCTGATGATACTTCCGCTCAGGTTGTCGAAACGTCAGTCACTGTCACCGACAACAGTCCTTCTCGGGACTACCCTCATCCGGATGATGAAACTACACGATTGACTGTTACCCCCTGGGTTCAAACCATTTACTGTAAATATATTTAAGATAAAAAGTAGTCGCATTCAGAACTCGTCTTAAAATTATCAAAATTAAGTCTCCAACCTCTTACGAAAAATGTTTAAGTTCTCTGATTGTTTAAAATAGACAGTCAGTTGGTTCCATAAATGCGTTAATTTATACGTGAAAGAATTATCAACACATGAACACGCAATCTGAACACATAATCCGCTAAAGTGCTGTGATGAAAACTGCTTGTCCTTGATCTCAAGCGTGGAGCGAGAGCATCGTAAAGGAGTGAAAAATCCAGGTTTAAGCGGTTTACCAAGTGAACAACAACGTTCAAACACATTTGCATTTTGTTGAAATTGGCCCAAACGATCACACATTCCTTGCAAATAAATGTCCATCCCCTGTGAAACTTTTATTTGATATCTTTGATTGTAGCAAATGTTGACCAAGCTAAAAAACGCATCTGTGTTCACGACTTTCACTTCACGATTTGTAGCCAGAGGTGCTATCACGCTGACATGTTAACAGCCCAGATGATCACGACTTGTAAAGTTTGTTATCGCTTTATATAAGTAGCCAAGAAAACTTATCATGATTCAAACGACTAGGTTGAACACCCTACATCGACCTCGCCTGCACTGCCTAACCTTCGGTTATTACTAGTTAACATTAATAGTAAAGTACCTAGAATATAATAAGTACTACCGTATTGAGCTCTTACATCAGTTGATGTGTCACCAGCATGGTACCATATTTCATCCACCATATACGCAACATTCTTCATGGCATCTGGGGCATTTTGAGGAAGTAACATCAAACCCATGGCCTACAAAGTAACATAGTGATTGGAAATAAGACTGAGCTACACTGTATCGTAAAACATATTTATTAATTTATATAAACTAGTAATAATCAAAGATTAGGAGTGCGTTCGATGCCTTCGATACACTCCGATACAAAGTTGCAGACCATGTACATAAAACTGCAGACTGTGCACTGCACTGATTAATTGTCAGCCAAAACATTAAAAATCGGCAAGTAGTAGCAGTAGCCAAATAATCATAAACCTCAAGACGCCAAATGTAAACAAATCAACGCAGCCAAGGGAACACATGCAGGCTAAAATGCAAACATAAAAATTAATTCACTATTACAAAGGCGCTGATCGAAATCTGCTGTTATAATATATAAATTCGCACCAGGAGTTGCACAATTTTCGCTACAAGGTTCTTCTTGGATAACACTAAGACTGATTTGAACAGTAGAGCGTCAGAACGCTGTACGCGGACAGAAGTTCATTGTGGATCTCCAATGAAAAGCATCTGAGTTTTATAATGTGATGTGTTGCTTGGGCGAATTGCAGCATCACTTTCCCAGAAAAGACACCAGCAGTAGGCAGGCTTCCGATGTTCTGATAAGTAGCTTCAATCATATTTGCCAGTGATAACCCAAATAAATCAATACAAGTGCGAAAGCAGTTCGACAAAGCACGAACATTAGATCGAGGCTATTTGTGCCAGCCAGCCAGTCCAAGATGACGTCCAAACCCTGAAATCACCTGGCATCATGATCACACCCGCGAGACATCCCGCGAGATTTACACGATATGTAGGCGTTCTTCAAACGCAATTAAATAATATATTAATTTGCCTTTGTCTTGCATTGCCAAATTCACATTCTGTGTACCACTTTTTCTGATCACGTCTTTGTCAATTGACTTACAATGTTATTAGATATTATATTTGTAAAGGTCAATTAAGAGCATCACACAGGTTCGAATCCTGTTGAAGCCCTGATTTTTTTCAGGTACTTCTTTCCAATTTGCTTTAGGGTGCTTCTTTCTCTTCGTCTATATCCGCAGTTCAAATATGAATTATTTTATATAGTTCGCATCTGCACAATAACAATAACGATTATCATAATTATTAATAATTTATCTAATTTTTAGGAAGTGAAACAAACATTTCAATGTGTGTTAAGATACATGTATTATCACTTGCCAGTCCCATATTCTGCACTATCCTTTGAGTCTCTGACAGAGTTAAATTGAACAATTACCTGTGGCCACTGGTCAATGTATGGAGTAAGCATTCTGAGTCGATTCTCAACAGCATCACGGATCGCCATACGGGAACTTTTGCGTCTGAAGGAAATTTTATTGTTCAATGTTAAATCACAAAAAAGTCAATAGAAATGTATAACGTAACTGCACACATTCTCCTAGACCTAACCAACAACTTAGTATTATCAAAACACTCGCACTAGTCCAGAAATTAAATGGATGTTAGCCGTTTTGCCTCCAAGTCGTTTCGCCTACAAGTCAGTTTACCCACATCGAGGTCTTTTCGCCTACACAATCTGCGCATTTTTTGTTCATGATTTTACAGATATCTAATACCATTATTGGTTATCTTGTTCTTTAGATTATTTGTTACCGGTATTAAGTATTTATTTCATTATTCACACTCGAGACATTAGCATAATTATTTGCTTTCTTACACGTAAATTGGAGCACAAATGAAGATTATTGATTGCTTGACTGCAGACTAGAACGTCACAGGTATAAACATCAGGAATGGTGATAACAAAGGCGACAAATCGCACTTACCGTAATGTGAAAAAGAATAGACAGTAGTGTGCGTGTGTGTGTGTGTGTGTCGGGGGGGGGGGGGGGGGGTCTGAACCTCCCATTTCCTACACCTTCTACTCCTGATTCACGCCTCAATATTATGCAACACTGTGGAATTTTTCAAGATTTTTCCCAGTTCCCACTACCTTGGAAATCCCGCTTCTCACCTTCTGTCGTCCTGCCTCCCAGATTCAGATCATGTAGGTGAAATGACCTCGATGTAGGCAAAGCGACTTGTAAGCGAAACGACTTGAAGGCAAAATGACCGGTTACTAATTAAATAGATTGGGCATTCCACAAATAGTAGCCATATATTTTTAGTAGCACTTTAGTGTACTGATGACAGTTCTTAATAGAACAGTGCAGCATTTGCCATTTTTCTATAACCATTGATCCATGGGTCCCCCAAAATGACAAGACATAGGTTATAATAATAATAATAATAATAATAATAATAATAATAATAATAATAATAATAATAATAACTTTATTCAAGTGTCAATGTATTTAGCACCACTGTGCTAATTGGGGACACTGTAAATACGTAAACAAATATCGTAAAAATCCCAGCTGGCAGGAGGCAAACCAGTTGGCTATTTACAAAGCGTGGAGGAGTTGAATTCGGGGCCACCGAAGACAAATCCGTTTTAGTTGCAGGGAGGAGGACGCGAACCTGGGACAACCTGATTACAAGTCCAGCACCCTGACCACTAGGCCACGCTCTCTATAAGGATAGCTTCTGTATTTTCAATTGATAACTTGGTTGATGTGTTTTTTATTGCCATGGTAACAAAACTGGATATACATGTAAATATCATATGGCTTGGAGAAACCATACGATACTTTTGAAGTTCATTTTTTAATGAAGGCAAAACAAGTTTTGGACGAAACATCATCCATCGTCAGTTGTACAATGAGAAATAAAATGAAATTATGCAATAAATAGTTGACAAAGTGAGATAATAACAAGAATAATTAAGAATAAAAATATAATAAAGTCACCTTGTTAATCAAATGATAAAATTACCTTCCAATCAAAGGAAACCTTGAAATAACAGTTTACCAAAGAAGAAAAATACTGAAGATGTAACTGATCTTTGGAAGAAACTAAGTTCAGATTTATAATTTTTAGGTGGGAAGTGCATGTAGAGGGTATGTCAACACTCACACTGGGTTTGCAGAAGATTCCTCTGCATCATTCTCTGCTCTTGACTGTGATGCAAGGTAATCAGCTAGCCTTACATTGCAGCTCTCACTAAAATGAAGCACTAGGTCTCCAGCTCCCCGTGGAAACATGCCCTCAGCCATTGCCGATAAACCTATAGCTTGAGCACCAGCCTCTATTGCTTCTGAGCTCCAACCAAACTTAGGGACATGTCGAAGTGCAGCATCAAGTATTCTTCTTTGTATGTCTGCATCTTGTTCTTCCACATCAAAAAAGGTTGCTTCATCATCGCCAGTGCGGTTCTCATCCTCACCATCAGTATTTGTACTGGATGTTTGATTACTGAGAATTATATTATAAGGGACACTAAAAGATGCATTTGTTTGTAAACATCTTAAACAGGATAATAATACATACATTATTGTATTGAATACAGCCAGGCAAATAGTTGTTCTTGTCAGGCTTGGAACAAAAATCAAATACAATCATGGTAACTGCTAGACTTCTAATAATAGCACCTACTGGTGCATACATATTATACACACTGCATTTTAAAATTTTTTTCAGTCTTAAAGTGCTACTGCGATGAAAAAATGTTGTTCTTGTTCTCTTTCTATTGCAATTTTATATTTGACAAGAATGCACCATGCCAATTATAGCAGCTCAATTTTCAAGGTAAGTGAGTTTCTTTAATCATTATGATGCTTTCTTGTTTAAACTGTCTGCCATTATACCAGATACGGCTTGAGTCAAGTTGCATTGCGAGAGCTGGATTGAGAGAATAAATGACGTCATCGACTCACCAGCTGCAAAACAGCTACTTGCTTCTAAAAGCTTGTGCTGCATACCAATCAGCTGGGTTCACACATTGCAAAATCAAACAAGTGAGTCGATGGCATCATTTTCTCTCTTGATTCAGCTCTCTCAATGCAACTTGACTGAAGCCGACTCTGGTAATGGCAGGCAGTTTAATCAAGAAGAATTGTCGCTGACATATTTTGAAAATTGAGGCGCAATAATTGGTAAGGTGCATTCCTGCCAAATATAAAATTGGAATCAAAAGAGAACAAGTCAGAACAACATTTTTTCATCACAGTAGCACTTAACACAGTATTTTGAAAGTGCATGGTATTGGGCACGCAAAATACAAGTGTGTAAATTTAAAGTTAATATAGCAATAGAGTTGATGTTAGCAGGCATTAATATGTTTTTAGCCTGACTCAGGCTCGTTGTAGCCAACTATTACTATTATTATCAATATATGGGGCCAATTTGAAATCCGGCCTTTTGAAAACAGGCACTATGCAGGCCGCAAATGTCTCCAGGCGGTCCGCTTTTTCATTAACGGCACTGAAGCTGATTGGTTCAAACTCCATCATCTGAATTTAAACCAATCAGATTACGTTTAGACAGTTTGATGCAGGAAAACCATCGAGGTGTGTATGAGCGAACAGCAGGCTTCGAAGTTCAGTTAAAAATGCAGACCAAAAATTCCGATTTAGACTTGAAGATAGGCTAGAAGTATGCGGGCGCAAATAAACAATATTCCCTCAAAAAGACAATTTTATTCCCTTACTAGTAAATTGAAGATAAGGTGAAATAAAATGACTGCCTTGTCCCCAGTCGCTCACATTAACGTATCTGGGGATATTTTAGTTAATTATCGAGGAAAGCGTGGTGTGAAGGGAGTGACGGGAAGAGAAGAAAAGGCGAAGCGACTGGCAAATCCTGCATCCAAGAGAGCGGAGCAATACATACATTTGTGACCTTGCACAGGAAAACGTATGTTAACGCTTTTCTGTTAAACAGGTAAAAACAGACAGATAGTTAACAGACGGTTGACAGCCTGCAAAGCGTTTTATCCTAACGTTCTAATGGATAATCATCTTTGCTTAACGGATCGCAAAAGCATTTTAACGGTTGTATGATCTGTGTTAACGGATGGCTTAAGCTGTTAAACGGTCAAGGAAAAAATCTAACGGATGCCGTGAACTAGACGGTAATCAGTCAGCTTGCTGAAAGTGTTTAACGGCGGAGCAAGTTAATGACAGAACCGGATGGTGGAGCCGATGCCGAAAAAGTAACAATATTACAGTTAGAGACATGTACTAAAACTCAAAACAAAAAACAACCAAAACGAAATGAGTGAAGCGACGGAAGAAATTCCACTGAAGCCCCATTACCATTGCAAGGTTATCATAAACGAGTAAAGCGACGGAAACGATTCCACTGAAGCGTGGCAGGCTAATCTGAGCATTATTCCAGCTAACAGAAATGCAAGCAGACTGTAGGGTCCTTTAGGTCTTCAGATTTGCACTCCGGTCTCCGATTGAAACTGAAAAATCTGAAATATAAACACAACTGGTTGTTGTCTGTTTTAACTTGCCTGGTTCATGTTATTTCAGTAATAACAATCTTACAGTTACTGGAAAATACACTACAACTTAAGTCATTCCAGAACTCATTCAAGAAAAGTATGAAATAGAACAACGCATTGAAATGAAAAGAATTTCAGATAATTGGTTACACACAGTCCACAGTATGTCTGGGATCCTGGAACGTGTTGTTAAGAACAGGCAAAACAAATGTCGCTCAATACATGTATGTAAACACTGCCCACTGAGCAGTGACAATAAAACTCCAGTCGCACATCCCCCGTGCTTATCTCACCGAAAAAATAAACCAACAATACATGCTCGCTGAATGATTTTTCCAATGCACGCGAACAACTGTTTGCACAGAAAGAGTTTATTTTGTTTCTCCAAAAAAACGTCAAGTGGTACTTGCAGTGCACTCGCGAGAAACGAGAAATTTCTCGAGAGACAGTTCTCGTTTCCTGCGATACGAGTCTCATTTCTCGCGATACGAGTCTCATTTCTCGCGATACGAGTCGTGTTTCTTGCGAGACGGTGGTAACTTACATTTGAGCGGTACTGTAGGTTGTGATCACTGCCGTTCAAATCAAAGACTGTGAATAGTCTGGTTTTATTTTTAAATCCCCTGTGAAACTGAAAAGTTAAAATTATACAGGAAGTTTGTCGCAGCGAGCCGCTCGATCGCCTCTAGATTTTGTTGCTTCCTGAATTTTTTCCATTCACATCGCACCCAAGGAAGAGAAATCTGAATTAGATTTATTTTTATCATTTTGAACTGTGCGTTTTTACTGTAGTGTAAGGGCTTTTTGTGTTTTTGTTTTGTTTTGTTTTCGAATCTGAGCATGTTGTCATTCGTTAAGAAAGCGGACTTGACATTCTTTTCACGCGAGACCATTAGCGAAAGGACAGTTTCTTGATGGCTACGCTACCCGTTAAACAGATGCTGTTTTTTTCTAACGCTTGGGTCAGGTGATCTAACAGTTACTACATTTCCGTTAATGATTACGCTAACGGTTCTAACGGTTTAAATTTAACGTTTAACGGGTAGGCTAACACCTTTAACATTTTAGAGATAGTTTTTTAATGGATGTCTAACAGATGCTAATGCCCGTTTAACGGAAAAGCGTTAACGTACGTTTTCCCGTGCAAGGTCACATTTTATTGAACAGATCCCATCTGAGGCTTTTCTTTGCCCCTGGCGTGGGCAATCAATAGACAATAATTGATAAAATGAAAAAAATTAGCTAAAAATATTGATAATTGATAAAAATCATTTCATTGTCGCTAACCAAAATTATCTATTTTACTGCAGGTTATATATTCTATCTTTCACCTTGAGGCAAATCCTAGAGCAGAGTAAGGAATGGAATGCCCCAGTGACTTCAAGGCGTTTGACAGCATTCACCGGAAGATTTTATTCCTGAGTGCATCAAACCAGCTGTTTAAGTTTGATGGCAATATTGCATGACAAGCAAAACATCTGTCCATCGTCCATGTAGAATGTACTATCGGGGTGCTTTTTTCGCTTGATCGAAAGCAGTCAAATTGGGCGGAAGGTGGGAACTTGCCTTCTTGGTCGAAGAAACAGCAAGTGCTTTCACTACAAACTTATCCATGAATACGTTTTTATTGGTTTTCTGCGAAAGAAACGACATTTTGCCAAAAAAACTGACTTCGCTCATTTTTTTCACACCTAAACAGTACTTCCAAACTCTTCAATAATGAGACTTGTACCAGGCCCCCAACATGCAAAGTAATGCCTTGAACTTCGAATGTTTACGAAATCGAAGCTAAATAAAGGTTTTTTTAGGCTTTTTTCCAAGGTAAATCATCCAAAAAATGGCATATATATGTGGGAATATTTAAGAGACTTATGGTTTATTTATGGTTTATTTTGTGAATAATATGCGTTCTCTTGTGAATTGTGCGACTTTTTGTGAATTGTGCAATCGGATGCGATTTCAGGTCGATTGTGCGAAATCGCACCATCGCGTAATATCATAAGGCCTGCATAAATCACAATCCAGCAAGGGTGTGAACAGACAGAAACACCTTCAGAATGTTATGTGCATGATATAATTATCCTGCATGATGCTGTCAATGTGTAATGTTTAATTTTGGGGCTCACAGATTTAATGCTAAATTCAAAAGAAAGCATATATGACAGTCTTCACCCGGCTTCCCAGGCTTACAAAGAGGCAGGCCTTTAGTTAACAAAATATCACTAAATGGCCAGTTGTCAGTATTGATTTTTTTCGATTGAGGGATAATCTCACAGAGGGTCTAATTTAGCTCACCTAGTGGCAGACGTTTCTTTCTCCTCTGAAAAACTCTGGGATGACTTCTGGATCCATCTATTAGAGACACCTGTATGTGGAATATAGTCACAGTCAGTTGTAGTGTGCATAGACAATACACGGTCCTTTTACATTCTATACACGTATGTGTATTCTGACACCTACTACACTGTAGATACAGATGGTATATAATATTACTGGTCTACACAAATTTTCCTTCAGTTAATTATACATTTAAAACTAATGAGGATAATAATTGATGATGACGATGATGACGACAATAACGAAGGTGATGATGATGATCATGATAATATTATTATTATTATTATTATTATTATTAACTAAGATATCAACTATATTTCTACTTTACTAGCTCAAACAGTGCACCCAACTCTTCCACTTGCTTTGTTTAGACACATGAAATCAAAGTACACGCAACATTAGAGCTACTAGCGGGCCACTTAGTATTCATATTAAATTTTTGCAATTTCGCACACAAGAAAAGTTAATTTCAATCTTAGCCTGGTAGACCTCGTACCAAATGTACTTACATTCATTGCATTTCAGTAGCAGACATATGTCTTGCATCATTCCACAAGCTTTGTTTATATATAAGTAAACAATCAAAGTGACTGCTGAAATATACAATGGCATTGTGGTGATGCAGAATCCATCCCAAAGCACTTCAACACATGCAAATTCATCTGATGGGCTAAAGTTTATGTACAGAAAATTATAATTATAATAAAAATACTGAATTTATAGAACGCTATTTCTAGTGCTATCTAATCTGGTCGCCAAAAAGTGGTTCGTAAAAATTTTGACTCACAGCAAAACACGAAAACACAGTTCTGAAAAACGTTTCTTTAAGACTTGCTTGTATAAAGGCATTAAAACATTGTGTAGCTTAAATTTCAGTTGAAAAGGAGTTTTCGTTGAAAAGATAGCTCTCTTAGCTGTAGTCAAGGGCGGCAAGTCAAGCATGACAAACTTACAGATTCCATAGCACACAAGTATGTAGAATATAGACAAAAGGGAAACTTATGAAATAAACCAGCTGTCAACAAAAAATCTGATAACGAAACTTTCCGTAACAAATGCAAAGGTACCCTATATTTTTATAAGTATTTTGTGCTCTTAAAATAGTTCAATGCCTTTGAAATTTTCAGGGAAAGCACATACATGTTATACTTTCGATCTAGAGATTTCAAAAAAATTCTATCGACTAGTTTTTACATAGTTGCTACCATATCAAAGACGTTCCTTCTATGAGAAAAATGTGAATATTAAAGACATTACTTTGAGTTCATAGACAGAGATCTAGTCAAGCAAACTAGACGAAACCTTTCAGGAAAGTTGTTCTATGCCAAAGGTATAAAACATGGAAAGGACATTGTTTCAATCTGCAGGAAGTCGCTCCGACGAAGGGCTAACGCTCGAAACGTCAGCTCTTGAATCTCTTTACGGTGGCCAATTGACATTATCAACCCAGTTGATAAAACCAAATTATATTAAAAGAAAATAAGAGAGTTCCAGACAGTTTCAAATGTCCGTCTAAGCTCAATAAACTGCTAATTCAAACAAAAAAAATACTAAACTAGCACAATTTGTTAAAAAGCTGATAACTTTAGTCCTTTAGATTTGCGATTAAAATGTTCATGTTCAGAGCCAAGTAGTTACAGGCTAAATAGCTCAAGGCAGCAAAAGCAACATTTCATCAATGGCACGTTTGTATAGACCGCTTGAAGGGAAGCATTATGACCTGGCTGAATATTAAAAGCTCACCAAATATTCCTCGCCGCACAAGCCCGAACTGCCTCTGGATCAAGCTCCGGGCACACCAAGTCGCCATTTTTAATTTCTGTGTATGACCGGGAACGACTGGTAACCTATGATAGATCACCTGACCTACCGCAGGGTGGGATGGGAGTTTTGGATGGGAGTTGGGAGGGGATTAGACTTGCCCAGGAGCCCATGGGCTCCTGACTTGCCCCAAGTCGCTCGTTTTTTCTTTGTATCGATAGACACGGTAGAGTTATTTGAAAAAGAACGTTTTAAAATCGCGCGCGAAAAGACAAAATCACTTCGAAGTAAACCGCGAGAACATCGCGGAACTCACGAATGGCTCGGAACGAGCGACTTGTGTCACTTGCAGGAAATCGCTTCTGGCTGACGATTTTTCCGCGAATGGCTTCATTTCATTGGGACCGAATTGGTTCTTTTTTCTTATTGGCGTCATTTGTCATGTGTCGTGTGCAGTTTGGCGCGCGCCATGGCGTGTGTTAAGATTCCGATTAGCGATTGTTTAGATTTTCTTCAAAGCTTCGACCCCATAACTAACTAACTTATCTAATAAGACTAATAATTAATTGTGGACAATCTTGTTTGCTTTTTATCTGGACATAAGTGCTAAAAAGACTAGCAAGGAAACAGAAAGTACCAGCGTCACGCGAGCAGAACGCGTTAACCTCGCAAGTTTTGCCAACAAAGCGCGCGCTTACGTTCGCGCGCACTATTTTGATTGACAGCCAAATGTGGAGTCAAATTTTCAGAAGTGGCGCGCTGCAGATGAGACCGTCCGAGTCACTTGTTCCGGGCCGCCATTTTGACTTTCAAGCCATCGCGCTCCTCCATATCAAGCGCTCGGTCTCCCTCACCATTTTAATTCCGATTCTAGCGCGCCCTCACTCCTGCGCCCTCTGCGAAGCGAATCAAGCGAGCGACTTGGAGCAAATCTAGGAGGGGATGAGACCCACAACGTAGCTCGATCCTTTGAGTGCCAGTCCCCGTTTAATACCAAGGGCTTGACAAATAGGCGACGCGAACATTACAGGCGTGAAATCTTATTAACAAGCATGGCGAGAACTTCTCGACTTTCCTCAAATTTCCTTTCTGCCAACTGAAAAATCGCCAGTAAATCGCCTTAAAATTCGAGCATGTTCGAAATCGCGGCGATTTTGTGGCGACAAATCGCCACGAAATCGCCGCTAGTTTACACGGGTGATGTGGAATCGCCGCTAAAATCGCCGCTTAAATCGCCACTTAAGGTGGCTCGTGCAATTGCAAATTTCAATGCATAATTAATTCATGTAGGTAAGGTAAGGTAAGGGTTAGGGTTAGAGCACCTGGAGCAATCTATTTTCTTTCGGATACTCTATGGTGGTACACTAGCTGCTCAAAGATGAAAGGTATCGTCACTCAAAAATCCGATCGAGCCACCTAAAGGGACACAATCATGAGTTTGCGCACGTGCGAGTGCCAACTGCCTTTTATCAATTTAAACAATAGAACTGTCACTTTGAATTTGTTTTCGCTGCGTGATCCGCTCTTTATTATGCGAACAGTATAAAAGAAGAAACCGACACAACGCAGATAGAAATTAAAAAAAAGGAAAATGCAGTCTGAGCAAGATGAGATCGTCGAAAAAAAAAAAACATATATATTTCATTGCACGCTATTTCCTTTCCATCACTATGTAATTATTCGGCTGATCTTGTCGGTTGCACTTTTACTGGAAGAGCTGTATTGTCGTTGCACGCAAGTCAACTTGCTCGACCAAGTCAGCGAAGAAGCGTGTCAGCTGTCCATGTCAAACGGTATATCTACGGAACACAGCAAAAGCCATACAAGCACAAGGCGACAGTAAGATCACGGTTCAAAACAAGCCTAAATCTGCTAAATGTCCTCCGGAAATTGGGTGAATCGCGGGTATTGTTCATATCACGCACGGGTCGTCAAAAGCTGTTACAGTTTTTTTCGTCCTTTTCCACTGAGAAAAGAAATAATATTGTACCGGTATCATTCTCATAGCCTACACCTGAGCAGAGAGAACCAGATAGCGTGTCTGCAGACCGACGAAGGCACTTCAAGGAATACCAAAGAGTAAAGGTCAGTTTCACCCGTGTTGAAGAACACGATCAGCTTTCAGCTTCTTTCAAGTCTCGTGGATCGATTTCATTACGCAAACCTACTATGTTGTTGGCTCCAATTATTTTTAGTCTTTCTCCGATTTTCGGAACCTTTCCGAAAGCTGCCAGGAGAAATAAGCCTTCGTCCAGCGCGTGAAAACAACGCCAAAAATTCTTGGTTTCAGACAAATTGACAGTAAACGAGAACCGTATATCACTAATCTACTATTCCGAGTAGTTTTAGGGTGATACCGAAGTAAATTTAGGACGATGCAAACGGTTTTTGGATGCGCTACTTCACTTCTCGCATCTTTTGAATTCAGGACATCCTGTCCAAAAATCAAACATTGGCGCATGCGCAGAAACATTATAGTGTTCCTTTAACATAACATAACATAACATAACATAACATTTTTATTCAGGAGGCTTTAACACAAATACAAAAACATCCTGAATAGGGAAATCGTGAGGTTAACCCTATACAAAAACAATTTCCCTAACTAAAAACTTGCAAAAATATTTTAAAATTTCTAGAATTAGATAAAATTCAATGGCTACTGATTCAATAAATATTCAAGTAAATTTTAAGTCTATTCTTAAAAACAGATAATGATTCGACATGTACAACATATCCTGGCAAGTCATTCCATTTGCTTACAATGCGAGTAAAGAAAGAATATTTGTAGCAATTACAAACCGCTCTTCTCAAGTAAAGTTTATAGTCGTGGTTAGCTCTTGTACGAGTACTTTTGGCAAACTCAAAGAAATCTGGGAATGAGAGGTGATCAATGCCAAAAACTATCTTATAACATTGAACCAGAGATAGAAATTCTCTTCGCTTCTCTAGTGTTTGCCATTTCAGTAAGCTACAACGATGTTCATAACTCATTTCGCCTCGTTTCTGCCTTAAAGCAAGTCGCGAAGCTCTTCTTTGAACCTTTTCCAGTGCCGCAATATCCTTAATCAAGTACGGGCTCCAAACAGGAGCCGCGTACTCAAGTATAGGCCGGACCAGTGACTTGTAGAGCTGCGAAAACACATCCCGGTTGTTTGTTCCAATGGACCGCTTTATGATACCCAATACTATATTTGCCTTATTCACCGTTACAAACACATGCTTGCCCCAGGACAGGTCAGAAGAGATGGTTACCCCGAGGTCCTTGGTGTTCTCTACCGACCTAAATTGCCCTCCCAGCGAATAAATAGGTTTGGTTTTATCCTTTCTATGTGTAATAAACTAATCTAACACAAACAATTCATTCCAGATAGGAATCACAATGATATAAAAGGGAAACAGTTGGCCTAATGGGCTTTGACTGTGGTGTCCTGAAGGAGCATCTTCTTATTAACCAGCGAAATATACAGTTTAACCTACCTAGTTTTTTTAACGAAGTCTGGGAGAGTTACTGGTCTATTATGAAGTTTGCTGGTGTAAATATAGTAACGCATATATAACATAGTATAGTTGAATTTGCTAAACAGAGCATTGTTTACAATTGAATCGCATAAAGTTCCGGCCACACAGATACCACAATCCATTAACACATGGGCAACTTAAGCAAAAATCTAATGAGTGGATTTTCCGCAAAATGGA
The DNA here is from genome assembly GCA_947652115.1 of Blastomussa wellsi. Lineage (NCBI taxonomy): Eukaryota > Metazoa > Cnidaria > Anthozoa > Scleractinia > Plerogyridae > Blastomussa > Blastomussa wellsi. The sequence goes on from OX393561.1 coordinate 46,702,860, forward strand.
ATAAACTAGATTTTTAAGGCCGCATTTGATCTCTTCTGTTGCCATGGAAACGGGCCACTTAAAAAAAAACAACTTAAAAAAAAGACTTCAGTGGTATTATATAATATGTATGCCAAATATGGGCTCATCAGCTGTTAGCATTTTATTGCGAGGTCATCATGAAGCACAGGTACTCTAATCTTCCAATACTGTGTTCAGCCACCTTAAATCGCCGCAAAACTCGGCTGTGTAAACGGGCCTTAAAGGTGTTGCACGTGCACATGTAACTCACAGCAAATTACCATACGTAGCTTATTGCACGTGCATTTGCAATCTACAGTAAATTAGCATATCTAGCTTGTTACTTAAGACTTTGACATTTCGCAATTAAAGTAATCACTATGTCGAGAGCACTACGCTATCAAAAAAGGAGTACGTCACGATATTTTGAGACATTTCTTCCAAAGAACCAAATTGCCCTTAAAAACCAGGAAACTTGAAACTAATAGTATACTAAGGCTGAAAGGCACAAAAAGGAATAAGGATGGCTAAGGTTGGAAAAGACTGAGACTGATTACGAATGACGGATTTGAAAAACTTAGACTAAATTTTTCAAAATGCACAACGATATTGAGTTCGTGACTTCTTTGTCGTTTGTGGTCATTTGACTGCGATTCAAAGTTATAAACATTTGTAATATCTCGGTACTCATATTATAAACAAATGACGTCATGATTAGCTCGCTTGTGCGATTGTTATTCACTTGTTGTGAATCGCAAAAATTTTCTCAGTATTGGACCGGGTATTGTCCCGAACGATCCCGCGCGCGATTCGTGTATTTAAAAATACGCTTGTCTACAAAAGAAAAAAAAAAACGTTTTCAGTTGTGTAATAATGAAATCTCTTATTAACCAAACAAGCTTCTTGGGATCGTACTCGAGAGAATATCGGTCCACGGTCTTTCCATAGAAACCTTTCCATAGAAAATATGGATGAATGTTAGTTCGATTACGAGCAGTCCCTTTTTTCTTAGTCCGTCGAGTGCGAAGCGAAACTAAGGAAAAAAGGGACTGCTCGTAGTCTAGCTATAAGTTATTATGTATAAAAAGGCTAGACATCGGCACTTCGTACGCAGTCATGGTACCGTAATATCTGTTTTGACTTGAATCATTTCGGCGGAACATTTCAGTCAGTATACGGTATGACCACCTGCAAGTTATCTTCATCTGCCCGCCGCCATTGGCTTGAACTTTTAAACCACCAGCTAAGAACAACAGTTCATCGACGCACCACTTCATTGGTCGTGAAATGCAACCTGTTAACATTTGGAAGCCGCACGTAGTCTTCAACACGACAAGAAAAATGGTTTTTAGTCTTAAAACAGTACACATCTTTTCAATAGTTGTGTTGGTTTCTGTAGCTTCCGAGGAAGGGCAGCATCACAGAAGATCGTACACCATAAATCCAGGAAAGGTAGGTGATCGAGGAACGTCATTAGCAAATCTAAATATTGTATTCTACTTGATCAGTATTTTAAGCGTTTTCCCTGATTTGACTCTTTCTGGTTTCAGTACTTAACTCCATGAATAGTTACAACCGCTTCTTGGCTACATTCATTTATTGCCTTTCTATCGACGCTATAAACCAAAAGTTGCTGCCTTTGCGTTTCAAATGATTCTTCTCTCAGTCTCTTTTGAGTCTTGAAGCGTGAAGCACTTTGCAATTGAAGTCGACCCCAGCAGTGGCGACAAAGGCCTGGTTATTAATGTTGCAAATATAATTTTCATTCTTTGATAAGACCGTCGCTGGATTTGCCGTTAAAGACAGAATCATTTTAGCTTTTTGATTTCTTACGTCTTGAGCTTAGCACAAAACTACATACTGATATTTATGCCAGTAGCTTTATGCTCTCCGTTTACGTTGATTACGGCCTCAGTGTGAGCGGATTCAATCGCACAATGTTCTTTTACAGGCGGCCAATACGTTGTATGTGATTTACGTGACATTACGTAAGAGAATATATGAGAAAAGTTCAAAAATTGGCCTTTATTCTACGTATGGAAAAGAATGGAAATAAAAATTACTTATCTTGCGTTTTCCTTACGTTATTTTGACGTCTCTATGTTCCATCGGCCCCAGGACCACAGAGACGTCAAAATAACGCAAGGAAAACACAAGTATTTTTATTTCCATTCTTTTCCACCCGTAGAATTTAGGGCAATTTTCAAATTTTTCTCATATATTCTCTTACGTAATGTTACATAAACGTATGAGCCGGCTGTGGTTCTTTAAGGTGGATTTCCACTGTCGATAATCGTCCTGAGGAGATCTTTTTACCTTGGATTTTTGAAAGCAAACGGCCGCTTGGCATCGATGACAGAGCCTGGACTGAGTTGTCGTTGAGTTAAAATGAAACTAGAACATCTCTTCTTGGAATTTGCCATGGATTTGAGGCCGTTTGACCATTTTAAGCTGGGATTTTTCTCTTGGCTCGTCGGGCGTTCCGAACTGGAGTGTGCAGCCTTGTTCTTTTCTTTGTAGTGGGGAAAGCGATAACTCGCCTAAATGGCCAAGAATCGGCAAAATAAGCGTTCAGACAAGAAGAAAAACACAGTGAAAGTAAGGCAAGGCAATTTTATTTAAGATTTGGTAGTATTTCGGTTTACTAAAAGGTGTTGTAAAATATTCCCATACAAACTCGTATATTTTTGTGATGACAGCTATTATGCAATGTGATCCTGATCACAACGTGAGCTTGGGCTGCCTGTGGTTTAATCAGTGTATAAATTAATACATTGAAATTCAAAAGCAATTATCAAGTAAATGTTTTCAAGACAAATCGCACTCACACCATTTCGATGTCTTCCAAATCACATAGGAACCCACGGACACTTTCACAAGTAACCAACAAAGGGGAATCCATATACAAAGCTATCATACGTCCATTGATGTCTAATTAGTAAGCTAGCATTTTAAAACATGATTACAGTCATTTATCCCACGACTGTGTTTTGCAATTTCGATCGTCTCGATTCTAAGTTGTTCGACATTGCTTTCTCAATAAATAAATTATTCCCATTGAATGGAGAGACAGCCAACTTGCTCCTGTTGTCAGTGTAACAGCCATAATAATTGGCATTTTCATTTTTGGCGATGTTGTAGTCTTGTAGAGCATAGAAGAAGATCGACGGCATTCAACGATCATGAAACAAGTGAATTTTATCTCCGGAGAGCTTCTCCAGATTTGCAACGGAAGCTCAGCTTTACAGCCAAAAATATCCAGTAAATGAACTTACTTTGACACGGCAGTGGTACAGCCAACTGTAGTGTATTATATCTTCCACACGAAATTCGAGGTTAACAGGAGAATGAATTCCTACGGAGCCCCCAAAGGGCCATGCAAGATGTCGACTTGTCGAGTTGTTGAGATGTCGAGTTGTTGAGTTGTTGAGTATAAAATGTAGAGATGTCGAGTTGTCGAGATGTCGAGATGTCGAGATATCGAGATATCGAGATATCGAGATGTCGAGATGTCGAGTTGTCGAGATGTCGAGATGTCGAGATGTCGAGATGTCGAGATGTCGAGATGTCGAGATGTTGAGTTGTCGAGTTGTCGAGTTGTCGAGATGTCGAGATGTCGAGATGTCGAGTTGTCGAGTTGTTTGGCAGAGAACGCTGGAACCCGCGGGCTCAAGTCACGTTCACGTGGAACAAGATGGCGACGATGGCGAACGACTAAAGAAAGCGTGTACAGAACAGGCGAGTTTATTGGAGAAGAATGTCGACGCTACATCTCCTTGGAATTTTTGTCTTTATAATTTGTCTTTTTATTGGTACAAATGGAGTTCTAGAAGGATACATCCCTGTTTTAGGACCTGCAAGTACGGATCGTGAAGAACTTATAGAAAGGTACTTTAATCTTGGATTTCAACACAGTGAAATAGTAGCGTTCCTTATCCTCGTCCATGGAATCAGAATAAGCGTACGTCAACTTAAACGAATTTTGCAGAGAAGAGGCCTTAGAAGAAGGGGACATCAGGCAGATTTAGGTTTAGTTGTTAGGACTATCGAACAAGAAATGGAAGGAAGTGGGAGTTGTATTGGTTATCGTGCCATGTGGCAACGATTGCGAAATGATCACGGAATGGTTGTTAGCCGAGAAACAGTGCGACAGGCTCTAAGGATAATAGATCCAGAAGGGGTCTCCTTGCGACTACGAAACAGATTGCGAAGAAGGCAATATAGAGCTAAGGGCCCCAATTTTCTATGGCACATTGACGGATATGACAAACTAAAACCCTTTGGGTTTTGTGTCCATGGATGCATAGATGGGTTTAGCCGGCGCATTATGTGGCTGGAGGTGGGTTCAACAAATAACGATCCCCGTGTTGTGGGAAAATATTTTCTTGACTGTGTCAAACAAGTTGGGGGAACGGCAACAGTTATGCGTGCTGACTACGGTACAGAAAACGTGAAAGGTGCAGGTATGCAACGTTTTTTTAGGCGTGACTGCCCTGATTCGCTTTCAGGCAGCAAAAGTTTCATGTATGGGAAGTCTGTCTCTAATCAGAGGATTGAAGCCTGGTGGGGGCAATTGCGAAAAAACTGTACAGAGTGGTGGATTAGCCATTTTAAAGATCTGAGAGATCGTGGCTTGTACTGTGATGCTAACATACTTCATATAGAATGTCTCAAGTTCTGCTATATGCCTGTAATACGAGACGAGCTCCGGAGAGCTGCTATCCATTGGAATGTACACCGCATTCGACCTTCTACCAATCCTAACTCTCCCCCAGGTAGACCCGACACCTTGTACTTCATGCCATCATTACTAGCACAAGATATTAGAGATCATAAGTACGCTGTCGACGATGACGACATTGACGTAGCCCAGGAGGTTTGCTGCTGTGACCCTCCGCCTGACTGTCTTGAGTCATTTGCGCAACTTGCTACAACAATAATGAACGACCTTGGACTTGACACACCTCAGTCACCCGAGGCAGCAAAAGCCTTGTATATCAAACTTATGGAAGAAATAGAAAGCATATAACGTCATGCTGAAAGAAGGCACTTTCTCGTTTTCGGTCGTTAATAATCACTGCTAAACTAACTCCGGGTCCAATGATTGGCCCTTTTATTTCAGTGATGGTTCAGTTTGCAAATCGTTATATGGGGACTTGTTAATTGTTTGTTAATTCTTAATAGTCCGTTCTCAACTAACAGCACCTTCACTTCCACTGATTGACCCTTGCCTTTCATTGTTACTGTTCAGTTTTTAGGGACGAAATAAAGTTGATTAGTTTACCTTTTTTTCTGAATTTTTTTTTCATGCCGTATTTTGAGTTGCGTTGGTATCTACAGGGTGAGAGAGGGGATTTCTATTTCGCCTTTCGTTAGTATTCTATTCACCACGTTGTAAGGGACTGCGCAATAATTATCGGGAGGGGGGGCTGAAAAATGAGAACAAAACGGGCAAAAGTTAGCTTGAGCCCTCCCTCCATAACATTTGAAATTAGGCGTCAACCCCCCCTTTTGAAGGTAGAAAGTTAGGTTCGACCCCCCCCCCCCCCTCTTATATCTAAATTCAACTGTTGTTTACACTATTATTACTCGAAATCTGTTACCTCGAACACCTCCCTAATGCTGAGTTAAAATTCTATCGTCCTTTGGCTCGAATGTGAATCTATTTTTCGCACCCGCAGCTGACTGATGTTTTTTATCCTAATCTCATATCTCTATTGACTTCAGGAATTACCAGTTGGCCTGGATATATCTGCGCGAAAATCTTGGTATAACGCCTGGAAAGTGTACCAAAATAAACTTGTGACAGTGACAACCCAACTACGCAAACAAAACTGGTAACAACAGCGTTTAAAAGATGGAATGCGAACAGTCTCGCACTCTGCGATAAAAACACTAGTGTTTTCTTAATGAACAAAAGTTACTCATCAAACGCGATGAGGAATGTTGCGAAATTCTTCTTCAAAAAAGACGAACGGTAAACAAACAACTCATAAACAACAAAAGTCCCTTATCAACATTAAGGAATGTTATAACGTTGTTCTCCACATAAAAAACACAAGTTTTTCAGTCTCAATAAACAACTCATTCAAAGTCCCTTATCAACATTAAGGAATGTTATGACATTGTTCTCCAAAAAAAGACGAAAGGTAAACAGTCTCGCATGCTGCGATAAACAACAAGTTTTTTCCCCATGTAAAACTTATAAGGTCCCTCATCGATGTAGAAGAGATTTATAAGACATTCATCTGCAAAATTTCCTTGCTGCTTAGGAAATTAGTGAATTCTTTCTTAAAAGTGGCATAACTTTCATAAGTTGTTGAAATGGTTAATGTATTACTGCACGTTGCAGCAGTGGGAACACGACTTAGCCCTTGTGTAGAATTGAAACAAACCGTTATACCAGTACCAACTGGAGTAACTGTGGAACCTGTCACAAAGTGAAGAAACTTTAGAAGCTGATCACCGTCCATGCTTCCGATGTATACGGTCAAGAAGTTGTAAGAACGTTCCTCGTCGGGTCTCAAATCTTCGCAATACGCTCTCATGGTCTTCAACACGTTAGTAACAGTTGGCGATAGGACTTTGTACAATTCACAGATCTTCTGGACAGAAAGACTCTTTTGTAAAGAGTCCAGTTCAGTAATCCCACTTCGCATCCAAGACAGGATTACCATTGGCTTATGTAAGAACTCACATCGTGCCATAGCGACGATATGCTCATGCAGCTTGTCTTCTGATGCTGCTGGAAGACACTGCATGGAGAACTTACGATACAAGCTAAACAGGGCATCCTTCTTGTACTCGTGTACCTCCCCTCCTTCTAAAGCACTACAAAGAATGCCCCTCTCAAAATCAGTGATGTACCACAGAAATGATCTTTCCAATACATCACCTGGGACGGCATCTTCTCCATGAAGCATTCCTACGAACGAAGCTTCACAGAATCGCACGGGGAGTTCGCCGGTGAGCTTCCAGCCATGTTCAAGTATGCGCCCGAGTGCTTGAATGACTAGCCTATCGCTATCGCCCATCTTCTGAGGGGAGACTAAAGGGACTTTGACAACATCGCCATCAAAGTACTTTTCAAATACCTCCTCCCAGAAGGAGGTAAAGAAGTCTTTTGTCAAGCCTCCAAAGTCAATGCCGACTTCTCCTTCAAAGTGGATAACAAGTCTACACTTGACTATGTCATCATCCTCCATGTACAACTTCAGCACAGCATTGAGGATGTCATCCCTTCTCACTGTCACACGTCTGACTTCTGCCTCCATATCTTGACCTTGCATTCCTTAAACAAGTTTAAAAACTCATTTAACTCTAAAAAATGTGGAAATTGAACACCAAACATCTTATACTATTGAGTAAGTTCATTGATGTTGAATAAAGGGAAATGTCTATGTCATCACAGTAACGATTGTGAGCACAGCAGATGTTAACAATGCAAAAACATGTCCTCTGTACAAATGTGAGAACTACTTACTTAATTTATTACTTAATTTATACATTGAAACTACATGCTTACCATCATACCCCTGATTTTCACTTCTGTTTTGTACAAGCTCATTGACCCATCTCCTGAAATGCCAGCCACGCTGTATAAAAGAGAAATATACATCCATTAGAGTATTACAAGGATTCCAAGAACAATTTTCATTGACAAGCGTAACATTAGTCTTCGATACTCTTTTTGGACTTGTCAGTTATTGTCGAGTGCAGGAAGTCTGTTTAAACAAAAGACCATTTTAACAAACAATTTCTTCTAGTAAACTTTGCGACCCTGAGAATGGGTGCTTATTCAAAGCTAGGCACTTCTTAAATTTTTGCCATGTTCAGCTAAAGGTAAGTTTATTTTGCAACAAAACAATACATAACAACAAAACGTGAAGATGCACCAAAGAAGATTTTTAACTGACCATTAAAAATTGGTCTTTGGGAAAGTCTCTCAGATCAAATAGCGACCTCCCTGGTACTCCTCTTTGTGCAATTTGTTTTTTAGTTTTTTATAGCCTGTGCGCTTATTAACTTTGCCTTCCTACAGGGTGGGCTCTTATTCGGGATAGGCACTTATTTAAGGTTGGACACTTGATCGAATAACTATGGAACATCAAACTTCTTGAACTTCTTGTATCCTTTGCTGCCAAACGAATGCAATACCATTAACACATTCTTACATCTCTGACATCCTGGCCAACAAAGCTACTCCTAACAGGTGGTTGGAAGGCAGCCACAGGTGGATCATCCAATGAGAAGGTACCATGATGATCATCGTTGTTCTCTGGCAAGGATTCGTCGACACTGTTAAAGCAATTGTAACAGTCAGAATTACAATGACTACTAAGAGAAAGACGAAAGAGCAGAGGAAGAGCACAGATTGATAAAGGACATAGCGCTCAATTCACTATTTCCCCAAGTCGCCTTTCAAATAATTATTATCAAAAAGGTAAAAAAGGGAGCTCCTGGGGGAGAAATAAAAACATGGCGGCGATAAACATACATAACAAATCTAAAATCTTTTGAAATACTCATTAAACATGCAATTCTCTCCACTTACCTGCTATCATCTTCCATTAACTGAATAGGGACACCTGTAGTGGGTAAAACATGGTTGTCATCTGACACTGTGCTGTTCAGGTCGATGGCTTCTTCCCCAAAGCCTCTGAAATTGACATGACCAGCAAGAGGTGGCATGTATTGGCTTTCTCTCATGTTTAACACTATGCAACCACTGTTTTGGGCTATGGACTGGATGGATTCACTTGGCATTAGATCATTCTTCATATTAGACAGTACAAAGTTTTCTGGGGTGATATTTAATGACCCCACCCAGTCATACACTGATGCCATCAAAGTGTCAGGTTTGAAAGCTCTATCTACAATGCCACAAGTAACATGGCGCACACGTACCACCACTTTCTCTTCTTCAGGAAGAGGTTCATCTGGAACTCTAGCTTTCCTGGCCAGCATTATTTCTGTTTGCCGATTAGCCTTCTCAACCTCTTCTTCCAGCTTTTGCTTCTTCGCTTTTTCTTTTTCCCTGTCAGCCTCAACCTCTTCTTCCAGCTTTTGCTTCTTCGCTTTTTCTTTTTCCCTGTCAGCCTCCAAAGATGCCATGTACTGTTCATCTTGTTCTGCAACAAGCCTTCGTCTCTCAGTTAAAGCCTCTGCTGACACCATGGGTTGATTATTTTGATGAGGTGTTGATTTTGTTTCAAAAACTGATCTCTCTAAGTCAGTATCAGAATCACTTGTCAATGAGCCAGGTGTGGTTGAAGGTGGGCGTGGTAATGGTCCTTTTCGGCTCATCAGGTACAAGGTAACCCTGTTCAGTTTGAATTGATCAATGTAGCTCTCTAGGGTGAAGCCATCATCACTATCAATTTCCTGTTGTTGGAAATTTGAAATTGAAAATTCCATTTCATCAGAGGAACCAAAGGTACTTGTTCCATTTGGGAAGAAACAGCTTATCCCAGTACTAACAATAACTTCTCTTGTTGCAAGCAGAGGTAACTCTACAACCCGCGTCCCTCCACCTTTCTGCGTTTTGACTTGCACATACGTTTTGGTTGCTTCATTGAAATGAAACCATCCAAGATGGACTTTACGAATAGGTTTCCTTCTTGACACATTCATCTTTGAGGGTTGTTTTCCCCTGGTTTTGGTGCCTTGACTCAATACTTCTTCAAGGAGGCGCTTTCTTTCATTCTTTCCAGGGTCCTGCTGTCTTTCCTTAAGTTTTTTCTCAGCAAAATGCTTCAAATTCATCGCATCCCCTCTCACACATCCCAGTTGTTGAAGTTCCTCCGCTGATGACATGACTATCGCTTGAAAATCCATCTGATAATAAATAAAGCAATTATAAATACATAAGAAATCAGGAGACATTAGTCAAAAGCTGGAATTTTTATTCTTATTTAAAAATGGAACTAACGGCTGCTAAACTATCAGAGAGCTCTTGTGTGAGCTCTCTTTACAAAGAAAACATGAAGTTTCAACTTTTCCAATCTTTTCAACAGTCTCATCAATCTTCTTCATTGTTGTCACCATGGCAACAGTTCAAACGAACATACCAGATTTTAAATGGATTGACGTTTGCACAATTGATTGCCACAAACTATATTCCACAGTTACTGGACTGTCATTTTACACCACTTATGTGGAATGGACCATAAGATATACTACAATTCATGAAAAAAAAATTACATCTTTTATTTACATATGCAGGTAATAATTATAACAACAAGATAAATAAATAAATAATAAAGTTTGAGGAACGTGAACACATACTTATGTGGAAATAAAATTTAAGAGCACAATAATGTATGGTTCAATTCCAACAGTGACCATCTCCTGCCAACAGTCAAACTTCTGGGGATTTCAGTGCCATTTTTTCATTTCTTGGCGGTCTATTCCCACCCCCGGGACTCGTAATAAGTTTGGGTTATTGACCAAGTGAGAGGTCAAGATGGCTGGATATAGGCCAAGTTCTTCTTTTTTTGCGTGTTTATGGACTGAGACGAAGTCTAGGTCCATAAATTCGCAAAAAAAGAAAGAGGCCAATATCCAGCCATCTTGACCGAACAAGCTTGGTCAATAAAGGATTTATTACATGGGATAAGACACCAAAAAGTGAGCTTTGTACTTGCGAGACAAAGCGCATAATCCCGAGCGGGCAAGATCGCTCCATCTTGCCCACTCGGGTAGCCCCCTTCGGGTTCATCTTGCCCGCTCACAGAGCTACCCATATAATAAAGCATAAATACATCCTTTTTGTGCCAAATAGAGTTAAAAGTATTAATTTCTGTACAAAAGCAAATCCAGATGGTTTGTTAAGAACTTAAATGCTACTTTTTAAAGTAAGCATTCAGATAAAATTTATAATATGAAAGACCATGCTTTATTACAAAAAAAAAATAGGTCACATCCAGCCACAAGTTTTGTTAAACAACAGCTTTTAAACTTGAGAGATTATCCTTGTCTTAATTGTCAGTTACAAATTCTATAGATGTTTTCTGGAAATTAGGCAATCTTCTCCGTGCTGGGTAAACAGTCAAGCGAAGTACTTTACAAAAACAACGAAAAGTTACTTTCGATTTTTCCCCCGAGACAAGACTTATTCCAACAATTACCAACCCCCGGGCCTAAAGGGCCGGAATTGTCCTGGGGGGGGGGAGGGGGTGGTAACAGCTGGAATTGGAATTGGACCATACATACGAGATCATAAGAAGTATATGCATGGGCTTCCATTGCCATGCTAGTAATATTAAAACTTTACGTACATGTTCCACTTCTTACCTTCTGCTCTTTAAAGTTCTTTTCAATTGTTTCCTCTTTTACGTTTCTTAAGCGCAGAAAGGAACACACCTCCTGGAACAACAAGAAGTAAAACGACTCTTATGTCACGTTTGTAAACATGGTAATAATACAAGTACAATTACTAATAATTTTCCAAGGGATCTACCTAATATAATACTCCTACTCTGTTCGCGTAACTGTTGTAAGTACCGTAACTAACTTGGCTTAACTACAGAATACAGGGCCCAATTTATTCATTCATTTGGGCCAAATTTATTCATTCATTTGAATAAGAAAAGCATCCATTGTGTTACGCTTCGTTCTTCAAAGAGAACCGATACTTGAAAACAAAGGTGGACCATGGTGGCCCTGCATTCTGTAGTTGCTCCCTAAACTTCTCATAAAGATAGGAACGGGAAAAGTTCATTTGAAATACCTCAATCTCGTCGCAATCGCCGTTCGCCATCGTCGCCATCTTGTTCCACGTGAACGTGACTTGAGCCCGCGGGTTCCAGCGTTCTCTGCCAAACAACTCAACATCTCGACATCTCGACATCTCAACATCTTGACATCTCGACATCTCGACATCTCGACAACTCGACATCTCGACATCTCGACATCTCAACATCTCAACATCTCGACAACTCGACATCTCGACATTTTATACTCAACAACTCAACAACTCGACATCTCAACAACTCGACAAGTCGACATCTTGCATGGCCCTTAGGGGGCTCCGTAAATTCCTTTTCATTCTCAACCTTCGCAGATACTTGCAGACACTCGAATGCGCGGTGGTCTGTTAATCGTGACTTCCGTGACACTGATCAAGCAAAACGGGGACAAAACGCGGGAACCCACGCAAATTTACGCGGAATCGCGCGAGTATATGACATGGAGGGTGGCGCAATTTGTTCTAAAAATAGCAAAATTGTCCCATATCATAGGGGCGCGCGGATCCCACTACTTACGGTCTCCAACCCCGATTATGGCTCCTGGTTATGGACGCTATCTTATTCACTGACGAGCCATTTCGAGTGAAGAAACCTCAAAGAAACCACGTGAAAAAATGCAAAAACTCCACGAAACATACCCTCGTTTCGACTCGTTCACTACAAGACGGCAAATGACGTCCTGAACGAGGTATGGACAAGTCCATTCTCGTCCCCAGAGGCCGCGATCCTATTGGTCAGCACCAAGAATCACGACCTTTGGCAGTCACCAAATTGTGAGCATGCGTAGTAAACACGTTTTGTAGCTATCAGCCAATCAGATTTGACTTTGTGCATGCGCAGAGTAACGGTAAGTCCGTGATTCGCCGACTTCCGGTGTTGGACCTTCCCAGAGGTCTCGATTCTTGGTGCTGACCAAAAGGATCGCGGCCTCTGGGGACGAGAATGGGACGAGTCGTGCTCCACGGGGCATGCGTGGTAGCGTCGAGTCTCGTATTTCCAACTTCCGGTCGTTCACGTTCACGTCCTCGTCATCATTGCTAAAGGTCCGTATTGCCTCGTGGAGCCAGCCGGGTCACACGGCTTTGACAATATGATAATAACGAAACTTGTGATAAATTATAACACGCCCTTTAAAGGTAGCGTCAATTTGTTAAATAACTTACGTTGGCGACTAAGATTTTTATTTACCGACTTCAGATTTTGTTTTGTCCTTCGGCTCGCGCTGGTCCCCCAGGCCCACCCGGCCCCCCAGGGTTGCCCGGGAGAGATGGAAGAGATGGTCGAGACTGTCCCCCTTGCAACTGCGGAGGATCCGTTGTACCACCATCACCCCCGATAGAAAGCCCATGCCCTGGGTCTCCGCCAACTCTGCCTCAAGGCCCGACAACAGGAGGGTAAGTACAGCCATGCATTGGATGGTCAGGTTGCTAAGTCAGCTAACTTACGCTTATCCTTGTAGCTCACCAGATAACGAAGAAATGGGCTTTAATAATGTTAGAAAGGATGAATTTATTGCCCAATGTTTCGGTTATTCAGGGGCGGTAACAATATTTAAAATGTTACCAATGAAAAGGTGAAAATTGATTAGTTAACAAAATGGAAAACAGAAACTGTTACAAAACTCACGATAAAAATATCACGCAAGGGGCTTGCCCTTGGAGATTAAACATAACTCCCTTGCTTTCCGAATGTCGTCTCGGTGGACAGACCTCTGACATGCAAATGCTGCCTTCTGCCCGCGGCCTCAAGCAGCATTTTCAAGACTTCGGTCACAGTTTTTCACAATACGGACCTCGCAGCCGGCACATAACATGTATATATTATCAATGGTGCGGACTTTTCAGTTTGATCTAAACGAAGCGATTGTGTAAAAGGCGCTCACTCTGTAAGTTGAACAAAACGCGTGAGAAAAAGCGAGCGAGGGAAAATCTTCTTCGTAAATATTCTAGGCTCAATCACTTCTAAAGTTTTCCCTATCGTGGAAAATCACGGCAAACGATGTTGCTGAAAGGGCTGGACTTGTCCCGGGAGTTGCTCGGGGTATGGTTAAAGGTAGAATTGAACCACGCATAACATGTTGAAGACGAAGCAAAAAGGGACTTTACGAAACCACGACGGCGACGTCAACGACAACGTCCACAAAAAAATGAATTTAAATTTTGCGTAAGAATCTCGCAACTATCAGAATTTGTTTAGTGCGATTATCAGTATCGGCGCTAATTTCTTCTTGGATTTTGAAGCGCTTATTTAATTCAAACGAGAAACATGGAAAACTCGCCGTTGTGGTTGACGTTCTCAACACTACTCAGAATTTAGTCATTTTACGTCGTTGCTTTGCAGCGCACGACCAAGAAATGAACAAAGATGGATAACGCACGTGCAGGACTATTGTTCTGCTCATTAAATCTTTTGTTTGGCGACGTCCTCGTTGACGTCGCCGTCGTGGCGTGCGGTAAAGTCCCTATTGTTAAATACTCCAGGGGCGCTTTCCATGGGAACAAAAATTCCGGAAATTTGGGAACAAGAGCGAATGGTACAGAACTTTCCTGGGAAAGGAAACTTTCCTTTCGAAATGATTTCGAAAATTTCGAAAATTCCAGGAGCAAGGTCGAATGGAACTGGAAATTTCCAGGAAAAAATTGGGAAAATTTGGGTCTAACCTTACGAGGTTGTCCCTCTCTTCGGAAATTTTGGAAAAAGCCTCCATTTTCTATTCAGCCCAGGTTCGTTAGTACGTCAATCCAGCGAGTTAGGTATCTTAAAGCAGCTAAATATGCCAGAAAGCATGTAACTCTAAATGGAAATAATCCCTCGTGGGTTTTCTTGGTCATTTTTCCTCTTTGTTTCACAGAGGACGGCAAAGAAAATAAGAAATGTACCAAGATTTATAATGCGCGCTTGTTTCGGGACGTTTCGTTTCTGTCGTTGTTTTCATTTTTTCCTTGTCATGCGAAAATTATCGACTCAATTGGAAAATATATATGACGGCCTTTTTTGTACAGTTAATTTAATATAGTGATAAATAGCAATCCTTCCTGGATTCCCTCCATTTCTCTCAGAACGCGCTTTGATAATTTGTAGTCTAGTTTTAGACTTCGAGCGCTTCGCTATTCGAATGCAAATGCGTTCGCATGCAGCAGCCGATGACTTCCGGTACAGTAAACTCGAAAATGCTTTTTCATTCGCCTCTGGAAATTTACAGAAATTTAAACCGGAATTTTTGGTCGAATGGAGGGTGCCCCAGGTGTACTTCACGTACTGCGTACGCCTTGCATACTCTAGGAGTCTATGGCATCACAATGAAATATTCGAGGCCAGAATACTCAAGAATATTTTTCAATTGGCGCAGTTTATCAGGCCGTTGCTTCATTCCCCGAGCAAATCTTTTTCACGGCCAATTCTCCGTTGTTGCTAGTGACACAAATGCGAGCCTGCTCCAAGGCTAGCACTGTCTGGTACCCCTGGCATTTCGGAACCGGACAAACAGCAAACCCAAAGCGTACCACTAAATGATAATTGTGATATTTCAGTAGCTATATACATGAAGATACCTGATGATGATTGGGTGTTCCGCTGTCATTGCAGAGAGGTTCCGCGTGTTCACATTACAGGACAAGCACGTGACCTTAAAGATCAAACGGAACAGAGTGGCAGTGGAGACAGCGAATAAATTATCGTACATAAAATTTAAACTTGTTCTAAAATGTGACACAATATTGACCTGTACATTTATACGTGGTATGCGGTATAAAAAGGCTGATGAATAACAATTATTCCATGAGCCCGCGTTGGATATGAAGTGATAAAATAACCAACGAGCGCGTAGCGCGAGTTGGTTATAATCACTTCATATCCAACAAGGGCGAATGGAATAATTGTTTTAGTAAATTCTCAAACCAGGTTTTGCCGCCGATTTTTATTTCCACAATTTTACAAAGGGTCCGGAAAGAGCATACAACTTCCGGTCACACGCACTATTTTCCATATGACGTAAAACTCCGACTATTGGCTCATAGTCGGAGTTTTTTAGCCAATCAAGAAGCTACAAATGCAATAGTCGGAGCTGAGAATATACTAAATATTTATAATTAAGGCAAAATTTCATTTTAAGCACTTTTACACCACACTTTATAACGTATTTTGATGACGACCTTGACTAGGACACTTACCAATCAGTTTTGCTGTTTGCTGTTTGTCCTGTACAGTCGGCACAGGGTAACAGAGCATTTTCGCTTCATGTCACGCATCGGATCGGCCGTTCTCTAAATATAAGCTTTTAGACCAAGAGCTTAGCTAACACTAGTATTACTTTGTCGGACAAACAACAAACAGGTATTAAATAAACACTTTTCGTGGTTTTGCCTTTGCCAAGCTTGGTTTACATGAATGTACTTAATAAAAGAAAGTTCTCCATTATAATGATATGTTTGGTAATCATATGTTTGGTGTTTTGTTCTTTTTAAATTTGTTCTCTGCCTTAATTTGGCACGAATGCTTTTCGTTATTGATAGCTTCAAAATCGATTTGGGACCGGCATTTAGAATTGAAGTACATGTTGAACAAAAGCAGATTGAAGAGCGTATCGAAAGGTATAAGAAACTATATACCTATCATTTTAATTGTTAATTTGTAATTTTGTCATCTCGGTTAACTGGAGGATCCAGGAACTTTTGATGGGGGGGATCTAAACTATTAGTCAGCTGAGTTATAATAAGCGATCCTGTCTCATATCGTCAAATTCCGGTTATAAGTCCCCCACGGTTATAGGTCTATTTAGTAGGAAACGACAAAAACAATACATCCGGCTATGAGCTCCCCGGATGTAAATCCCATTATCACGGGTTTTTTTGCGTTCTTTTTTTGGGTCAGTTCTGCCAAAATCACTGATCTTCTGCCTGTTATTGTGCACAAAATGCTCCAGCTGACTCACCAAGATGAACAACAGATGAAATGTTAGCAGGGAAAGGAGACCATAAGTTCATAATATTTTTTTGGCGACTTTTTTTTCAATGCACAACTTCAAACTTTGAAAAAAAAATGGCAAAGTTTTTCAAATTACAATCCATTTCAATCCTCGTCATCTGTGACAGGATACAAGAATCAATAGTTTCAGTATAGTACTACAATCTTCGACAACAAAATTAGACCATTATTATTAAGCTTCTGTACTGCTGATTCGAGAAAGAGACTTAAAAATAGCAACTGTAAAATCTGACCTGTGACCTGCATTTTAGCCCCGCTAAAACCACAGCTAACACCGCGTGGTTAGCGGGTTACGTGATTAAGTACAACAAATTATTACAAATCCGTCCGCTTGGGTTTACGAATTACCCTACCCCTGCGGGTACGGGCTACGACACATCGAGACGTTCTTCCAAACACGAGAAGTCATTCTATAATACTTTTATTCCCAAAAATTTACGGCCGGCATAAATTGACCTTGTTCAAAGGCTCGGTTGCGAAATGGAGAAAGTTACATCAAAGGCTCAAAAATACCTTACGGGTTGAAATTATACTAACAATAACTATTGAAAATCAAATTAATAATAGAGAAGACTTTTTACTCGTTCTCCGTGCAATATTTTTGTTGTTTGTTACAATAATCTCCACCCGTGAGGGAGTGAGGCTTTGACGTCACTTTCTCCATCCGCAACCAAGCCTCGGAATATGGACAATTAATTAATCGGGAAGAATGCACATATGAATGTTAAGCCGAAGAGGGTGGGAGGAAGGACGAAGAGTGGTGATTTGAACGTCATGCTTGTTCCACGGATAGCGCTGTTCTTCACGTCCCCCGCAGTGGGGCTGTTTTGGCGATCTGGCTGGAGGAGACTGGTGCCCAGATTGTTCCCGCTTGTCGCTATCAATCATTCTCGTCCCCGCAGCCCTTTTCGTTTCTCTTAGCTGGCGGCGCCTTGGCACGAAAAAGGAAGGGCTCTGGGGACAGGATTTTTTTATGGGCTGTTCAGGCAACAAAGAAGTCAAAATGCAAAAAAAATGATCACAATATTGTGCTGCCCTGAGTGGGGCTTTTTTACGCTTTTGACACAAAATATTGGCCCTGGGGCGGGACGAAAGTCTTATCGAAAATGTCAAATCCCCTCCCTGTGCCCTACCTCCCCCGGCCTGCTTACATTGATAGGTGCATAAAAGTTAAAAAATATGACTTCTGATGCTTGGAAATGGTTGAAATTTGGAAACACGAGCAAGAAAATCGCATTGATCACAAAAATCCAAAAAGTGAATATCATCATGGCACTTTAAGCCCAACAGTCAAATTTGTCCTCGCAACCACGGCCGTAAAGGTGGATTTCCACTGTCGCGTAATTTTTTACGTGCGTAAATAAAATTAGAGATGATGTATGGAAAACTTGCGTACATGTTTACGCTAGTCGTTCATACATTGTCTCTAAATTGTTTTACGCACGTAAAAAAATACGCGACAGTGGAAATCCACCTTTACGTGGGAAGCTCTTCTGACTGCTTGACGGACCGGATATGTCACTCAGAATCTCTAACTACCGCGACCGCTACAACTTTTGCCTTCATGTGTACACATTCTGGTTAACATTTTAATACTGAACATGCAGACTACTGCCTACTAATTTTCGTTGAAAAAAGAATGTTTTTAAGATGACTTGAGGTTGGAAACACAATCACAGAGAAGGAAGCTTTAGACCTTAAGGGTTCTTTAAAGGGAACCTCGGTTCTTGAAACAAGTTGACGTTAAGTTGTCTAAAATAGACCTCGTTCCCAGGCTCTCCCTCGCCCTCCCACCTTTCCTTAAAGATTATCGCTTTTAAATTTCCCGCGCGCCGCCATTTTGGATTTCATGACGTCAGTGCGTTGTCCCATTGTTTCAAACAAAAGATCCTCCCCTTAATAACAACAAGGGCAATGCAATGACGTCATAAAATCTAATATGGCGGCCGAAATGAATTTTAAAAGCGATGACCGATGATCTTTACCGTGTTTTAGCATTATGAAACGTTGTCTCCTTTGTCCGGTAAAATTTGTAATTTAGATGCTATATTAGAATTGTTCAAGTCAACTTGCTTCAAGAGCCATCGTTCAGCGAGTGCTCGAAATTTTCTCCAAGAGCAACAACTTTCACCATTTTTTAAATTCTGTATGCGATTAAACGCAAACTGGTTATAGTTTAGTTCAGTTTATTAGTTTAGTTTAGTTTATTTGTTTATCAGCATTACAACATGATCATAGTCCTAGGCGACCCGCAATTAGCGAAGCTATTGTGGGCGGGCCACCTTTCTTAAAGTAGTCCTGTCTCTGTTCTTGAACACATATTATAATAAGAAATCAGTTAATAGTTAATTAATTACACAGTCATCAACATACAAAGGTACTACACACTGGTATGTCCGCCACTCGTAGAGAACAGAGAGAGTGACTGCAGCTCGACTGGTTAAATGATGCGCTCAAAGTTAACGTAATGGGACATTATTTTCTTGAATTCCCGGGGGGGGGGGGGCTACTCCTTGTAATTTTTGGTGGGGGTGTGCCGCCCGGACCGCCAAATCCAGACCCTATGTCAGACCAATGCATGCTGTGTAAAAGACCACTCGCTCCACTGCTCGTCAATCATCGCAAGCTCATTCTTAATGACCCCCAGCTTGTCAAACGTAAATCGCACAGCGGCATCCAATTTGTTTAAGCTTTCCAAAGTCCGCAAAGATTCAACGTTGAATAGCAGGACCTCGTAGAATTCGTGAATTTTCTTCACATCCCTCTCCTTGATTTTAGGCAGCTCGAGTATGCTCCGAACGTACGTTCCCACAACTTCACTGGTTTTTCCATAACGTCGCGCGAGCAAATCTTTAGCCTTTTGATAACCTTCCGCTGTGAACGGAAGTCCGTCGATCAGATTTCGGACTTTTAAAACCAGCAATTCTTTCAAATACGAAAACTTTGTAACTTCTGGAGCAGATGATTTGTCAATCTGTGTCTCAAACTGACCCCAAAAACGCATCCAATCTTGAGGTGTTCCATCAAATTTAGTAATTACAAGCTTCGGCATTTTTACAACATTGCTAGTCGCTCCCGCGGTTTCCGTCGGCTTCTTTTGTGCTTGTTGTAGGTCGAGTTTTTTCTGTTCGAAAGCCAGCTCTTCAGCGAACGCACGTTCTTTCGCTTCGCGTTGTTGCTCGATCTTTTCGTTTTCTAGCGCGATGGTCTGTTTGTGCTCAAACACGACGGCTTCATGTTTTGATCGCCGATCGATCTGCTCTATTTTGTTTGCCAATTGTCGCATGCATTTATCTGCCTCGTCAACTGATTTTTCAATTTCTGCCGCCCATTCTTGAACTGCCTCTTCATCTTCGCCTCCAGCAAACTTCTTCTCCTCTATAGACTCCTTTAGGGTTGTAATTGCGGTAACCACACTCTCAAGTGAAGCTCTATGCCTCTCCAACGCCGCTCGGTCATCTTTTTGCAGGATTTCGTCTGTCTTCTTGACTCTGAAATTCAACGTTTTGATTTTTCCTGTTAGCCGTAGGAGTAGGGGGGCCGGGGGGGCCCGTGCCCCCCACTTTTTTGTAGAAAGTGTGACATGAATTAGACATAATGTACGTAATGATTTAAAGAAGTAGAAACGAAAATGCCATATTTTGTGAGTAAATATGGTTTCAAGGTTTTTAAGCTCAAATTTTTCTTTTTTTTTAAAAAAAATAATAACATTTCCTGGAAGCGTATATAACTAGATGCCAGCCTTTGCTTATCAGACTCTTATCTAATGCCAGGAGGATTGCGTTACCCTTCATGGCGGATAAAGTTAATTTTATTTAATATCTAACTTCTCTCTGCCACGTGTATGGTCGGCTAAGCACGTTTCCGTTTCGTAAACGGTCGATGCCATTTTTTCGACACTTAGAATTTTTTTTGGGCTATCATCGAATTTTTTTACCCACAAAAAAAGAAAAATTGTTAGTCAATGACAAGAATCGAACCCTGAACCTCTGACAAGCCAACATCCCTATTTCACCAGTACACTACCACTACACTACCAGGCCAATCCGCCAAATCCTCACAAAATTTCGTTATAAAACAAGACTTTCTTAGTATATATATTTTACTTATAGTATTGCCCCACCCAACAAATAAAGCTAACCGCAAGCAGACCAGTCTGAAATTGAACAATTAAGCATTTGGTAAGTGTGTATTAGTCTATCACCAGTTTCGACCTAGTCCAGGCCTAAACTAGAGCGCATATAGCATCGTCCATTCCGAAAAGCTTGGTTACCAATTATGGCATCGACCGTTAAAAATGGCACCGACCGTTTACGAAACGGAAATTAGCCTCGGCTAACAACTATTTCAGTTGCTTCCTTCTATTTGGCTGCTTTAATCAACGATCTCGCCGTCGATATTTTATCCTTTCGCTGTGGATTATTGTATAAAAAGGTAGGCAATTATAACAAATTATCTAAAATGTTAATAGTTATTTTTTCATGATAACTTAGGAAAAATTGCCCCCGCTGCAGAGACTTCGTGACATGTCTATGCACTTCTCAAATGAAAAACAATGTACCAATGTTTATTCAGGCCAGGGTTAATCGGATGTTATGCTGATGCCATGGTATTGTTAAAAATGCCAACAGTCTGTTATGACTGAGACTTTTCGGTCAAACAATTTAAGTCCCACTTATTATTACTTCAATTTGTTGTGCAATCCGTCAAATTTCATTTACTTTAATCATAGTTATTTTTAGGATAGTGATTCTGTCATTTCTGCAGCAGTGGGCAGTTGCGGCAGCAAAACCTTAACGTTTTCAAAGTACATTAAAACGGCGTTAAGTGTAACCTCGAGAAAACAATTTTTGTCTTCTGGAGAACGTTTTTGAATGGAAATTGTTTTCGAACGAAAACGGAAAATTAAAATAAATTTGTTAGATTAACTTCGGTGTTCACTGAATCATAATAGCGCAGAAATTGCGGCATACGTTTTTCACACATGTGAATCTCTCTTAGAACGGATATCAATAAATATGGATCTTCTTCGCCAAAACATCATATCAGGAAACATCTCCTACATTCAGAAGATAGAAAGAGAGCTTCAGTTACACCTTAAACAACGCGTCCAACTTGATGCATTCAGTCAAGCCCCACTGAGAATCGATCACCAGTCAACATCCCTGATACCAGATGATGTATCATCTTTATCCGGCAGAAGCGTGGCAATCGAGACAACTGGGGATGGAAACTGCTTGTTTAATTCTACTTCTCTATTCTTTCGTGGCGACGAGTCGCTGGCAGAATGTCTACGTATGCTCACAGCGTGCGAATTATATCAACATGCGAATGAGTACACACTCGTTCAACCAAAAATGAAAAAGCTTTTTTCAAGAGCTATTGCGCATGATTCCGTTTATGTTCATCTTTTGCTATCAAATGATGCATTTGATAAGTATGAGGAACAAAATAATCTTGTCGACGCTATCCAATGTGATGCTGTTAACACTTGTACAAATTATACATGGTGTGGGATTCTACAGATATGCGCTTTAGCCGAAATTCTGAAGGATTATTGTACCATTATTTCTGTCTACCCCTCTGTTACCTATAACTTACGGCCAATTTTAAATGGCCCCATTTTCTGCAGTGATCCTCCAGCTAAGCCTCCCTCCCGATGTCTTCACCTTTTGTGGACCAGATGTGGGCAATTAAACACAACTCCTGGGAGAATGTTCCAACCTAATCACTTTGTCCCTCTTTTAAATGTCAGTGAAGGGACAAAGAGAAAGGATAGCGATGAATCGGAGTTTGGTTGGACGAAAGTGTCGCCCAAAAAAACCAGGAAACAAGCAACATTGAACAGCTTCTTTGTTCCCAAAAATAAACGAAAATCATCTTCAGAAGAGAATGAACAATCACATTTCCAGTCTACCCAGAAATCCCAGCCATCACATCCTCAAAGACGTGAAGCAACAACTGCATCTCCAGGAACGAATGACACCACGGAGCAGAGAAGCGAGACAACATCTACATCGGCAGACAAGAAAGAATCCACAAAGCAGGCTTACAAGGCGACGTCTACATCTCCACAAACCGATGACTCCATAATGGAGAGTAAGGGAACACCAGCGTCTTCAAGCAAGAATGGCCCATGCAAGAGTGAGAAGATGAGCGCGTCCAAGTCTTCCACCGCGACATCTCCATCATCCGCACCTAGCCCAATGAACATAAATGCCGGTCAGTTTGCTTCAAAATCTGAATCTAGTAGCTCCTCGGCGAAGGACCAGGCCTCTCACAAGGATGGTAGCCTGAATTCTTCAGAATCTGCATCTTCAAGCAAGAATGATAGGCTGGTTTTCCCTGCAACTAACTACCAAAAATGGACTACACCTCCAATCGGTGCCTCGCCGAATCAGCCAATGAAGAAATTCCCCATGACAATATATGGGTCAAAGAAGAGAGCATTCCAGTCAAGTTGGTTTAAGCAGTGGAGCTGGCTTCATTATGACGAGATGAACGACAGTGCATTCTGCTTTGTATGTATAAAAGCGTTTAAGGAATCCAAGCTGGCGAATGCTTCAGTAGAAAAGGCATTCATTTCAACTGGTTTTAGAAACTGGAAAAAGGCTACTTCTAAGTTTTCAAGTCATGAGAAGTCTAAATGTCACAACGAAGCCATGCAGCGTGTGTATGTTGTACCAAAGACAACCAAGGATGTGGGAGAATCGTTGTCAACCGTGCACGCCGAACAAAAACGTGAAAATAGACATTGTTTTCTGACAATACTATCAAATTTACAGTTTTTGGCTCGTCAAGGGCTAGCGCTTAGAGGTGATGGTGATGAGAATAATTCTAACTTTTATCAGCTCCTGGCTTTAAGATCGAGGGAAGATCCACTACTTAAAGGCTGGATGAAAAAAAAATTGACAAGTACACATCGCCTGACATTCAGAATACCGTTATTGGCATTATGGCGAACACAATATTAAGAAACCTTGTTTCATCTATTCAACAAAGTCCTTTTTATTCAATTATGGCTGACGAATCGGTTGACAAATCTAGGAACAACTTGTTACTTGCATTAGATGGGTAGATGACAATTTCGATGCTCATGAGGAATTTTTAGGTCTCTATGAAATACCAAATACAGAGGCTGTGACAATATTTACAGCTATCAGAGACATTTTCAAACGACTTAATCTCTCATTTTCGAATGTAAGAGGACAGTGTTATGATATGGCTGCTTCCATGGCGGGTTCAAAAAATGGTGTAGCTGTTCGTTCGCAAGAGCCTAGAGCTGTTTATACACATTGTTATGGACATGCACTTAATCTGGCTTGCTCAGATGCAATAAAGCACTGTTCATTGTTACAGGATGCACTGGATGTGTCTAAAGAGATATCTCTTTTAATAAAAGAGTCACCTCGTCGCGATGCTATTTTTCAAAGCATCAAAGACAGACTTGGAAACACTGGTTCTCCAGGAATTAGGGTACTATGTCCAACGAGATGGACGGTGAAGGCTGAATCTCTCAATTGCATCATTGTGACGAACGTTCAGCAAGCGAACTGAACTGAAATGAACTGAACTGTTTTGTTTTGTGTGTTATTATTTACTGATCGTTTAAATTCAATTATCGTTTCATTGTTCATTCTTTTAATCATTTATCAGAACGCATTCGATCGTGTGATTAGCCGCCTATCTTGTTTAAAGCTTGTTGCTTACATAATCTCTGGAGTATCACATATCCGAGCGTCGGAGTAAGTTGTCGGAGTATATTCATCTAGGAGTTTTCTATCGGAGTTATTGGAGTTTTCGGAGTAACTGGAGTTACCTTCTCACGGAGTTTCTTTTACCCCTTTTACGCAGGATCAAACGTGAGTTTCCATTGTACATATTAATCACCTTTTTTATCGTTACATTCATTTGTAATTTCCATAGAATCATTTCTGATTACGCAATCATAAATTTCCTTTTAGTTTTCACCGCATTGTAACACGTTGTACTCAATAAAAAACTGGAATGAGACAGATGTGTATATGTGGTTGACACTCAACGTAATCCCAACACTTGGGTACGCGACAGTGAAAAGTTTGATCGACGAATGGAGGTAAGCCGTAACTAGTTTAACGCGGAGCCTAAGCGTATCAACAATGGCATGCCGAGGTGACGAGCCGCCGAATACCGGCGAAACCAAGGAGCCAGGAGCTAGGAGTAAACGAACAATAAAACTCACACCGAAGGCCTTACAAAACGCCATAGAAGATAAACGCCATGAAATAGTTAAATCACGTAGAAAGCTCCTGAATGTTATGCAATCAGTCGAGGAGCTAAATGACGACAGCGAGATCGAGGCCGAAGCGCGTGACCTCGCGGTCGCCTCCGAAGAGTTTGGAAATTTACTGAGGGAGTTACTCGACCTCTACGAACAAAATAAACAAGGAGAGTACGTAGAAGGGGCTCGACTTACCGATGAAAACCAGATCCTAGAACGAGCACTCCTACTTGTAGAGAGATTAAAGAATAGAATTAGTAGACAATCCAGCAAATTGTTGGAAATACGATCTGTGTCTTCTCGTCATTCATCGCGCCGTTCGTCAACCTCAAAAACTAGTAGCACCATCGCTAGATTGCAAGCGTTAGCCGACGCTAAAGCGGCGAAGGAAGAAGCCCAGTACACGCGGCTAATAGCGCAAAAGGAGCTTGAGCGCAGGACGCGCGACGCAGAAGCAGAAAGAATTCGTAAACAAGAGATTGCACAGTTTGAGTCCGAAATAGCGATCTTAGGAGCAGATAAAAAGGCAGCGATAGCGGACGCCAAGCTTAAAGTGTATGAAGAAGCCCTATTGGAAGAGAACTTAGAAAAAAAGTTAGAATTGCCGGAGTTTAAAGTTCCCAAAATTAAGACAGAGGAGCGCACCTCACAATGGGTTCACACTTCTCCCATGTTTAGCCCTCTACCTGCGGGAAGCTTATCTCGCCGCGAACGCGAACACGACCCGCTAAGCACATCCGAGCAAGCGAAGCCATTATTGCGTGACACCCAGAAACTAAAGACATCGGAAAGAATAATTCAAGAGCGAAAACCTCCCATCCCAAACCCAGATCTGCCAGACCGGAACTTTACTAACGAAGATCGCAGAGTGCATCAAAGCACAGCCTTTAATCGACAACCGCTTACAGCTTCAACCCCTTTCAGGGATATCACCGGAAGCCAGCTGATTGACTCACTTACAGTCGTAAATCAACAGATAGTAGCAGGTCTGGCTAGGCAAAATCTCCCAAAATGCCAACCTGATGTGTTCTCGGGAGACCCTACACTCTTTCACCCTTGGAGAAGTGCCTTCAAAGCTATGCTTATGGATACTGACGTATCCCCGACTCAGGAGATTAACTACTTAAAGAGTTTCACTAGCGGAGCACCGCAGCGATTAGTTGACAACTACAGGAAGCGACAAATGCACGATCCCGTTGCGTTACTAAGGGACTTATGGGCAGAACTTGAGAAGCGTTTTGGAAGCGCCGCGGTTATCAGCAGCGCACTGCTAGAGCGCCTGCGGGACACAGCGACATTCAGCGAGTGTGAATACGACAAATTGCAGCAGTTCGCGGATCTCTGTGCCGATATTGAAAGTCAAGTGACCTTTCTCCCGGGACTCGCATGCCTTAATTACCCGAGCGCTATCCAACCTGTAGCTGAGAAACTACCGCAATCAGTTCGCGCTAAATGGGAGAAAGAAATCGCGAATTATTCCGACAACCACCGAGGAGTGTACCCCCCTTTCTCCAGATTCTCCAAAACTGTTAAAGAACAAGCCAAGATTAAGAACGATCCAAACATCCTCGCTGGTAAAGAAGCGAACCCTTCCCAGGTTCCTCCGCCAAAACAACGCAGAGAACGAGATAAGAAGGCATTCAAGACGGACGTTCGGCCCCCGGCTGAAAACCAACAAATTCCTGGAAAAGGAAAGAAGGAGGAGCCAGGAAAGAGTGAGATAAAGAGTAAACATTGCCCCTATCACGAAAGCAGCGCACACAACCTATCCGAGTGTAAGGCCTTCGCAGCAAAAACGTTGGAGGAACGCACACAGTGGATAATGAACGCTCGCCTGTGCCTTCGCTGTCTCAGCAACGCCCATATCGCGAGTGAATGCGACACACCCATACAGTGCACAATCTGCGGGGACAAGCGCCACAGTGCCTTGCTACACAAGGACAGACGGCCAACCCCCAGACCGGAGAACGGAGCTGTGAACCCCAAATGCACTACACTCTGCGAGCCAACAGGAGGACTATCCTGTAGCAAGACACTGCTAGTCGATATCTTCAACAAGCGCACCCCCCACGTCACGAAGCGCATCTACGCAATCGTTGATGAACAGAGCAACAGCTCCCTCATCACCAGTGAACTAGCGGATGACTTAGGAGCAAGTGGTCCTTTGGAGAAGTACTTCCTGTCCACGTGCAGCGGCGACCGGGAAGAGAAATACGGGCGGCGATTGACGGGCGTAGCCGTACGTTCTACAAACGGAACGGAGTTCACCCTACCTACCCTCACGGAGTGCGACAACATCCCCCAGGACAAGCGTGAGATCCCGACGCCAGCCATGGCGAGGAGGTTCCCGCACCTATCGCTCATAGCGAACGAGATACCTCCGTTGGATGACACCGCCGACGTCCACCTGCTTATCGGCCGCGATGCACCAGAGCTACTTAAAGTGAGGGAATCAAGGAATGGCGCCAGTGGAGCCCCCTGGGCACAACGTCTAGCCCTCGGCTGGACCATCAGTGGCCAGCTCTGTCTCGACTTCCCCAGTGGTCCAGCCCACGTTCTTACCCGCCTGACCAGTCTGTCCACCGACACATGGAGAAGGCAAGAAGGTGAAGACAAATGCTACGAATTGGTCCCCTGCCCGAATCAATTCAAAGTCACGGATCCCCCCTTGGAACGCGCCGCCGACGGTGTCTTCAAAACCACACAGCACGACAACGAGCCCAGCCTCTCCCTTGAGGACCGCGCCTTTCTGGGGATTATGGAGAAGGGGATACACAAGAACGCAAGCGGTAACTGGGAAATGCCCCTCCCCTTCCGCGACGAGCACCAGGCCATGCCAAACAACCGCGCCCAAGCCATGCAGCGCTTGCAAGGGCTCTTGAAGATGTTTATCAGAAAACCGGAGATGAAAACGGACTACTTGGAGTTCATGGGCAAGATAATCGAGAAGGGCCACGCCTCTCCCGTCCCGCGTGATGAAGCACCGCCTCCCGCTGGCCGTTTCTGGTACCTACCGCACTTCGCGACGTACCATAACACAAAGCGCACCATTCGCGTCGTGTTTGACTCGAGTTGCGAATTTCAAGGAGTCTCGCTGAACAAAGCGCTTCTACCAGGGCCAGACTTGATGAACAACCTCATCGGTGTTCTAATGCGCTTCCGAAAGGAGAATGTTGCCGTGATGTGTGACGTGGAGCAAATGTTCCATTCGTTCCATGTCGACCCTAAACACAGAGACTTCCTTCGTTTCCTTTGGTTCGAAGGAAACGACCCGACAAAACCCATCACGGAGTACCGCATGAACGTCCACCTGTTTGGCAATGGACCGAGCCCCGCAGTTGCCACGTACGGACTCCGCCGAACAGCGGTAGATGGCGAGGAGGAGAATGGAGAAGAGACCAAGAATTTCATATGCCGCAACTTTTATGTAGATGATGGCTTAGCTTCGCTGCCAACCGCTGGACGTGCGATAAAATTGGTGAAAGGCGCACAAGCCACCCTGGCCACTGCCAAGTTACGACTGCACAAAGTTGTTTCTAACTCCGTTGAAGTCATGGAAGCCTTCCCAACCGAAGATCGAGGCAAAGATGTGCGTGACTTAGACCTGCGCTGTGACCGTCTACCCGCACAACGGTCACTCGGAGTTTTCTGGGACCTAGAGACAGACGCCTTCACCTTCGAAGTGTCCCTGCCAGAAAAACCGTTTACTAGAAGAGGAGTTTTGTCTATTGTCAACTCTGTGTACGACCCGCTCGGTTTCGTGGTACCCGTCATGCTCGAGGGGAGAAAGATACTTCAGCAGCTGGTACTTATGGGAGAACGGAGAGCTGAGAACAAAACCCCCTTAGCTTGGGACGACCCCCTTCCCACTGTTATGATGAACAGGTGGACGCGTTGGAGAGACTCTCTCGTCGAACTTCAGCACCTGTCCACTCCCCGCTGCTACCGCCCAAGAGAATTCGGGACAGTAACCAGAGCCGAACTGCACGCCTTCTCAGATGCTAGTCAGGATGCCATAGGAGTCGCTGTCTACCTCCGCCAGCTGAACGAAGCGAATGAGATCTCGACATCACTTGTCTACGGCCAAGCAAAAGTTGCCCCTGTTACTCCTACAAGCATACCACGACTGGAACTGTGTGGAGCAGTGCTAGCAGTCCAAGCAGCTCAAAGAGTCCTTAAAGAAATCGACATGGAGATCACTGAGGTGACATACTACACCGATTCAAAGGTGGTACTCGGCTACATCGCGAATGAGAGCCGCCGATTCTACGTTTACGTGGCCAACCGAGTACAGCAAATCAGGAGCCTGTCTACCCCGGAGCAGTGGAGATACGTGGAGAGTGAGCAGAATCCCGCAGACTTGGCCACTCGCGGAGTCCCTCCCGACAAGCTGATGGAATCGAGCTGGCTCAAAGGCCCAGAATTCCTTAAGAAACCGGAGAGCACCCTTCAAACAGATGAGATGTTCACCCTCAGCACCAGCGATCCCGAGGTTCGCAAAGGAGCGCTCAGCACCAAAGTCACCACTGGTAATGGCAAAGGGAAAGGCCTTGGAGCACCAAGATTCAAGAGATTCTCTTCCCTTAAGTCTCTGCAGCAAGCAGTTGCCAGGCTTATCGTAGTGGTCAGAGAGTTCAAACGCCGTAGAAAACCCAAAGCAGGAGGCGTTCGTCCCGGAAACGAAGCGCTCAAGGTGCCAGACAAACTCAGACCCTCGACAGTGACCTGGATCCTGCGAACTGGGAACAGACCCCCGACAGTTGAAGAACGAGATCAAGCTCTACGAGTCATAATCAGTACCACACAGAGAGAAGCATTCGGCGAATTGTTGCAAGATGCCAGAACGGAACCCGAGCTACCCAGAGAAGCACAGCAAAGCGTAAAGAAATCCCTCAAAGGTTCACGGCTGTATCACCTCGACCCGTTTCTTGACGCCTACGGGATCCTGCGAGTAGGGGGTAGATTAAGGAGAGCGGAGATGGAGTATGGAGAGAAACACCCAGTTGTGTTACCGAAGAATCATCATGCGTCGCAGTTGGTCGCAAAGCATTACCACGCCCAAGTACACCACCAAGGGCGACTGATCACAGGAGGAGCCATTCGTCAAGCAGGATTCTGGCTCATCGGAGGCCACGATACAGTAACCAAAGTCATCAGTGCCTGCGTTCCCTGCAAGAAGCTAAGAGGACCACCGTTAGAGCAGCGCATGGCAGACCTACCACAAGATAGAACTGAGGTCTGTCCTCCCTTCACGAACGTCGGCTTCGATGTGTTCGGCCCCTGGATGGTGCAAACACGCAAAACCAGAGGAGGAGCTGCAAATGCCAAACGCTGGGGTCTGGTGTTCACGTGTCTTAGCAGTAGGGCCATACACATAGAGGTCCTGGAAGCGATGGATACCAGTGCCTTTATCTGCGCACTAAGAAGATTCTTCGCACTGCGAGGCCGTGCCAAGCTACTCAGGTGCGACCGAGGCACCAACTTCATTGGAGCAAAAACAGAGCTCAAAGATGCATCATCAGAGCTCAACGAGGAGAAAGTAAAGAAATTTGTAACGGAGAACGGATGCGAATGGGAGCTCAACCCTCCCCACGCATCGCACTTTGGCGGAGTCTGGGAAAGGCAAATCAACACCATCAGACGAGTACTGGACGCCATGTTCGCTGAACTGGGCAGGACTCAGCTGACGCACGAGCTACTTATCACGCTGATGGCTGAAGTAGTGGCGATCGTCAACGCAAGACCGATATCTGCACTACCATCTGATCCTGACGATCCACGACCCCTGTCCCCTGCTATGCTGCTGACGATGAAGACGCGCCCAGCTGGACCTCCCCCAGGTCAGTTCTTACAGCCTGACCTCTATGTACGCCGTCGGTGGAGGCGAGTACAGTACCTAGCCGACCAATTTTGGACAAGGTGGCGTCGCGAGTACCTGCAGAGTTTACAGCCCAGACCAAAGTGGACGGCGACTCGGAGAAATCTACGCGTAGGAGACATCGTTCTCTTGCGAGACGACGCCCAACACCGCAACGACTGGCCACTGGGACGAGTAACGGAAGCGATGGAGAGTGAGGACGGGAGAGTCAGGAAAGCCAACGTTGAAATTGCCAGAGACGGAGAAAAGAAGGTCTACTTACGGCCTATAAAGGAACTCATCCTGTTGCTGCCAAACAACGGAGCAGACGATGCAGATTCAAGCCCAACATAGACCATGTGTACCAAGTAGCAAGGATTAACCTCGTAATCCTTGGGCGAGGAGTGTGACGAACGTTCAGCAAGCGAACTGAACTGAAATGAACTGAACTGTTTTGTTTTGTGTGTTATTATTTACTGATCGTTTAAATTCAATTATCGTTTCATTGTTCATTCTTTTAATCATTTATCAGAACGCATTCGATCGTGTGATTAGCCGCCTATCTTGTTTAAAGCTTGTTGCTTACATAATCTCTGGAGTATCACATATCCGAGCGTCGGAGTAAGTTGTCGGAGTATATTCATCTAGGAGTTTTCTATCGGAGTTATTGGAGTTTTCGGAGTAACTGGAGTTACCTTCTCACGGAGTTTCTTTTACCCCTTTTACGCAGGATCAAACGTGAGTTTCCATTGTACATATTAATCACCTTTTTTATCGTTACATTCATTTGTAATTATTTAGAATCATTTCTGATTACGCAATCATAAATTTCCTTTTAGTTTTCACCGCATTGTAACACGTTGTACTCAATAAAAAACTGGAATGAGACAGATGTGTATATGTGGTTGACACTCAACGTAATCCCAACACTTGGGTACGCGACAATCATCCGAAATTTTAATATTCTTTTGGAAGTTTGGGAGGAATCACTTGGTTATGTTAAGGACAGCGAAATGCGGAGTAGAATCAGAGGTGTTTCTCTCTTCATGAGAAAGTTTGATTTCCTCTTTGGAATAATGCTGGGGGAATGCCTCTTAAGGCACAGTGACAACTTAAGTAAGGCTTTACAAAGCCCAACGGTTTCTGCTGCAGAGGGCCAGAAGATGGCATCATTCACAGTTAAAACATTACAAACAATTCGGGATGAAAGTGCATTTGAGCTTTTCTGGGAAAAGGTGAAGATGAAAGGTCAGGAATTGAAAATTAGCGAGCCTAAACTTCCAAGACGAAAGCAACTACCAAAACGTCTAGATGAAGGACACCCACCGCATTTTCCCAAAACTGAAATGGAATATTTCAGAGGAATATATTTTGAGGCCTTGGACCTTTTTCTTAACGGTATAACAACCAGATTTGATCAACCGGGATATGGAATTTATAGCAATCTTGAGAACTTGCTCCTAAAAGCAGCTTCTGGATGTGACTTCACGAGTGAGCTATCATCTGTCTCCAACTTTTATGGCTCTGATATTAACAGACATCTTCTGGAAACACAGCTAACCATTTTGAAGACGCAATATCAAGAAAATTCTTTAACCTCTTTGTTATCCATTGTAGACTTTCTTAGGGCAAACGGATCTGCTTTATTTAGTGAAATTGCTACAGTCGTGAAACTTTTGTTAGTTATGCCAGCGACAAACGCTTTAAGTGAAAGATCCTTTAGTGCCTTGAGAAGAATAAAAAACTACCTCAGGTCCACCATGACACAAAAACGGTTGAATAATCTGATGGTGTTATCTGTGTACAAAGAAGAAGTCGACAATACAAATCTTATTGACATTGCAAATGAGTTTGTTTCTGGGAACCCTCACAGGTTGTCAAAATTTGGACACTTTTCCAGCGCCGATCTAACTAAAATTTAGTTGTTCTACCTGTAAACCAACTTAAACGACTTTCCGATTCGTGTTTTAAATTCTGATTTCCAGTCAATGGTAACATAATAAACCATGATTTGAACGCTATGCTTCCTTTTACTGGATGACTTTTTTCCACAGGCTATACAATAAACATAAGCACCTAGCCAAATCGGCTGGTCAATTTGTGAGAATGTAAGTACCTTGAACGACAACAAAATATAAAAGAAATGCTTTAAGTTCGCTCGAACTTGTCAACAAATATCACCTCGCCAGGGACTCCAAAATGCACCAAATGGCGCCAGAGCGCGTCTAATTTTTGAAAATTTCGCGGGGGAGGATGCCCCCGGACCCCCCTACAGGGAATGGGCCTTCGGCCCATTCAAAAAAGTATCCCCCCTGAAACTGCAGTGCCCCCTCACGTCCAAATTCGTTCCTACGGGCCTGCTGTTAACTCTGCCTTTTCCTTGTCCATTCTCGTTCAGGTCCCACCAGAGGTGCCACTTTGTCGAAAACGCACCAACACACGTTTCCTAATAAATCACAGTCTTTAATCTTCGAAGAATTTCTCACGCTCACAACAAACTCCAGGCTAAACTCTCCCGACCGCGTGCATGATTTCTCATCGAAAAACGTAATACGATACCTACGAGTACAAAGTACATTCTTGCGAGATCGATCCGAGTCCCATTTCCGGTCTTACATAACAAACAAATATGAAACGGAAACGAACTAAAAGCAGCGTTCACAGTTCCCGACACATGCCATTTTCCACACCCATTTGTCGGACCTTGCCTCAAAAATCCATACCCGTTTACAGACCTGACCTTGAAAATATGCACCCGTTTTTTATCCGCTAGGTAAAATTTAGCTTAATGATCGATATATTTTATCTATTTCTCTTTCTCTCTCATCAGTTGCTCGACCCAGTTACAGACAAATGAGTTTATAACCTTTCGTAAATGTTCCCCCAAGACCATACCCAATCTCAGACCATGAAAGCCAAAATCTAT
Organism: Blastomussa wellsi; assembly: GCA_947652115.1. Classification (NCBI taxonomy): domain Eukaryota; kingdom Metazoa; phylum Cnidaria; class Anthozoa; order Scleractinia; family Plerogyridae; genus Blastomussa; species Blastomussa wellsi. The sequence goes on from OX393561.1 coordinate 46,736,636, forward strand.
ACTGTTTTCAGACCAAAACGGCTCAAAAACCATACCCTTTGGGGCGGTACATACCTATATATCTAATATAGCGGAGTGCCTCCGTGCTTGAATTAGCCTCTGAGTGGAAGCAAACTATCCAGCCCCTCTCAACAACTGGACAATTTTTAGGCACTTGAGATACGGAGAGAGATGCTCATCAGTATAGGGTATTAGAAACTTTGGAATCTATTATACTTATATTATAATTAGCTTTCCTTCAGAGCTTACTGGTGATGAATCCAGGTCTAACACATAATTCCAAAAAAGTCAAAACAAACTAGGTGCCTGATTTTCCTTATTATTAATCAAGTTTAACTTAAGGCACGCAGGCAGATTGTACTTGATTTTCATGCATGCATGCTAGTGAGTTTCAGAAATCTCTTGTCCAAAGAGAAGTAATTCGAGATTTCCGAATGTTTTAGCCCTGAATTCATCAACAGTAGGCTCCGCGCTTCATATAATTCAGTGTCGGATCTAGGGGGCGGGTCGGGGAGCCCGCTCCCCTTACATTTTGGTAATAGTCCACGTATTCTGCGGCGTCGCACACGACTCCCTGCCCACCGAAATTGTTCAAATCGGGTCCCGCCTTACCCCTACGTCTGTATCCGCCAATGTACACCATTTACTTCGTCTTGAGCTTACGCACAGAAACATTATTGTTAGAATTTTCATGTAGTCAGAGTGTTGTTGCCGCTAAATGGTCCCAAAATTGTTTTTTGGTATAGACCTGCTGAAGGCCTTGGTTCCGTTCATAACCCAGCCAAATCCTGCGATGACGTCTTACATTCAGTTGCAGGCGCTCAGAGTGGCGTATTTTGGCTCCAGGCTGCTCGCGGCAGACCTTATCAGGTGCGTGAAAGTGTACATAGTCTATATAAAGTTTTTAACTATAACTAGGAGTTTCAATTGAAAGTTAGTGCTGGCGTTAGAATTGTACGGAAAAAAGTCTAACGACTGAACGGCTAAGGGAAATTTTTCAACGGTTGGTTGTGGACGGCTACATACAAAAAAATACGAACTCCTATAGCTATCAACGGCAGCACGGATTAACAAAACAATTAACGTTGGGCCCGTTTACACGGGTGCGGACAAATTTTTGCACGGACGAATTTTGTTCCTGGACCGCCTGTTTACAAGGATCCGTGCAAATTCTGTTACAGATTGCAGTGGTGTTTACACGGATCGTTGCAAATTTTGGAACAGGTGCGGCATTTGATTAAACTGTTTATACCTATACCTTGTAGCCGTTCAAAAATTCGTCCAGTTCCGCCGGTCCCGTGTAAACTCAAGGTGGAACCGTGCAATTTTTTGTCCGTGCAAAACTTTTTGCAGACCCGCTCGTCAGAACACTTCAGTTTGGAGTTGGTGACGCTTTTCCCGTTACAAGTAATCAAAAGGAGCTTTACGAGCCAAGTCGCGAATGTGATATGATTGTAGAGGGTCGGCCAATTGTTAAATATTGGCTGAGTTGTGAGGGTTTAACTATTCAGCTGTGAAAGTTATTTCTTAAAGTTAAGGACATGATTGCAAGTGATAGGCGAAACATAGCTAGAATTTAAATTGAATTTAAATGTTGTATAGCCATTATTATTAAAAAACTAGCTATGGTATATTACATTTCCTGAGTTTTGATTGGTTGAGAGGCAATGGTATATAAGCCCATATACCACTGACCTACCAAAGAATACATCTTTGCAATGTTTGTACAATATTTTTGGGGCGTTTTTAATAAAACAATTATTCCACTCGCGCTTGCTGCATATGAGATGGTTATAGCCAACTCATATCCAACGCGCGCACGTGGAATAATTGTTAAATATTTTATAGGATTTGAATTTCTCAGCTTTTTTCATTACATGGTTTCGAGTATTTTTTTTTGATGGCGTGACAGTGAAAACCAGCAATTGAGTTTTCTTTTTTTATTCTCGTTTTCTTTGTCCTCGATAAATTATTCGACTGAACTGTCAATATCTGCAAACCCCATGATCTCTGCTCGGCAAGCAGCAAACGTTGCAAACATTCACTTTCGTCCACTTTGGCAGGCCGCCCAAAATGGCGGGAAAACTGATACGATTCTTTTCAGTAGTGAAAAATTCGGCACGCGGCCTGTCATTGGTCATACGATAATTTTCACTTGTGAGAAAAATCGTATTACCAATCACATTGTTTCTACTCTTTGGCAGATCATTTTATTTTGCTGTCGAGAAGCGTGACATAGCGTGACAAGTGAAAGACAATCTCTTTGAACGTTGGACCTTTGATTGTCAAAATACTGAAATAAGATCGTGTTTGGGGTTGTGTTTTCAAGTGAGAGATAGAGAATCGGAAAAATCTGTAACCAGGAGAACAACAGTAAAACAACTGAGAATCTTAAAACCTGTGACTTATTTGTCGGATACCTCGTTCCCGACATTGCAGCTTTATTTAGAGTAAATCTCAGTACTCATATAATTGCGGGCCCAAGAGAGGCCCGCAACACTAACCTTTACAGTGACCCGCGGCTTGGGTATCACGCGTGCGCACCACGTTTATAACAGGGAAGTTCAAACCGGAAGCTAAAAATTATCCGTCTATTTGGTAAACCCTAATGGAATCAGCGTTAAATCTCTGAAACTTTTCAATACCATATGCTTTGGAAGAACTACTTTGTTTATTCTCCTTACGATATTAATAGAAGTCAAATGTGATATCTATTGCCATGCAGACACATTGTGAAATGATGACGTCCACATGCCAGGAACTGATCGGAGGCTGGACTCTAGTTGCACGGGTCGCTGGCATGTCGGGAGATTTCGCTCCGACCAGCCCACTCTGGGCCAATGAGGATGTAGTGAGTCCTTGGGATGCCGCTGACCTCACAAGAACAACATCCATGAAAAACCCAGGATGGTTCTCTGTCCCAAGTCAAGTTATTCGCGTATGTTACAGCGGTCCACGTAGCAACTGCGCAACCTTCACGCATAATCGCGGTCTAACGATGACTCAGCTCTTTAGTACACAGTTTGCAGTAGAAGTGCAAGAGGAATACACCTTTGAAACTTTGATGAAAAAGCTTGGAAAACACCTGGACCTGGGGCATTTAAAAACTGTAAGTATATTCGATGTAGAATCAATTGAGTTTCTAATGCATGACGACAGACTGGAACATCTGGCCATAACATGTTTTCACACGAACATAACGATTCTTCGTAATTTCGTCCCAAAGGAGTGGTGTGGCCTTAACCTGGGAAACCTCTGTAATTTGGTAGCAGATCCCAATAAGGAGCCTGGAACCCATGTATGCCGCATTGGCTGTATCGGCGACACCAGTCTACCTCGGTCACCCAATGGCTGTAACCCAGATGACTACGCCCTGGGTATCGGGGTGTCAAGCTGTAACTCTCCGCACGGCTGCCATGATCGCGTGTCTGCCACAAGTAGCTTGCATTTCAGTATGTACTCGCACTATGGGGATTACCAACAGACTGCCTTTATCTACGTGAAATGACGAAGCTCAAGCTCTTTGTTATATATAGCAAGGCGAGGCATGACCACCGGTTATACTCGTTACTTCCTTCTGCCCAGAGTTTGAAGCCTAATTGTTATAATGTTTAATATTGTTGTCATAGCGGTCAGTGGAAAACGCAGACTGAAGACCGCAGACCGTAGACTGCAGAAATACAATAAGCGAAAAACGTGGCAGTTTCGTAATATTCACTGCGGATTTTCAATGGCCTTTTTAATTCTATTTGTATTAATATTTTATTTAATTTTTTTTAATGCAGTAAACCAAAGTAAATGGAAACAAACGTCAGGGAATTTTTTTTTTCATTTTTTCGACAATTGCCCTGTACTTTTCTTCCAAGTAGCCAATCAACGCGTGGTGACATTGGAGAACCTCAAAAACTGAAAACAAAAACACTGAAATAAGCTTATGTTTTACTAGGGAAATTACGAAATACGACTAAATCACGCAAAGCAAAATGACTGTTCAGCAGTCTCAAATAATGAGGTGATCGATTGCTATTCCGCAAATCAACATTTTGAGAACAGCGAACATAATGTATTTACTGCAAATCAATTTTCTATCCAATTGAAGCTGATTTGTATACTTTCTGTGTTCCGAGACTGTAATTGAAGGCTTATCTAGGCAAGTCTTACACGTGATACGACCTCATTTTCCTCTTTGCCTACGGTCGAGTGCCCTTGGAGACTCCCCGTAAAAACCAGGAGAGTTGGCAACTATATTATTACCCCTATCACAATTTGTATACATAGACGTTCTGACCATTGACATTAGCAAAATGCAGACCCAGAGTATACTTAACTGATTTCCAAGCATCTGGGTTATAAACAGTAGCTAAAATAAAATGAATAAATTTTTATGATTTTGCACCCATATTTCTAAAAATAGTTTAATTTTAAATTTTGGTTGCTGCTTTCAATAATAAATATTTATGTGACATCTCTTGCAAGTCTTTATATAGTCTATCAATCAGCTAATGTCATGTTTATTTAATTAAGTGATGTAAATATGTGGTTAATAAACATTGAATTGAATTGAGTCGAATTGAGATATTTATTTGCACATCATCCTCCTCAATAGCAGTAGCTTACGGGCACCTCTGGGCTTAAATAGGGTCTGTATAAAAGAGGATAATAATAACTTAATACTAATAACTTTATTTCTATAGCGGTATATACAAAAGCTCTATATCGCTTTACAATCTAATAAATATCTAACTAACAATAGCACTAAAACAAAAAGTCAATTGAAAGCAAGTCTAAAAAGATAAGTTTTCAATCTGGATTTAAAAACATCGACTGATTGACTTAATTTAATGTCTAAGGGAATTTCATTCCAAAGCTTTGCGGCAGCGACTGAAAAGGCCCTGTCCCCATAGCTCTTCAGGCGCACATTCGGTACTTCTAATAAATGTCTGCCAGCCGACCTAAGATTTCTTGTAGGGTTATACGGGACTATAAGTTGACTTAAATACACAGGCGCCAGATTATTGAGAGCTTTAAAAGTTAACAGTAATACTTTAAAGGTAATTCGCTGCTCAACAGGTAACCAGTGTAGCTCCTTAAGGACGGGGCGAATGTGTGCAGCCCTAGGTTGCCCAGCTACGAGGCCTGCAGCGCAGTTTTGAACGCGCTGGAGCTTCTGAATCATATACTTCGGTGACCCGAGGAGCAACGAGTTACAATTGTCAAGTCGACAAATAACATAAGCATGGACGAGGATCTTTGTGCTCTCAGAAGTCAGATACATTCTAATCTTCGCGATATTCCAAAGATGAAATAAAGCAGATTTACAAACGGAGCTCACATGCCTATCCTGTGACAAGGTCTCATCAATAATTACTCCAATATTCCTAGCTTTGTCAGACTGCTTTACACGATGGTCGCCAACCAGGATACTATCTAAAGATGGACGTGGCCGATATTTTGAACTGATAACAAGCAGTTCCGTCTTGTCCCTATTCAACTTAAGGATACAATTACCTCTCTTCTGAACTTTCAGGTGGTCCATTTTTAATTCTATCTTTCTCATCTTCATTTTGTAATAAGCAGTCACAGTTTCAAAGTACTAAAGGAAATATAATTGTTTGTTTGCTCTTGAATCTCTTTACGGTGGCCAATTCACATTATCAACCCAGTTGATAAAACCAAATTATAACATAAAAAACTTGAACTCGAAGTCTTGTCAGAATTGGATACGCGAGATAACAAGAACATTTGTTCATTGTACCAGCACTTTAATGTGAACTTAATTCTGGAAGAGTCGAATTTAAAACTTAGCTGCAATGTATGACATTGATAATTGTATCTATTTAATTACTACGTTCCTATTAACTAATTACTCACTTGGTTAGCTTAGCTTTTTATCAATTTTTTTAATTCACAGACACAAATAGTTAAAAATGTTTGTAGAGTGAAATTATTTACTCGATTAAATATTATGTATTAGATTACCAGCATTATGTATTAGGTCACCTTTATATATCTATTTTGTTAAATTTGATTGTAATTTACACAACCCTCCTTGATTAGCTTTGCTATATGCGGGTTGGGTATTTCTCTAATTTGCTAAATTTATTGAAATAAAATGATGATGATGATGATGATGAGGATGATGTATTTTTAAAATGGAAATTAAATTGCTTGTTTATATTTCTGGGAAATAACAATGGGATACAAGGGATATTATTGAAAGGAAGAAAAGGTGAAAACAATATTTACTCTACTCCTTAGTTGAACTTGACACTGTATGAAACTTGGTTACAGTAGGATGCAACTGCATGGGTTGAAAATAGTGATTCATTCTTTGTAATATATCTGTTAATATGTGAGTGCACTCGTTCAGCTGTTACTGATTTTATTTTGTTACTTTTGTAAAAATCTGTCCACTGGTAGGCCATAGGTTAGGCCATTGCGGATAAGTGTAGCACATATTTGATTTAGAAGATAGCCTACCTCATCCTCCAAGTGACTATTCCCTGTCCCTCTCGACATTTCCAACTCCGTATTTCTTTCCTCCTTCTCCTTCTTTTTCACATTTCCCATCATGTCCTTCCATCTCCTCTTCACCTTACAAAATTAGAAATTTTGAGAAAATTCTGAAAACCATATTTACTGAAAATACAATTTGAAAGTCACCTCATTCCATTAAAAGAGAGATTTTCTACTGATAAAAGTTATCCTTTTATTAGTTACACTTTTTGACTTTATGTTCTCTACAAGGCTTTCACTACTGCGTCGCTCATGGCGTGAGTAAACCGCTTGCCTCTGGATTTTTTTCTCAGCAGACATATATTCAATTCCATAAGAAAATAACTGTCATTAATATTAATTACTATTATTAACAATTTCAAAGAATGTGTTATTTAAACCCAAATCAAAAGTTGCAATTATAACTACTCAGCCCATTTAGTGTTTGCTATTCTGAGTATTTTTATTTGTTTACAGTATTTTATATTTCAAGCGAAATAAAATGGTTGTTGGTATATATGCTTATCTCCCTAGACCATATTATGGATTTCACAAAAAATGCAATTTTTACTTCTTTTCATTAAAACTGTGAAGTGAAGTTGACCACGCCCCTCTTACGGGGAGAACTACCAGCACGTTTCATCCGAATCGCACGAAACTTGGCTGACTTATAGAGTGTGAGGCGTAGAATCGTCCTCTTAAAAAAGCGATCGATTTTATCGTGTTCCCTTTAGCATGCTTGAGAGCTAACCCTAACCCTTATAAGTACGCCAATTCATCGTTCACCATCTCATCAACTCTGGACTTAGAAAAATTTCGAAAACTCGAGATTTTCAAATTCAACCAAATCAAACCAAACTTGGCACGCTTATAGAGTTCGATGCGTAGAATCCAGCGGTGAAAGAATTTTTGAAATTTATTGAAATCTCTTTGATTGGCAGCCAAGTGAAGTTGACCACGCCCCTCTTACGGGGAGAACTACCAGCACGTTTCATCCAAATCGCACGAAACTTGGCTGACGTATAGAGTGTGAAGCGTAGAATCGTCCTCTGAAAAAAGCGATCGATTTTATCGTGTTCCCTTTAGCATGCTTGAGAGCTAACCCTAACCCTTATAAGTACGCGAATTCATCGTTCACCATCTCATCAACTCTGGACTTAGAAAAATTTCGAAAACTCGAGATTTTCAAATTCAACCAAATCAAACCAAACTTGGCACGCTTATAGAGTTCGATGCGTAGAATCCAGCGGTGAAAGAATTTTTGAAATTTATTGAAATCTCTTTGATTGGCAGCCAAGTGAAGTTGACCACGCCCCTCTTACGGGGAGAACTACCAGCACGTTTCATCCGAATCGCACGAAACTTGGCTGACTTATAGAGTGTGAGGCGTAGAATCGTCCTCTTAAAAAAGCGATCGATTTTATCGTGTTCCCTTTAGCATGCTTGAGAGCTAACCCTAACCCTTATAAGTACGCGAATTCATGGTTCACCATCTCATCAACTCTGGACTTAGAAAAATTTCGAAAACTCGAGATTTTCAAATTCAACCAAATCAAACCAAACTTGGCACGCTTATAGAGTTCGATGCGTAGAATCCAGCGGTGAAAGAATTTTTGAAATTTATTGAAATCTCTTTGATTGGCAGCCAAGTGAAGTTGACCACGCCCCTCTTACGGGGAGAACTACCAGCACGTTTCATCCAAATCGCACGAAACTTGGCTGACGTATAGAGTGTGAAGCGTAGAATCGTCCTCTGAAAAAAGCGATCGATTTTATCGTGTTCCCTTTAGCATGCTTGAGAGCTAACCCTAACCCTTATAAGTACGCGAATTCATCGTTCACCATCTCATCAACTCTGGACTTAGAAAAATTTCGAAAACTCGAGATTTTCAAATTCAACCAAATCAAACCAAACTTGGCACGCTTATAGAGTTCGATGCGTAGAATCCAGCGGTGAAAGAATTTTTGAAATTTATTGAAATCTCTTTGATTGGCAGCCAAGTGAAGTTGACCACGCCCCTCTTACGGGGAGAACTACCAGCACGTTTCATCCGAATCGCACGAAACTTGGCTGACTTATAGAGTGTGAGGCGTAGAATCGTCCTCTTAAAAAAGCGATCGATTTTATCGTGTTCCCTTTAGCATGCTTGAGAGCTAACCCTAACCCTTATAAGTACGCGAATTCATCGTTCACCATCTCATCAACTCTGGACTTAGAAAAATTTCGAAAACTCGAGATTTTCAAATTCAACCAAATCAAACCAAACTTGGCACGCTTATAGAGTTCGATGCGTAGAATCCAGCGGTGAAAGAATTTTTGAAATTTATTGAAATCTCTTTGATTGGCAGCCAAGTGAAGTTGACCACGCCCCTCTTACGGGGAGAACTACCAGCACGTTTCATCCAAATCGCACGAAACTTGGCTGACGTATAGAGTGTGAAGCGTAGAATCGTCCTCTGAAAAAAGCGATCGATTTTATCGTGTTCCCTTTAGCATGCTTGAGAGCTAACCCTAACCCTTATAAGTACGCGAATTCATCGTTCACCATCTCATCAACTCTGGACTTAGAAAAATTTCGAAAACTCGAGATTTTCAAATTCAACCAAATCAAACCAAACTTGGCACGCTTATAGAGTTCGATGCGTAGAATCCAGCGGTGAAAGAATTTTTGAAATTTATTGAAATCTCTTTGATTGGCAGCCAAGTGAAGTTGACCACGCCCCTCTTACGGGGAGAACTACCAGCACGTTTCATCCGAATCGCACGAAACTTGGCTGACTTATAGAGTGTGAGGCGTAGAATCGTCCTCTTAAAAAAGCGATCGATTTTATCGTGTTCCCTTTAGCATGCTTGAGAGCTAACCCTAACCCTTATAAGTACGCGAATTCATCGTTCACCATCTCATCAACTCTGGACTTAGAAAAATTTCGAAAACTCGAGATTTTCAAATTCAACCAAATCAAACCAAACTTGGCACGCTTATAGAGTTCGATGCGTAGAATCCAGCGGTGAAAGAATTTTTGAAATTTATTGAAATCTCTTTGATTGGCAGCCAAGTGAAGTTGACCACGCCCCTCTTACGGGGAGAACTACCAGCACGTTTCATCCAAATCGCACGAAACTTGGCTGACGTATAGAGTGTGAAGCGTAGAATCGTCCTCTGAAAAAAGCGATCGATTTTATCGTGTTCCCTTTAGCATGCTTGAGAGCTAACCCTAACCCTTATAAGTACGCGAATTCATCGTTCACCATCTCATCAACTCTGGACTTAGAAAAATTTCGAAAACTCGAGATTTTCAAATTCAACCAAATCAAACCAAACTTGGCACGCTTATAGAGTTCGATGCGTAGAATCCAGCGGTGAAAGAATTTTTGAAATTTATTGAAATCTCTTTGATTGGCAGCCAAGTGAAGTTGACCACGCCCCTCTTACGGGGAGAACTACCAGCACGTTTCATCCAAATCGCACGAAACTTGGCTGACGTATAGAGTGTGAAGCGTAGAATCGTCCTCTGAAAAAAGCGATCGATTTTATCGTGTTCCCTTTAGCATGCTTGAGAGCTAACCCTAACCCTTATAAGTACGCGAATTCATCGTTCACCATCTCATCAACTCTGGACTTAGAAAAATTTCGAAAACTCGAGATTTTCAAATTCAACCAAATCAAACCAAACTTGGCACGCTTATAGAGTTCGATGCGTAGAATCCAGCGGTGAAAGAATTTTTGAAATTTATTGAAATCTCTTTGATTGGCAGCCAAGTGAAGTTGACCACGCCCCTCTTACGGGGAGAACTACCAGCACGTTTCATCCGAATCGCACGAAACTTGGCTGACTTATAGAGTGTGAGGCGTAGAATCGTCCTCTTAAAAAAGCGATCGATTTTATCGTGTTCCCTTTAGCATGCTTGAGAGCTAACCCTAACCCTTATAAGTACGCGAATTCATCGTTCACCATCTCATCAACTCTGGACTTAGAAAAATTTCGAAAACTCGAGATTTTCAAATTCAACCAAATCAAACCAAACTTGGCACGCTTATAGAGTTCGATGCGTAGAATCCAGCGGTGAAAGAATTTTTAAAATTTATTGAAATCTCTTTGATTGGCAGCCAAGTGAAGTTGACCACGCCCCTCTTACGGGGAGAACTACCAGCACGTTTCATCCAAATCGCACGAAACTTGGCTGACGTATAGAGTGTGAAGCGTAGAATCGTCCTCTGAAAAAAGCGATCGATTTTATCGTGTTCCCTTTAGCATGCTTGAGAGCTAACCCTAACCCTTATAAGTACGCGAATTCATCGTTCACCATCTCATCAACTCTGGACTTAGAAAAATTTCGAAAACTCGAGATTTTCAAATTCAACCAAATCAAACCAAACTTGGCACGCTTATAGAGTTCGATGCGTAGAATCCAGCGGTGAAAGAATTTTTGAAATTTATTGAAATCTCTTTGATTGGCAGCCAAGTGAAGTTGACCACGCCCCTCTTACGGGGAGAACTACCAGCACGTTTCATCCGAATCGCACGAAACTTGGCTGACTTATAGAGTGTGAGGCGTAGAATCGTCCTCTTAAAAAAGCGATCGATTTTATCGTGTTCCCTTTAGCATGCTTGAGAGCTAACCCTAACCCTTATAAGTACGCGAATTCATCGTTCACCATCTCATCAACTCTGGACTTAGAAAAATTTCGAAAACTCGAGATTTTCAAATTCAACCAAATCAAACCAAACTTGGCACGCTTATAGAGTTCGATGCGTAGAATCCAGCGGTGAAAGAATTTTTGAAATTTATTGAAATCTCTTTGATTGGCAGCCAAGTGAAGTTGACCACGCCCCTCTTACGGGGAGAACTACCAGCACGTTTCATCCAAATCGCACGAAACTTGGCTGACGTATAGAGTGTGAAGCGTAGAATCGTCCTCTGAAAAAAGCGATCGATTTTATCGTGTTCCCTTTAGCATGCTTGAGAGCTAACCCTAACCCTTATAAGTACGCGAATTCATGGTTCACCATCTCATCAACTCTGGACTTAGAAAAATTTCGAAAACTCGAGATTTTCAAATTCAACCAAATCAAACCAAACTTGGCACGCTTATAGAGTTCGATGCGTAGAATCCAGCGGTGAAAGAATTTTTGAAATTTATTGAAATCTCTTTGATTGGCAGCCAAGTGAAGTTGACCACGCCCCTCTTACGGGGAGAACTACCAGCACGTTTCATCCGAATCGCACGAAACTTGGCTGACGTATAGAGTGTGAAGCGTAGAATCGTCCTCTGAAAAAAGCGATCGATTTTATCGTGTTCCCTTTAGCATGCTTGAGAGCTAACCCTAACCCTTATAAGTACGCGAATTCATGGTTCACCATCTCATCAACTCTGGACTTAGAAAAATTTCGAAAACTCGAGATTTTCAAATTCAACCAAATCAAACCAAACTTGGCACGCTTATAGAGTTCGATGCGTAGAATCCAGCGGTGAAAGAATTTTTGAAATTTATTGAAATCTCTTTGATTGGCAGCCAAGTGAAGTTGACCACGCCCCTCTTACGGGGAGAACTACCAGCACGTTTCATCCGAATCGCACGAAACTTGGCTGACTTATAGAGTGTGAGGCGTAGAATCGTCCTCTTAAAAAAGCGATCGATTTTATCGTGTTCCCTTTAGCATGCTTGAGAGCTAACCCTAACCCTTATAAGTACGCGAATTCATCGTTCACCATCTCATCAACTCTGGACTTAGAAAAATTTCGAAAACTCGAGATTTTCAAATTCAACCAAATCAAACCAAACTTGGCACGCTTATAGAGTTCGATGCGTAGAATCCAGCGGTGAAAGAATTTTTGAAATTTATTGAAATCTCTTTGATTGGCAGCCAAGTGAAGTTGACCACGCCCCTCTTACGGGGAGAACTACCAGCACGTTTCATCCAAATCGCACGAAACTTGGCTGACGTATAGAGTGTGAAGCGTAGAATCGTCCTCTGAAAAAAGCGATCGATTTTATCGTGTTCCCTTTAGCATGCTTGAGAGCTAACCCTAACCCTTATAAGTACGCGAATTCATCGTTCACCATCTCATCAACTCTGGACTTAGAAAAATTTCGAAAACTCGAGATTTTCAAATTCAACCAAATCAAACCAAACTTGGCACGCTTATAGAGTTCGATGCGTAGAATCCAGCGGTGAAAGAATTTTTGAAATTTATTGAAATCTCTTTGATTGGCAGCCAAGTGAAGTTGACCACGCCCCTCTTACGGGGAGAACTACCAGCACGTTTCATCCAAATCGCACGAAACTTGGCTGACGTATAGAGTGTGAAGCGTAGAATCGTCCTCTGAAAAAAGCGATCGATTTTATCGTGTTCCCTTTAGCATGCTTGAGAGCTAACCCTAACCCTTATAAGTACGCGAATTCATCGTTCACCATCTCATCAACTCTGGACTTAGAAAAATTTCGAAAACTCGAGATTTTCAAATTCAACCAAATCAAACCAAACTTGGCACGCTTATAGAGTTCGATGCGTAGAATCCAGCGGTGAAAGAATTTTTGAAATTTATTGAAATCTCTTTGATTGGCAGCCAAGTGAAGTTGACCACGCCCCTCTTACGGGGAGAACTACCAGCACGTTTCATCCAAATCGCACGAAACTTGGCTGACGTATAGAGTGTGAAGCGTAGAACCGTCCTCTGAAAAAAGGGATCGATTTTATCGTGTTCCCTTTAGCATGCTTGAGAGCTAACCCTAACCCTTATAAGTACGCGAATTCATCGTTCACCATCTCATCAACTCTGGACTTAGAAAAATTTCGAAAACTCGAGATTTTCAAATTCAACCAAATCAAACCAAACTTGGCACGCTTATAGAGTTCGATGCGTAGAATCCAGCGGTGAAAGAATTTTTGAAATTTATTGAAATCTCTTTGATTGGCAGCCAAGTGAAGTTGACCACGCCCCTCTTACGGGGAGAACTACCAGCACGTTTCATCCGAATCGCACGAAACTTGGCTGACTTATAGAGTGTGAGGCGTAGAATCGTCCTCTTAAAAAAGCGATCGATTTTATCGTGTTCCCTTTAGCATGCTTGAGAGCTAACCCTAACCCTTATAAGTACGCGAATTCATCGTTCACCATCTCATCAACTCTGGACTTAGAAAAATTTCGAAAACTCGAGATTTTCAAATTCAACCAAATCAAACCAAACTTGGCACGCTTATAGAGTTCGATGCGTAGAATCCAGCGGTGAAAGAATTTTTGAAATTTATTGAAATCTCTTTGATTGGCAGCCAAGTGAAGTTGACCACGCCCCTCTTACGGGGAGAACTACCAGCACGTTTCATCCAAATCGCACGAAACTTGGCTGACGTATAGAGTGTGAAGCGTAGAATCGTCCTCTGAAAAAAGCGATCGATTTTATCGTGTTCCCTTTAGCATGCTTGAGAGCTAACCCTAACCCTTATAAGTACGCGAATTCATCGTTCACCATCTCATCAACTCTGGACTTAGAAAAATTTCGAAAACTCGAGATTTTCAAATTCAACCAAATCAAACCAAACTTGGCACGCTTATAGAGTTCGATGCGTAGAATCCAGCGGTGAAAGAATTTTTGAAATTTATTGAAATCTCTTTGATTGGCAGCCAAGTGAAGTTGACCACGCCCCTCTTACGGGGAGAACTACCAGCACGTTTCATCCAAATCGCACGAAACTTGGCTGACGTATAGAGTGTGAAGCGTAGAATCGTCCTCTGAAAAAAGCGATCGATTTTATCGTGTTCCCTTTAGCATGCTTGAGAGCTAACCCTAACCCTTATAAGTACGCGAATTCATCGTTCACCATCTCATCAACTCTGGACTTAGAAAAATTTCGAAAACTCGAGATTTTCAAATTCAACCAAATCAAACCAAACTTGGCACGCTTATAGAGTTCGATGCGTAGAATCCAGCGGTGAAAGAATTTTTGAAATTTATTGAAATCTCTTTGATTGGCAGCCAAGTGAAGTTGACCACGCCCCTCTTACGGGGAGAACTACCAGCACGTTTCATCCAAATCGCACGAAACTTGGCTGACGTATAGAGTGTGAAGCGTAGAATCGTCCTCTGAAAAAAGCGATCGATTTTATCGTGTTCCCTTTAGCATGCTTGAGAGCTAACCCTAACCCTTATAAGTACGCGAATTCATCGTTCACCATCTCATCAACTCTGGACTTAGAAAAATTTCGAAAACTCGAGATTTTCAAATTCAACCAAATCAAACCAAACTTGGCACGCTTATAGAGTTCGATGCGTAGAATCCAGCGGTGAAAGAATTTTTGAAATTTATTGAAATCTCTTTGATTGGCAGCCAAGTGAAGTTGACCACGCCCCTCTTACGGGGAGAACTACCAGCACGTTTCATCCAAATCGCACGAAACTTGGCTGACGTATAGAGTGTGAAGCGTAGAATCGTCCTCTGAAAAAAGCGATCGATTTTATCGTGTTCCCTTTAGCATGCTTGAGAGCTAACCCTAACCCTTATAAGTACGCGAATTCATCGTTCACCATCTCATCAACTCTGGACTTAGAAAAATTTCGAAAACTCGAGATTTTCAAATTCAACCAAATCAAACCAAACTTGGCACGCTTATAGAGTTCGATGCGTAGAATCCAGCGGTGAAAGAATTTTTGAAATTTATTGAAATCTCTTTGATTGGCAGCCAAGTGAAGTTGACCACGCCCCTCTTACGGGGAGAACTACCAGCACGTTTCATCCAAATCGCACGAAACTTGGCTGACGTATAGAGTGTGAAGCGTAGAATCGTCCTCTGAAAAAAGCGATCGATTTTATCGTGTTCCCTTTAGCATGCTTGAGAGCTAACCCTAACCCTTATAAGTACGCGAATTCATCGTTCACCATCTCATCAACTCTGGACTTAGAAAAATTTCGAAAACTCGAGATTTTCAAATTCAACCAAATCAAACCAAACTTGGCACGCTTATAGAGTTCGATGCGTAGAATCCAGCGGTGAAAGAATTTTTGAAATTTATTGAAATCTCTTTGATTGGCAGCCAAGTGAAGTTGACCACGCCCCTCTTACGGGGAGAACTACCAGCACGTTTCATCCAAATCGCACGAAACTTGGCTGACGTATAGAGTGTGAAGCGTAGAATCGTCCTCTGAAAAAAGCGATCGATTTTATCGTGTTCCCTTTAGCATGCTTGAGAGCTAACCCTAACCCTTATAAGTACGCGAATTCATCGTTCACCATCTCATCAACTCTGGACTTAGAAAAATTTCGAAAACTCGAGATTTTCAAATTCAACCAAATCAAACCAAACTTGGCACGCTTATAGAGTTCGATGCGTAGAATCCAGCGGTGAAAGAATTTTTGAAATTTATTGAAATCTCTTTGATTGGCAGCCAAGTGAAGTTGACCACGCCCCTCTTACGGGGAGAACTACCAGCACGTTTCATCCAAATCGCACGAAACTTGGCTGACGTATAGAGTGTGAAGCGTAGAATCGTCCTCTGAAAAAAGCGATCGATTTTATCGTGTTCCCTTTAGCATGCTTGAGAGCTAACCCTAACCCTTATAAGTACGCGAATTCATCGTTCACCATCTCATCAACTCTGGACTTAGAAAAATTTCGAAAACTCGAGATTTTCAAATTCAACCAAATCAAACCAAACTTGGCACGCTTATAGAGTTCGATGCGTAGAATCCAGCGGTGAAAGAATTTTTGAAATTTATTGAAATCTCTTTGATTGGCAGCCAAGTGAAGTTGACCACGCCCCTCTTACGGGGAGAACTACCAGCACGTTTCATCCAAATCGCACGAAACTTGGCTGACGTATAGAGTGTGAAGCGTAGAATCGTCCTCTGAAAAAAGCGATCGATTTTATCGTGTTCCCTTTAGCATGCTTGAGAGCTAACCCTAACCCTTATAAGTACGCGAATTCATCGTTCACCATCTCATCAACTCTGGACTTAGAAAAATTTCGAAAACTCGAGATTTTCAAATTCAACCAAATCAAACCAAACTTGGCACGCTTATAGAGTTCGATGCGTAGAATCCAGCGGTGAAAGAATTTTTGAAATTTATTGAAATCTCTTTGATTGGCAGCCAAGTGAAGTTGACCACGCCCCTCTTACGGGGAGAACTACCAGCACGTTTCATCCAAATCGCACGAAACTTGGCTGACGTATAGAGTGTGAAGCGTAGAATCGTCCTCTGAAAAAAGCGATCGATTTTATCGTGTTCCCTTTAGCATGCTTGAGAGCTAACCCTAACCCTTATAAGTACGCGAATTCATCGTTCACCATCTCATCAACTCTGGACTTAGAAAAATTTCGAAAACTCGAGATTTTCAAATTCAACCAAATCAAACCAAACTTGGCACGCTTATAGAGTTCGATGCGTAGAATCCAGCGGTGAAAGAATTTTTGAAATTTATTGAAATCTCTTTGATTGGCAGCCAAGTGAAGTTGACCACGCCCCTCTTACGGGGAGAACTACCAGCACGTTTCATCCAAATCGCACGAAACTTGGCTGACGTATAGAGTGTGAAGCGTAGAATCGTCCTCTGAAAAAAGCGATCGATTTTATCGTGTTCCCTTTAGCATGCTTGAGAGCTAACCCTAACCCTTATAAGTACGCGAATTCATCGTTCACCATCTCATCAACTCTGGACTTAGAAAAATTTCGAAAACTCGAGATTTTCAAATTCAACCAAATCAAACCAAACTTGGCACGCTTATAGAGTTCGATGCGTAGAATCCAGCGGTGAAAGAATTTTTGAAATTTATTGAAATCTCTTTGATTGGCAGCCAAGTGAAGTTGACCACGCCCCTCTTACGGGGAGAACTACCAGCACGTTTCATCCAAATCGCACGAAACTTGGCTGACGTATAGAGTGTGAAGCGTAGAATCGTCCTCTGAAAAAAGCGATCGATTTTATCGTGTTCCCTTTAGCATGCTTGAGAGCTAACCCTAACCCTTATAAGTACGCGAATTCATCGTTCACCATCTCATCAACTCTGGACTTAGAAAAATTTCGAAAACTCGAGATTTTCAAATTCAACCAAATCAAACCAAACTTGGCACGCTTATAGAGTTCGATGCGTAGAATCCAGCGGTGAAAGAATTTTTGAAATTTATTGAAATCTCTTTGATTGGCAGCCAAGTGAAGTTGACCACGCCCCTCTTACGGGGAGAACTACCAGCACGTTTCATCCAAATCGCACGAAACTTGGCTGACGTATAGAGTGTGAAGCGTAGAATCGTCCTCTGAAAAAAGCGATCGATTTTATCGTGTTCCCTTTAGCATGCTTGAGAGCTAACCCTAACCCTTATAAGTACGCGAATTCATCGTTCACCATCTCATCAACTCTGGACTTAGAAAAATTTCGAAAACTCGAGATTTTCAAATTCAACCAAATCAAACCAAACTTGGCACGCTTATAGAGTTCGATGCGTAGAATCCAGCGGTGAAAGAATTTTTGAAATTTATTGAAATCTCTTTGATTGGCAGCCAAGTGAAGTTGACCACGCCCCTCTTACGGGGAGAACTACCAGCACGTTTCATCCAAATCGCACGAAACTTGGCTGACGTATAGAGTGTGAAGCGTAGAATCGTCCTCTGAAAAAAGCGATCGATTTTATCGTGTTCCCTTTAGCATGCTTGAGAGCTAACCCTAACCCTTATAAGTACGCGAATTCATCGTTCACCATCTCATCAACTCTGGACTTAGAAAAATTTCGAAAACTCGAGATTTTCAAATTCAACCAAATCAAACCAAACTTGGCACGCTTATAGAGTTCGATGCGTAGAATCCAGCGGTGAAAGAATTTTTGAAATTTATTGAAATCTCTTTGATTGGCAGCCAAGTGAAGTTGACCACGCCCCTCTTACGGGGAGAACTACCAGCACGTTTCATCCAAATCGCACGAAACTTGGCTGACGTATAGAGTGTGAAGCGTAGAATCGTCCTCTGAAAAAAGCGATCGATTTTATCGTGTTCCCCTTAGCATGCTTGAGAGCTAACCCTAACCCTTATAAGTACGCGAATTCATCGTTCACCATCTCATCAACTCTGGACTTAGAAAAATTTCGAAAACTCGAGATTTTCAAATTCAACCAAATCAAACCAAACTTGGCACGCTTATAGAGTTCGATGCGTAGAATCCAGCGGTGAAAGAATTTTTGAAATTTATTGAAATCTCTTTGATTGGCAGCCAAGTGAAGTTGACCACGCCCCTCTTACGGGGAGAACTACCAGCACGTTTCATCCAAATCGCACGAAACTTGGCTGACGTATAGAGTGTGAAGCGTAGAATCGTCCTCTGAAAAAAGCGATCGATTTTATCGTGTTCCCTTTAGCATGCTTGAGAGCTAACCCTAACCCTTATAAGTACGCGAATTCATCGTTCACCATCTCATCAACTCTGGACTTAGAAAAATTTCGAAAACTCGAGATTTTCAAATTCAACCAAATCAAACCAAACTTGGCACGCTTATAGAGTTCGATGCGTAGAATCCAGCGGTGAAAGAATTTTTAAAATTTATTGAAATCTCTTTGATTGGCAGCCAAGTGAAGTTGACCACGCCCCTCTTACGGGGAGAACTACCAGCACGTTTCATCCAAATCGCACGAAACTTGGCTGACGTATAGAGTGTGAAGCGTAGAATCGTCCTCTGAAAAAAGCGATCGATTTTATCGTGTTCCCTTTAGCATGCTTGAGAGCTAACCCTAACCCTTATAAGTACGCGAATTCATCGTTCACCATCTCATCAACTCTGGACTTAGAAAAATTTCGAAAACTCGAGATTTTCAAATTCAACCAAATCAAACCAAACTTGGCACGCTTATAGAGTTCGATGCGTAGAATCCAGCGGTGAAAGAATTTTTGAAATTTATTGAAATCTCTTTGATTGGCAGCCAAGTGAAGTTGACCACGCCCCTCTTACGGGGAGAACTACCAGCACGTTTCATCCAAATCGCACGAAACTTGGCTGACGTATAGAGTGTGAAGCGTAGAATCGTCCTCTGAAAAAAGCGATCGATTTTATCGTGTTCCCTTTAGCATGCTTGAGAGCTAACCCTAACCCTTATAAGTACGCGAATTCATCGTTCACCATCTCATCAACTCTGGACTTAGAAAAATTTCGAAAACTCGAGATTTTCAAATTCAACCAAATCAAACCAAACTTGGCACGCTTATAGAGTTCGATGCGTAGAATCCAGCGGTGAAAGAATTTTTGAAATTTATTGAAATCTCTTTGATTGGCAGCCAAGTGAAGTTGACCACGCCCCTCTTACGGGGAGAACTACCAGCACGTTTCATCCAAATCGCACGAAACTTGGCTGACGTATAGAGTGTGAAGCGTAGAATCGTCCTCTGAAAAAAGCGATCGATTTTATCGTGTTCCCTTTAGCATGCTTGAGAGCTAACCCTAACCCTTATAAGTACGCGAATTCATCGTTCACCATCTCATCAACTCTGGACTTAGAAAAATTTCGAAAACTCGAGATTTTCAAATTCAACCAAATCAAACCAAACTTGGCACGCTTATAGAGTTCGATGCGTAGAATCCAGCGGTGAAAGAATTTTTGAAATTTATTGAAATCTCTTTGATTGGCAGCCAAGTGAAGTTGACCACGCCCCTCTTACGGGGAGAACTACCAGCACGTTTCATCCAAATCGCACGAAACTTGGCTGACGTATAGAGTGTGAAGCGTAGAATCGTCCTCTGAAAAAAGCGATCGATTTTATCGTGTTCCCTTTAGCATGCTTGAGAGCTAACCCTAACCCTTATAAGTACGCGAATTCATCGTTCACCATCTCATCAACTCTGGACTTAGAAAAATTTCGAAAACTCGAGATTTTCAAATTCAACCAAATCAAACCAAACTTGGCACGCTTATAGAGTTCGATGCGTAGAATCCAGCGGTGAAAGAATTTTTGAAATTTATTGAAATCTCTTTGATTGGCAGCCAAGTGAAGTTGACCACGCCCCTCTTACGGGGAGAACTACCAGCACGTTTCATCCAAATCGCACGAAACTTGGCTGACGTATAGAGTGTGAAGCGTAGAATCGTCCTCTGAAAAAAGCGATCGATTTTATCGTGTTCCCTTTAGCATGCTTGAGAGCTAACCCTAACCCTTATAAGTACGCGAATTCATCGTTCACCATCTCATCAACTCTGGACTTAGAAAAATTTCGAAAACTCGAGATTTTCAAATTCAACCAAATCAAACCAAACTTGGCACGCTTATAGAGTTCGATGCGTAGAATCCAGCGGTGAAAGAATTTTTGAAATTTATTGAAATCTCTTTGATTGGCAGCCAAGTGAAGTTGACCACGCCCCTCTTACGGGGAGAACTACCAGCACGTTTCATCCAAATCGCACGAAACTTGGCTGACGTATAGAGTGTGAAGCGTAGAATCGTCCTCTGAAAAAAGCGATCGATTTTATCGTGTTCCCTTTAGCATGCTTGAGAGCTAACCCTAACCCTTATAAGTACGCGAATTCATCGTTCACCATCTCATCAACTCTGGACTTAGAAAAATTTCGAAAACTCGAGATTTTCAAATTCAACCAAATCAAACCAAACTTGGCACGCTTATAGAGTTCGATGCGTAGAATCCAGCGGTGAAAGAATTTTTGAAATTTATTGAAATCTCTTTGATTGGCAGCCAAGTGAAGTTGACCACGCCCCTCTTACGGGGAGAACTACCAGCACGTTTCATCCAAATCGCACGAAACTTGGCTGACGTATAGAGTGTGAAGCGTAGAATCGTCCTCTGAAAAAAGCGATCGATTTTATCGTGTTCCCTTTAGCATGCTTGAGAGCTAACCCTAACCCTTATAAGTACGCGAATTCATCGTTCACCATCTCATCAACTCTGGACTTAGAAAAATTTCGAAAACTCGAGATTTTCAAATTCAACCAAATCAAACCAAACTTGGCACGCTTATAGAGTTCGATGCGTAGAATCCAGCGGTGAAAGAATTTTTAAAATTTATTGAAATCTCTTTGATTGGCAGCCAAGTGAAGTTGACCACGCCCCTCTTACGGGGAGAACTACCAGCACGTTTCATCCAAATCGCACGAAACTTGGCTGACGTATAGAGTGTGAAGCGTAGAATCGTCCTCTGAAAAAAGCGATCGATTTTATCGTGTTCCCTTTAGCATGCTTGAGAGCTAACCCTAACCCTTATAAGTACGCGAATTCATCGTTCACCATCTCATCAACTCTGGACTTAGAAAAATTTCGAAAACTCGAGATTTTCAAATTCAACCAAATCAAACCAAACTTGGCACGCTTATAGAGTTCGATGCGTAGAATCCAGCGGTGAAAGAATTTTTGAAATTTATTGAAATCTCTTTGATTGGCAGCCAAGTGAAGTTGACCACGCCCCTCTTACGGGGAGAACTACCAGCACGTTTCATCCAAATCGCACGAAACTTGGCTGACGTATAGAGTGTGAAGCGTAGAATCGTCCTCTGAAAAAAGCGATCGATTTTATCGTGTTCCCTTTAGCATGCTTGAGAGCTAACCCTAACCCTTATAAGTACGCGAATTCATCGTTCACCATCTCATCAACTCTGGACTTAGAAAAATTTCGAAAACTCGAGATTTTCAAATTCAACCAAATCAAACCAAACTTGGCACGCTTATAGAGTTCGATGCGTAGAATCCAGCGGTGAAAGAATTTTTGAAATTTATTGAAATCTCTTTGATTGGCAGCCAAGTGAAGTTGACCACGCCCCTCTTACGGGGAGAACTACCAGCACGTTTCATCCAAATCGCACGAAACTTGGCTGACGTATAGAGTGTGAAGCGTAGAATCGTCCTCTGAAAAAAGCGATCGATTTTATCGTGTTCCCTTTAGCATGCTTGAGAGCTAACCCTAACCCTTATAAGTACGCGAATTCATCGTTCACCATCTCATCAACTCTGGACTTAGAAAAATTTCGAAAACTCGAGATTTTCAAATTCAACCAAATCAAACCAAACTTGGCACGCTTATAGAGTTCGATGCGTAGAATCCAGCGGTGAAAGAATTTTTGAAATTTATTGAAATCTCTTTGATTGGCAGCCAAGTGAAGTTGACCACGCCCCTCTTACGGGGAGAACTACCAGCACGTTTCATCCGAATCGCACGAAACTTGGCTGACTTATAGAGTGTGAGGCGTAGAATCGTCCTCTTAAAAAAGCGATCGATTTTATCGTGTTCCCTTTAGCATGCTTGAGAGCTAACCCTAACCCTTATAAGTACGCGAATTCATCGTTCACCATCTCATCAACTCTGGACTTAGAAAAATTTCGAAAACTCGAGATTTTCAAATTCAACCAAATCAAACCAAACTTGGCACGCTTATAGAGTTCGATGCGTAGAATCCAGCGGTGAAAGAATTTTTAAAATTTATTGAAATCTCTTTGATTGGCAGCCAAGTGAAGTTGACCACGCCCCTCTTACGGGGAGAACTACCAGCACGTTTCATCCAAATCGCACGAAACTTGGCTGACGTATAGAGTGTGAAGCGTAGAATCGTCCTCTGAAAAAAGCGATCGATTTTATCGTGTTCCCTTTAGCATGCTTGAGAGCTAACCCTAACCCTTATAAGTACGCGAATTCATCGTTCACCATCTCATCAACTCTGGACTTAGAAAAATTTCGAAAACTCGAGATTTTCAAATTCAACCAAATCAAACCAAACTTGGCACGCTTATAGAGTTCGATGCGTAGAATCCAGCGGTGAAAGAATTTTTGAAATTTATTGAAATCTCTTTGATTGGCAGCCAAGTGAAGTTGACCACGCCCCTCTTACGGGGAGAACTACCAGCACGTTTCATCCAAATCGCACGAAACTTGGCTGACGTATAGAGTGTGAAGCGTAGAATCGTCCTCTGAAAAAAGCGATCGATTTTATCGTGTTCCCTTTAGCATGCTTGAGAGCTAACCCTAACCCTTATAAGTACGCGAATTCATCGTTCACCATCTCATCAACTCTGGACTTAGAAAAATTTCGAAAACTCGAGATTTTCAAATTCAACCAAATCAAACCAAACTTGGCACGCTTATAGAGTTCGATGCGTAGAATCCAGCGGTGAAAGAATTTTTGAAATTTATTGAAATCTCTTTGATTGGCAGCCAAGTGAAGTTGACCACGCCCCTCTTACGGGGAGAACTACCAGCACGTTTCATCCAAATCGCACGAAACTTGGCTGACGTATAGAGTGTGAAGCGTAGAACCGTCCTCTGAAAAAAGGGATCGATTTTATCGTGTTCCCTTTAGCATGCTTGAGAGCTAACCCTAACCCTTATAAGTACGCGAATTCATCGTTCACCATCTCATCAACTCTGGACTTAGAAAAATTTCGAAAACTCGAGATTTTCAAATTCAACCAAATCAAACCAAACTTGGCACGCTTATAGAGTTCGATGCGTAGAATCCAGCGGTGAAAGAATTTTTGAAATTTATTGAAATCTCTTTGATTGGCAGCCAAGTGAAGTTGACCACGCCCCTCTTACGGGGAGAACTACCAGCACGTTTCATCCGAATCGCACGAAACTTGGCTGACTTATAGAGTGTGAGGCGTAGAATCGTCCTCTTAAAAAAGCGATCGATTTTATCGTGTTCCCTTTAGCATGCTTGAGAGCTAACCCTAACCCTTATAAGTACGCGAATTCATCGTTCACCATCTCATCAACTCTGGACTTAGAAAAATTTCGAAAACTCGAGATTTTCAAATTCAACCAAATCAAACCAAACTTGGCACGCTTATAGAGTTCGATGCGTAGAATCCAGCGGTGAAAGAATTTTTGAAATTTATTGAAATCTCTTTGATTGGCAGCCAAGTGAAGTTGACCACGCCCCTCTTACGGGGAGAACTACCAGCACGTTTCATCCAAATCGCACGAAACTTGGCTGACGTATAGAGTGTGAAGCGTAGAATCGTCCTCTGAAAAAAGCGATCGATTTTATCGTGTTCCCTTTAGCATGCTTGAGAGCTAACCCTAACCCTTATAAGTACGCGAATTCATCGTTCACCATCTCATCAACTCTGGACTTAGAAAAATTTCGAAAACTCGAGATTTTCAAATTCAACCAAATCAAACCAAACTTAGCACGCTTATAGAGTTCGATGCGTAGAATCCAGCGGTGAAAGAATTTTTGAAATTTATTGAAATCTCTTTGATTGGCAGCCAAGTGAAGTTGACCACGCCCCTCTTACGGGGAGAACTACCAGCACGTTTCATCCAAATCGCACGAAACTTGGCTGACGTATAGAGTGTGAAGCGTAGAATCGTCCTCTGAAAAAAGCGATCGATTTTATCGTGTTCCCTTTAGCATGCTTGAGAGCTAACCCTAACCCTTATAAGTACGCGAATTCATCGTTCACCATCTCATCAACTCTGGACTTAGAAAAATTTCGAAAACTCGAGATTTTCAAATTCAACCAAATCAAACCAAACTTGGCACGCTTATAGAGTTCGATGCGTAGAATCCAGCGGTGAAAGAATTTTTGAAATTTATTGAAATCTCTTTGATTGGCAGCCAAGTGAAGTTGACCACGCCCCTCTTACGGGGAGAACTACCAGCACGTTTCATCCAAATCGCACGAAACTTGGCTGACGTATAGAGTGTGAAGCGTAGAATCGTCCTCTGAAAAAAGCGATCGATTTTATCGTGTTCCCTTTAGCATGCTTGAGAGCTAACCCTAACCCTTATAAGTACGCGAATTCATCGTTCACCATCTCATCAACTCTGGACTTAGAAAAATTTCGAAAACTCGAGATTTTCAAATTCAACCAAATCAAACCAAACTTGGCACGCTTATAGAGTTCGATGCGTAGAATCCAGCGGTGAAAGAATTTTTGAAATTTATTGAAATCTCTTTGATTGGCAGCCAAGTGAAGTTGACCACGCCCCTCTTACGGGGAGAACTACCAGCACGTTTCATCCAAATCGCACGAAACTTGGCTGACGTATAGAGTGTGAAGCGTAGAATCGTCCTCTGAAAAAAGCGATCGATTTTATCGTGTTCCCTTTAGCATGCTTGAGAGCTAACCCTAACCCTTATAAGTACGCGAATTCATCGTTCACCATCTCATCAACTCTGGACTTAGAAAAATTTCGAAAACTCGAGATTTTCAAATTCAACCAAATCAAACCAAACTTGGCACGCTTATAGAGTTCGATGCGTAGAATCCAGCGGTGAAAGAATTTTTGAAATTTATTGAAATCTCTTTGATTGGCAGCCAAGTGAAGTTGACCACGCCCCTCTTACGGGGAGAACTACCAGCACGTTTCATCCAAATCGCACGAAACTTGGCTGACGTATAGAGTGTGAAGCGTAGAATCGTCCTCTGAAAAAAGCGATCGATTTTATCGTGTTCCCTTTAGCATGCTTGAGAGCTAACCCTAACCCTTATAAGTACGCGAATTCATCGTTCACCATCTCATCAACTCTGGACTTAGAAAAATTTCGAAAACTCGAGATTTTCAAATTCAACCAAATCAAACCAAACTTGGCACGCTTATAGAGTTCGATGCGTAGAATCCAGCGGTGAAAGAATTTTTGAAATTTATTGAAATCTCTTTGATTGGCAGCCAAGTGAAGTTGACCACGCCCCTCTTACGGGGAGAACTACCAGCACGTTTCATCCAAATCGCACGAAACTTGGCTGACGTATAGAGTGTGAAGCGTAGAATCGTCCTCTGAAAAAAGCGATCGATTTTATCGTGTTCCCTTTAGCATGCTTGAGAGCTAACCCTAACCCTTATAAGTACGCGAATTCATCGTTCACCATCTCATCAACTCTGGACTTAGAAAAATTTCGAAAACTCGAGATTTTCAAATTCAACCAAATCAAACCAAACTTGGCACGCTTATAGAGTTCGATGCGTAGAATCCAGCGGTGAAAGAATTTTTGAAATTTATTGAAATCTCTTTGATTGGCAGCCAAGTGAAGTTGACCACGCCCCTCTTACGGGGAGAACTACCAGCACGTTTCATCCAAATCGCACGAAACTTGGCTGACGTATAGAGTGTGAAGCGTAGAATCGTCCTCTGAAAAAAGCGATCGATTTTATCGTGTTCCCTTTAGCATGCTTGAGAGCTAACCCTAACCCTTATAAGTACGCGAATTCATCGTTCACCATCTCATCAACTCTGGACTTAGAAAAATTTCGAAAACTCGAGATTTTCAAATTCAACCAAATCAAACCAAACTTGGCACGCTTATAGAGTTCGATGCGTAGAATCCAGCGGTGAAAGAATTTTTGAAATTTATTGAAATCTCTTTGATTGGCAGCCAAGTGAAGTTGACCACGCCCCTCTTACGGGGAGAACTACCAGCACGTTTCATCCAAATCGCACGAAACTTGGCTGACGTATAGAGTGTGAAGCGTAGAATCGTCCTCTGAAAAAAGCGATCGATTTTATCGTGTTCCCTTTAGCATGCTTGAGAGCTAACCCTAACCCTTATAAGTACGCGAATTCATCGTTCACCATCTCATCAACTCTGGACTTAGAAAAATTTCGAAAACTCGAGATTTTCAAATTCAACCAAATCAAACCAAACTTGGCACGCTTATAGAGTTCGATGCGTAGAATCCAGCGGTGAAAGAATTTTTAAAATTTATTGAAATCTCTTTGATTGGCAGCCAAGTGAAGTTGACCACGCCCCTCTTACGGGGAGAACTACCAGCACGTTTCATCCAAATCGCACGAAACTTGGCTGACGTATAGAGTGTGAAGCGTAGAATCGTCCTCTGAAAAAAGCGATCGATTTTATCGTGTTCCCTTTAGCATGCTTGAGAGCTAACCCTAACCCTTATAAGTACGCGAATTCATCGTTCACCATCTCATCAACTCTGGACTTAGAAAAATTTCGAAAACTCGAGATTTTCAAATTCAACCAAATCAAACCAAACTTGGCACGCTTATAGAGTTCGATGCGTAGAATCCAGCGGTGAAAGAATTTTTGAAATTTATTGAAATCTCTTTGATTGGCAGCCAAGTGAAGTTGACCACGCCCCTCTTACGGGGAGAACTACCAGCACGTTTCATCCAAATCGCACGAAACTTGGCTGACGTATAGAGTGTGAAGCGTAGAATCGTCCTCTGAAAAAAGCGATCGATTTTATCGTGTTCCCTTTAGCAT
This sequence comes from Blastomussa wellsi, assembly GCA_947652115.1. Lineage (NCBI taxonomy): Eukaryota > Metazoa > Cnidaria > Anthozoa > Scleractinia > Plerogyridae > Blastomussa > Blastomussa wellsi. Next base: position 46,764,284 of record OX393561.1, read on the forward strand.
GCTTGAGAGCTAACCCTAACCCTTATAAGTACGCGAATTCATCGTTCACCATCTCATCAACTCTGGACTTAGAAAAATTTCGAAAACTCGAGATTTTCAAATTCAACCAAATCAAACCAAACTTGGCACGCTTATAGAGTTCGATGCGTAGAATCCAGCGGTGAAAGAATTTTTGAAATTTATTGAAATCTCTTTGATTGGCAGCCAAGTGAAGTTGACCACGCCCCTCTTACGGGGAGAACTACCAGCACGTTTCATCCAAATCGCACGAAACTTGGCTGACGTATAGAGTGTGAAGCGTAGAATCGTCCTCTGAAAAAAGCGATCGATTTTATCGTGTTCCCTTTAGCATGCTTGAGAGCTAACCCTAACCCTTATAAGTACGCGAATTCATCGTTCACCATCTCATCAACTCTGGACTTAGAAAAATTTCGAAAACTCGAGATTTTCAAATTCAACCAAATCAAACCAAACTTGGCACGCTTATAGAGTTCGATGCGTAGAATCCAGCGGTGAAAGAATTTTTGAAATTTATTGAAATCTCTTTGATTGGCAGCCAAGTGAAGTTGACCACGCCCCTCTTACGGGGAGAACTACCAGCACGTTTCATCCAAATCGCACAAAACTTGGCTGACGTATAGAGTGTGAAGCGTAGAATCGTCCTCTGAAAAAAGCGATCGATTTTATCGTGTTCCCTTTAGCATGCTTGAGAGCTAACCCTAACCCTTATAAGTACGCGAATTCATCGTTCACCATCTCATCAACTCTGGACTTAGAAAAATTTCGAAAACTCGAGATTTTCAAATTCAACCAAATCAAACCAAACTTGGCACGCTTATAGAGTTCGATGCGTAGAATCCAGCGGTGAAAGAATTTTTGAAATTTATTGAAATCTCTTTGATTGGCAGCCAAGTGAAGTTGACCACGCCCCTCTTACGGGGAGAACTACCAGCACGTTTCATCCAAATCGCACGAAACTTGGCTGACGTATAGAGTGTGAAGCGTAGAATCGTCCTCTGAAAAAAGCGATCGATTTTATCGTGTTCCCTTTAGCATGCTTGAGAGCTAACCCTAACCCTTATAAGTACGCGAATTCATCGTTCACCATCTCATCAACTCTGGACTTAGAAAAATTTCGAAAACTCGAGATTTTCAAATTCAACCAAATCAAACCAAACTTGGCACGCTTATAGAGTTCGATGCGTAGAATCCAGCGGTGAAAGAATTTTTGAAATTTATTGAAATCTCTTTGATTGGCAGCCAAGTGAAGTTGACCACGCCCCTCTTACGGGGAGAACTACCAGCACGTTTCATCCAAATCGCACGAAACTTGGCTGACGTATAGAGTGTGAAGCGTAGAATCGTCCTCTGAAAAAAGCGATCGATTTTATCGTGTTCCCTTTAGCATGCTTGAGAGCTAACCCTAACCCTTATAAGTACGCGAATTCATCGTTCACCATCTCATCAACTCTGGACTTAGAAAAATTTCGAAAACTCGAGATTTTCAAATTCAACCAAATCAAACCAAACTTGGCACGCTTATAGAGTTCGATGCGTAGAATCCAGCGGTGAAAGAATTTTTGAAATTTATTGAAATCTCTTTGATTGGCAGCCAAGTGAAGTTGACCACGCCCCTCTTACGGGGAGAACTACCAGCACGTTTCATCCAAATCGCACGAAACTTGGCTGACGTATAGAGTGTGAAGCGTAGAATCGTCCTCTGAAAAAAGCGATCGATTTTATCGTGTTCCCTTTAGCATGCTTGAGAGCTAACCCTAACCCTTATAAGTACGCGAATTCATCGTTCACCATCTCATCAACTCTGGACTTAGAAAAATTTCGAAAACTCGAGATTTTCAAATTCAACCAAATCAAACCAAACTTGGCACGCTTATAGAGTTCGATGCGTAGAATCCAGCGGTGAAAGAATTTTTGAAATTTATTGAAATCTCTTTGATTGGCAGCCAAGTGAAGTTGACCACGCCCCTCTTACGGGGAGAACTACCAGCACGTTTCATCCAAATCGCACGAAACTTGGCTGACGTATAGAGTGTGAAGCGTAGAATCGTCCTCTGAAAAAAGCGATCGATTTTATCGTGTTCCCTTTAGCATGCTTGA
>OX393562.1:0-10000 GCA_947652115.1 Blastomussa wellsi
CCCCGACCCTGACCCTAACCCCGACCCTGACCCTAACCCCGACCCTGACCCTAACCCCGACCCTGACCCTAACCCCGACCCTGACCCTAACCCCGACCCTGACCCTAACCCTAGGGTTAGGGTTACGGTTACGGTTAGGGTTAGCTCTCAAGCATGCTAAAGGGAACACGATAAAATCGATCGCTTTTTTTCAGAGGACGATTCTACGCCTCAAACTCTATAAGTCAGCCAAGTTTCGTGCGATTCGGATAAAACGTGGTGGTAGTTCTCCCCGTAAGAGGGGCGTGGTCAACTTCACTTGGCTGCCAATCAAAGAGATTTAAATAAATTAAAAAAATTCTTTCACCGCTGGATTCTACGCATCGAATTCTATAAGCGTGCCAAGTTTGGTTTGATTTGGTTGAATTTGAAAATCTCGAGTTTCCAAATTTTTCTAAGTCCAGAGTTGATGAGATGGTGAACCATGAATTCGCGTACTTATAAGGGTTAGGGTTAGCTCTCAAGCATGCTAAAGGGAACACGATAAAATCGATCGCTTTTTTCCGAGGACGATTCTACGCCTCAAACTCTATAAGTCAGCCAAGTTTCGTGCGATTCGGATGAAACGTGGTGGTAGTTCTCCCCGTAAGAGGGGCGTGGTCAACTTCACTTGCCTGCCAATCAAAGAGATTTCAATAAATTTCAAAAATTCTTTCACCGCTGGATTCTACGCATCGAACTCTATAAGCGTGCCAAGTTTCGTTTGATTTGGTTGCATTTGAAAATCTCGAGTTTCCAAAGTTTTCTAAGTCCAGAGTTGATGAGATGGTGAACCATGAATTCGCGTACTTATAAGAGGGTAGGTTGTGAAGAGACTCGCTGAAGGCATGTGAACTTCACGGTTTCTCATTTTCGTTATCTCATGCTACAGGGAAAACCGACAACGCACATCTTAAAATTTTCAGAGTTCGGCAGCCGGGCCTCGGTAGAGTAGTGGTTAGTAGGGATAGCGCGTGTTCTGGGTGACCCGGGATCGATTCGATCCACCTCTGTGCTCTATAATTGACTTTGTTTTTTTTCTCTTTATTGCACCAAAAAAATCCAAATCTAAAAAAGTCTAAGTGTCCAGGAGCCATTCCTTCATTTAACGCCATGTGCCCTCCAGGATGTTTCGGTGATTTAGTTTTCTTGCGGTGATTTAGTTTTCTTTGTTTTCCTTTTCTTTTTTGTTTTCGTATGTAAATGTATTTTCTCACATCCCGCATGCCCGTATATAGTTTTTTGATTCATATGAAAATGTCTTTTGTCACATCCCGCATGCCCGTATATTGTTGTTTTGAATTCATATGTAAATTTGTATCGTATATATTTGTATGTATCGTAATTTCACGTTCATTCAGTGCAAGTTTCTCGTCCGCAACGTTCGGATCCCCAGCATTTGGTAAGCCGTTTACTTGTCGTCTGTTATAACTTGACTTTGTTGGCGATGCGTGTTGACGAACGCATTGATAGTTTAAAGTGACAACACGTTTATAGTTCAAAAGCCGATTCACAAAATATGTCTCCATGTTTATAACTTTAGTTTGGTGGCGATGCGTGTTAAGCAACGCATTTGTAGATTTAAAACAACAAGTTTATAGTTGAAAGTCGATGTACCAAATCTCCCTAAGTTTATAACTTGACTTTGTTGGCGATGCAAGTTTATATTTGAAAGCCTGTTTTCCAAATGTCACCAAGTTTATAACTTGACTTTGTTGGCGATGTAAGTTTATATTTAAAAGCCGGTTTTCCAAATGTCAACAAGTTTATAACTTGACTTTGTTGGCGATGTAAGTTTATTTTTGAGAGCCGGTTTTCCGAATGTCAACAAGTTTATGACTTGACTTTGTTGGCGATGTAAGTTTATATTTGAGAGCCGGTTTTCCAAATGTCAACAAGTTTATAACTTGACTTTGTTGGCGATGTAAGTTTATATTCGAGAGCCGGTTTTCCAAATGTCAACAAGTTTATAACTTGACTTTGTTGGCGATGTAAGTTTATATTTCAAAGCCGGTTTTCCAAATGTCAACAAGTTTATAACTTGACTTTGTTGGCGATGTAAGTTTATAGTTGAAAGCCGGTTTTCCAAATGTCAACAAGTTTATAACTTGACTTTGTTGGCGATGTAAGTTTATAGTTGAAAGCCGATGTACCAAATGTCACCAAGTTTATAACTTGACTTTATTGGCGATGTAAGTTTACATTTGAGAGCCGGTTTTCCAAATGTCAACAAGTTTATAACTTGACTTTGTTGGCGATGTAAGTTTATATTTGAGAGCCGGTTTTCCAAATGTCAACAAGTTTATAACTTGACTTTGTTGGCGATGTAAGTTTATATTTAAAAGCCGGTTTTCCAAATGTCAACAAGTTTATAACTTGACTTTGTTGGCGATGTAAGTTTATATTTGAGAGCCGGTTTTCCCAATGTCAACAAGTTTATAACTTGACTTTGTTGGCGATGTAAGTTTATATTTGAGAGCCAATTTTCCAAATCTCGCTAAGTTTACAACTTGACTTATATGGTCCGGCAATGCAGAGTTTCTAAACTCACAAGTTCTGCATTTTACGAAACAAGCCTTTGGTACAACGATACGATACACAAAGGTTTTCGTTGATCGCGGCCAACTTTGACCTGTTTCGATATCTTTGTTAACGGTAGCTGTTGTTAAATACAAGTCCATGCAAGAAACACTTTTTCAACCAAGATCGTCAACGTACGTATAAGTCGAACATGTGCCGTTTCGCAAAAATACAGGTTTGTTATTTGCGATACGGCAGAGTTTTAAGGTATTTGCTTACGATCTTTGTGAAAAACTTTTCATTGCATCGAGTTATATTTAAGAAAAGAATTATATTAGGGAATGCAACGAAACGCAACGATCTTTGGGTTAGTGAGCGTGACTACTTTTTTTAAGATCGATCCGGTGACAGAGGCCGGGTTTATGTTTTGGGCGGCCATGTATATGCCACGAGCGGTAGTTTTAACCCCCGTCGATCGTTATCGGAAACAAACATGATAAATCACGAGCGATCGTGGGTTTATAGGCCAGCAGCGTAAAGTGGTATGTACTTGTCGGGAAATGATTGTAGGCGGAAGGTTAGCAAAACCTGCAGTGCGAATGAGTGGGTTGGGAGAGTCTACGGGTTTGTCTGCGTTTGATAACAGCTCTTTATATGGCAACGACACTTCGTGCCTGTTTATACCACGTACTAAGTGGAGTCAGACTTGAACACGGAAGTACGGGCCCCTGACATACAAGAAAATATACTAAGTCCACAGCAGGGTGAATTATCGCAAACTTCGTCGTTGCAGTATCAAAGAGCACACTGCAAAACTCACGTTGACATAGTTTACGACAAGACAGCTGCTGTTGACTTTCCGCCTGGCTCCATCTAACTTCGCCGACCAAACTTCACTACGAGCGCTAAAACAGCACTATTTGGAAAGACGAAGCTAAAAACACCCCTCAGTTCTTCGAAGGATGCTAGTGACTTGCGGGAATCCAGACTTAATGATGTCCTTCAACCACCAGGCGGGCGCAATAACACAACAAAAAACACCCAAATTACGAGCAACCTGTCCGTTGCCCGCCATAAATTTCGGAGCTGGCTACGTCACTCGTGACCGAACAATGCTGCCTGTTCCTGCTTCTGTCCCAGGCTTACTCTTTGTAGACTTGTTTTGCAGTACGCGTACTCTTTTGTTAGGTTTTAATGCCGTTTCCTTTATTTGTAGGCCCATTCGTTGGGACATTTCGCTTCGCTGTTTAAAAGATGATAACACAGGTATTTATCTAGTCCTTATTTATAGTTTGCAGTATAGGGTTATGGCCTACTTAATACCAAATAATGCATTTACTACAGATGATATGTGAACCTCGGTTGGAAACATTAGGGGTTAGAGAACCTATTCGACAATATTTGGGTTTATATAATTAATGTCTAATTCACTAATGAAATGATTTCGTTATGTAGCAGAACAAAGACCTCCAAAGATTTAGGGGCTAAAAGCGGAGGAGCAATTCATGGAAGATAGTCGCCCCAGCTTTTTGAGGTTAGGGTCAAATCTTGGTAGTATGCGAAGCGATCACCATTTGATGAAAGTAGTAAATTCTCAACTGTGTTGGTATGTTAAGTTAGGGTTACGGTTAGGGTTAGTCCATTAGGGTTATAAATGAGTTAGGGTTAGATTTTTTAATTTAATAGAATAAAAGAGAAAAATTAAATTTTGAGACTTCATCTTTATTTGTGTTTCATTAAAAACTTAACCTTCGGCGGGGTTTCTCGTTTGTTAAAAAAAAGCAGATAACTTTAGGGATAGTGTTTTGTAGCCAAGAGATATTATACTGTGGAGAGATGTCTCACTCTCTGAATTTGTCTGCTAGCAATGCAAAAGCTTAAGTTAGATTTAATTGTTTGGTACATTTTTATTGCTGCCGCAGCGAGTGAGCCTGAAGCGAACGAGCGAGGCAGCTCTCTAATCAGCAGAAAATTACATTATGGGGGCTTGCAAACACTTTTTCTTACCAATTGCAAGGAATTGTGGTTATGCGCAAATGGGAGATTTAGGATGCGCAGTGTTATGCGCGAGGAATTGTGGTTATGCGCGAACGGAGTATTTTAGGATGCGCAGTGATATGGCGCAAGGAATTGTGGTTATGCGCCAATGGATGATTTAGGATGCGCAGTGAACCATGTGCTTGGTTGTCTTAGCGAAGGAAGGAGGTGAGTTGTTCTGTATGTAACTTGAAAACAGACGAAGAGAAAACTTCATACTCGTGCAAAAGTAAGAGTAATTGTAATAGTCCATTTTACAGTTCTGTGAAATGTAACCAGGCCTCTGTATGAAAGCGAGGCTCAGGGTGACCTTGTCATGATAGAGACCAGAAACTGTTTAGCATGACAACAAAACAATTTACATATCAGAAGCAAGAGGGTTTGTATCTATGCAAGGTCACCTTCAGCCTCAATTCCACTCAAAGGCTTGGTAACTAAGCACAGAACTGTAAAATGGCCTATTCTCACTTGTCCTGTGGTACATTTTACTCGTTTTTGACAAGTGAACGACCGTTAGGTTCGAGCACTGTGATTGTTTCATTTTATCTTTTTCTCAGATTCCCATTGACAGATTTCCAAAGTAAGTAAACCATCCCTTCTACCTGTGCTTTGTAACATCTCCACAACTACGCCTCTGGTGTCTTCACAACATCTCGTTCAAAACATTGTATTTGATCACACGGTGTATGACGTACGCCTCGTTTCTGCTGTTTTCATCACACCTCGTTAGATTATATGGTGTATGATATACTATACGCCTCGTTTTTGACGTTGATTTAACAGTTTTCAACTGATGGTTTTGTCAAACTAAAGGAGTATGTTTCTGTTCACTTTCAACAGTTTTACAAAAGCCAGTCATCAATTTTGATTGTCGAGTAGCCTCGTGAAGGTAAGTTTCAAATATGGGAGATAGTAGAACAGTACAGAGCAGCTGTTGGTTCGCATTTTGTGTTTTTACAATCTTTGGAATATAAAAAATGTTTTAAAAGTAAATTTTGGTGTACAATGGTTTTGCTTTTTTATATGGAAGCTATTTACTTGCCAGTTTTAAAGGCTGCTGTCCACAGATATAATGTCATGCAAATGAATCGTCTATGGCTAACACAGATATATCTTTATCAGTTTTACATACCTGATTTGATACGTCTAGCTAATGATGTAGAAGAAAACCCAGGGCCTACTGTTTCAAACGTTGATTCCAACAAAACAGTACATGGACTGAAAAGAAAGCTTGACAGTGAAATTCAATCAGGTGTTGTGAAGAAATCAAATGATACAGAGACAAATAATTTTGTCAGTATAGTGAAAAACACTCAATTTATACCCAGTAATGTATTGGCTAATGAAAACTCTCGATCAAATGTTAACACTTTTCTTTTTGTACCCTGCAATGCAAAAGAGCAATCAGCATGTTGTTGGCTGCTTAATTTGCCATCAGTTGTTAACCCAGTTAATGTTTCTCTGATACCACAACAACTTGGCAAGCCATCAAAACTTTACAAAACCAAAGGTGATGGCAATTGTTTATTTCGTGCAATTTCATATTCAATTTGGCAAGTGTATCACCACATTGTTAGTAGCAAGATTGTGGAACATGTGATAGCCATTGAAAGCGCATTGCGACCTCACATTAATAGCTCCTTAGATAACTACTTAGCTCGGAGTGGGATGAAAAACCAGAATGTTTGGGGAACAGACATAGAAATTCTGACAGCTTCTTCTTTGTTGCAAACAGATATTTTTGTGTACACCAAAATTGGGTCAGGTTATAAGTGGCAAATGTTTTCAAGATCAATGCTAGATGAACATGACCCTCAAAATAAAGGTGCCCTATATTTGCAAAATACAGCTGGTGTGCATTACGATGTTGTTCTTCAAGTTTGTAGCAATATAGCAGATATTTCTTACACCTGCTGTGAAAACTCCACCTTCAAGTCAGCTGTCAATTCCAATGAGAATAAACAGAAACATCCTTTTACCCATGATGATAAAGATTATAAATTACTGAATGACTCAAAAACACATATTCAAGCAGAGAATTTTAATGATGATGTGCATAAAAAAGATGACAATTATAAAAAAAATTGTGCATCTGCAAGCTACAAAAAATTCAAAGAAAGTCCAAAGAAGTCAGATAATTCATGCCAATCAAATGAAAGTTCTAAACTTGTGAACAAAAACAAATTGCACGATAGTTGCACTGTTGATATCAATGTGAAAAAACATATATCAAACTTCCAAAAGTCTGTGCAGTTTACTGTGTATCAATGCCAAACATGTCTAGAGGCATGGCCTTTGAAATCCAAACCAAAATCACCAGCCACATATGTTTGTCAAGGATGTAAAGGTGATAAAGGGACAACCAAAAAATTTTCAGTCGGTAATGACATGATGCCATGAGGCACAACTGACATTAGAGGAACTGCAAAATATGGCCAAAAATAACACGTCAAAATCATTTATGACAAAATTGTCAAGATACGTGGGAAACATTACTGGAAGCTCAGCATACTGGCACAGGGTGCAACAAGATTTATAGACAATAATATCATATAAAGGAGCACCAACAATATTTTTCACATTCTCTTCAGCAGACATGCACTGGCCAGAATTACACAAACTTTTCTGTTCGGATGTTCAAGATCTTACCCCTCAGGACAGAAGGAAACATATAATTGATAATCCTCATTTAGCTGATTGGTTTTTCACGAAACGTTTGGAAAGTTTTGTTAAGCATTGGTTGTACAATTGCCTTGGTGCAGATTTGCATTGGTATAGGTATGAGTTTCAAGCACGTGGTAGTATCCATTGCCATGGTGTAGCAAAATTAAAAAGTGATCCAGGCCTGTGTTATTTAACTGATAAAGCAGTTAAGGGATTTCTTGCAGAAAAGTCGTTCATTAAATCAGCACATCCAAGTCTCCTAAGTTGTATAACAGTGGGTAAAAATGCTGCAAGCCAAGTTTGCCAGTATGTCGACTCTTTAATGTCAACGTACAATCCTTGCCACCCTGATAGTGAACTCTGGATCAAACCTAACATTCATCCTTGCAAGAGACAACATGCAGATATTACTGATTTGGATAGTGACTATGTAGACCTTCTAAATACTGTCCAGCGACATACACACTGCAGTACAAAATATTGTTTAAGATTTGACCCAGTGAAGGAGGATCTTCAGTGCCGCTTTAAGTATCCATTTGATTTGTGCGAGAAAACAACATTGGTGTTTGAACCCGTGCATACTAAAGATAAAACAACACAATTCAAAGCAAAGATAATTACAAAACGGAATGATTCAAGAGTGAATAACCATCAAAGAATTCAGTTGCAAGGATGGCAAGCAAACTGCGATATTCAAGTAATAATTGATCATCATAAATGTGTTGAATATCTTGCAAACAAGCAACAGGATTTCAAGAAATCTTATTTGGTGGGATATCAGTTATTCTTATTGGGGATCCTGCTCAACTTACTCCAGTTGGTGATAAACCCTTATCTCACTCAAAACCTTCAACAACTACTGGGCAACAGGGTTATTGTGCCTATCAAAAACCTCAAAAAGATTGTTATAAAAATAAACCATTTAGCGGAAGACATCATGTTACTGGTATGTTAAATCCATGTAGATACTAAAATAGTTGATAGTATACAAATTTTAAGGTTACAGTTTGAAAGAACAATGTGATTATTTCGTCTATGTTATATCTACAACAAAGTGTTGCTGTTAGGATGTATTCAATTTCAATTCAATTTTATTTGACTTGACTTTGACTTTATAGTTGCTGTGAAACACACATTTGATTTTTATAGTCTGTTGCTCTTAAACATGTAAAGTTTGTGATGAAAAAAATAACAGTTTAGCTAGGGACATCATGTTACTGAAATGTCAAATTCATATGTAGAATGTGGTTGATTTTACCACTTTGTTTAGTGTAATGTATCGATAGTATAGTCTACCGGAAGTTGTGTTAGCGGAAGTTCTCACATTCTGTTAACGTGCAAAGGATCATGGGGTTTTGGGTGGGCCATGCTTTTCGGATGTCATGGCGGCTGAATAAAGTGTAGTTCTTTTCATAGTTAAATCTGGTTTATTATTTGGCCGTCCGGGCGTCATTGTTACATTTAGTTGCTGCTGAAGAACAATCTCATTTTAACAGTATATAACTATTTCAATTTCAAAATGTTGTAAAAACATGAGTATGTCATAAAAAAAATTAACTGTAGTGTTTCAGAGTATAATATGACTAAATGTCAAATTCATAATAATTTCGAGTTGATTACAACATTATTAAACAGTTTTTTCGGAATGCCTATTGCCACCATTCATTTTCTCAGGAAAACAGGTTTTCACAGGTTACAATATAGCCCCCTCTATGTACCGAAAAACATCATGAAGTTCTGCTCAAAGATTCTTTTCCAATTGCCACTATAAAAAACTATTATTACTTTCGTCTTTTTTGAGGACGGGGGAGACAAGGAAATGAAAGCTGAAATAACCAAAAATTCTGAAATAAAAAATGCCACATGCACGCAATATCTATTCAAAACCCCCGACCTGAAGACAGTTTCAATTGATTTCCTATCATAACGATACCATTATGTCTTGTGCAAAACAATTCTTCACAGTTCAGTTCATAGGGCACAATTACCATACTCAATAATGTCCTCCCTTTCGGCAGCATTTTTACCATTTAGGTATACTAGTTTTATTTTTTATACATTGCGAGGCTGGTTGGCTTCAGAAAGTTTTTGGGTTAAGGTTAGAATTTTTGGGACCGATGCAGGTGCTTCCCTTTTTCCATACATAATAACTAACCACAGTCCGACCTCTATTAAGCGGCCACCCTCGGGACTTTGAAAAGTGGCCGCTTAATAGAGGTTGGCCACTTAATAGAGGTACAATATAAATTGGATAGGAATGGCAGTAAACATGGTTTTATTGACTCTATATAGCAAAATGCTTTTTAAAAGTGAACATATGTCTGGATTTTTGAGAACGTGGTCAACCTTGAGCCAAAACTTTTTCACCTGACTGCCGGCGATAGCCGGGAGTCAGGCCAGCCCAGCGCTTAAAATACCGGGGGGCTTAACGTCAACAAGGGTATCACCACACTGCCCTGGCACCTGGCTTTCAGCGCGTACCAAGTTGGGCACCAACGATGCAAACCCAGGGGGGGTGGGGTGGGTAGAAAAGCTGAATTTCTAGTCTGAAAAGTGTTTTTTTTCTCTGCAGGAAGCTCTTCATGGTCCCTGGGGCCAGGGTTAAGCACAACCAGTGACAGCCTGCCACTCACAAGAAAGGTGGGTGTGCATGCTACCTGGTGACAGGTTGGCCGTGATTGATTGATTGGAAAAGCCGGTGTTTTTGCTGGAAAATTCCCAGGCCGGCCTGTGTGAGTTTGACACGGTTCTCATAAATCCA
>OX393562.1:22500-103386 GCA_947652115.1 Blastomussa wellsi
TCGGTGTACATCGACTTATGAAACTTCTCTTAGCTGGGAAGTGAACGACATTAGTAATAATTGGTTTGCACAGAAACCGGGGTTACTCCATTATATGAGGATGTGCCGCTGGATAGGGTATGGCTTTTGATGCCTCAGTCCTGAAAAGGGGGATATAATTTCAAGCACGTCTGTCATAAACAGAGTCTGCAGTCGTCCTAGAGAGGGTATGGAATAAAGCCTCTTGTCAGAAACGTTAATAACTATTCATCTAAGGCGGTCATCAGTAAACATGAGATAATTTTCAGGACTTGATATTAGCGCTATAGTATAAAAAACGTTTTCCTTTGTCCTAAACAGGGTCACTGTTTCAAACCTTCACAGGAACCCCATACCCAGACATGGGAAAAGTACTCCCTCCCCAGGGCACCGAAGAAAGTTTTTTGACCTCTTTCTGGAACTTCATTTTTATATTGTTTTACAACTATAATTACAGTACTGGTATATATGGATACACATGTTCCCTTGCTTCAGTATCTATGATGTGTTTGTAGATGTACTGGTCTTTAAACTCTTGTATCTTCTCCTTAAATAAGTAAATCAAACAAGTCAGCAATATGCTATCACCAGAGACGCTATTTTCATATCTCATTACTGTGTATCTTGAACATTAGGGTTAGAGGTACTGATTACATGCATTACACTAGTACAAAATGTTGACGAACACAAAGCGAGAAAACTACAACATCTATTTCAGAAAGTCCTCGATAGGGATAACCTCCAATGTTTCCTTCTATGATTTTACATGACAAAATATTTGCTTTACGCATCTCATACAAATCAAATAGCTATCGATGGTCTACATTGTCCACGAAACCGCTTCTGTGGTTCCAAGATGTTGAAATCCTTAATCATAACGTCATTTATCATGACATCTATGCTGTTTACCTCGCTCTCGCCCCATTCCAAGGGCTCGTGTATCCCATCACCTCCATAACGACGATTGTACGCTTCAAAGTGAACCTAAAGAAATCCAAGCAGCACAGAAATCATGGTGCTAGCCAGTTTGAAGCCTTTTGGAGAGAAGGTGATTATTTGGGAAGGAGCGCTTTTTCCCCTCCATAAACAACAGCCAGTCAAATCGGTTTGTCAGTTTATTTTACCTACTCGCTACTGCGTATGACCTGGAAAGCGAAAACGGACACCAACGCTTTACCGTTTAACGAAAAAAACTGTTTATTATCCGTTTAAAACGAATTGCGTAAAGCGTTTACGTTTATAAAAATCACATATCCGTTTTTTAATAAGTATCCCTTTAACGATTTGGGAAAAACGTTTAAACGATTTTACAGTCTGTTTAATAGAAATAAGTACCCGCGTTCATTCTCTTTTTGGAGCTACTCGCGAATGTTGTAGCAATTGCCTGCATAAAGTCATGTCAAATCGCAAGGGTATCTTATATATATATTGTGTACGAGACCTCTGCTATAGATTAGAATCATTATTGTGCCGATTCATATTCTTAATTATAAATTCAAGGAAGGAACATTTGGATCCCATTGTACTTATCATTTGAAACCTAAACAAAGACCATCTTTTAGTGGAAGGGTACAATTATAAACTGAACTGTATTTTTCAATTTTTATTTGCGTGATTGCATTTGTGTGAACATACAGTAGTCGGTGGGTTATTAATGATTGACGTACATCTAGGCCTTTTCTTTCGAGGGTGGTGCGGTGCAACTCTCGTCCCGGAGCCCTCGTTCTATCGGCCACGTGGTCGGTGACAGAACAAGTAGCTCTGGGGACGAATGGCGCGTTACAGGTCCATCGCGAGCTTGCGCAATTGTCCAGGCTGGATATTCTCTCCCGAGGGCATAGCGTTGCGTGACAGGGCGAGGGCCAGAACTGGACTTAGTTTACTCAGTCTAATCGCAGACTACACAGTTTACTCAGTCTAACTGGCTGACTTGGGACTGCATAGCTAACTCAGTCTCACCGGCAGACTACATAGCACTAAACGACAAACTACATTAGCTAACTCGGTCTTATCGGAAGACTACATAGCTAACTCAGTCTTATCAGCATACTACATAGCACTAATCGACAGACTACATTAGCTAGCTCAGTCTTATCGGCAGACTACATAGCACTAATCGACAGGCTACATTAGCCTAATACACAGACAACATAGCTAACATAGTCTAATCGACTTACGATTAAGATTTAATTTCTTTTGTAATTTAATTTATAAATCTGTTGGGTACAATAAACGTTGTTGTCGACATACTACATAGCTGACTCGGTCTAATCGGCACACTACATAACTAACTCGGTCTGATAGACAGACTACATAGTTCACTAACTCTAATAAGCATACTGCATAGCTAGGTCTACTTGGTAGACCATGGCAGACTACATAGTTGAATCAGGCGACAGGCTGTGTATTCTGTGTCAATGTCTTGAATTACACTTTCACAAAGGAACACTTCTCAAATAAGTGGCTCACAATGCATGCAGAAGCGATGACGTTTAAGAAGGGCCTCTTGAAATATTTTCTGGAAATTTGGCAAATAATTAGCGTGGATACGAGTAGCTGACAACTTGTGAAGCTTGTGATTTGATTCATCCACCAGAGAGGTAACCAGAATGACAATCTCAGGAATTTAAATTTAATCTTGCAGGAATCTTATATTTATTTTTAGAATTCCCTCCAGTCGTTGCATTATATTAAAGCGAGACAACAAAGATACGATGCCAAGAGTGTTTTTACCCTCATTAAATAAAGTTATCATCATCATCATCATCATCATCAAGAGCTGCTCAGCCGAGAGTAAGCTCAGATCAAATGCGGACTAGTTTACACCGCTTTGAATTTAGAGATGTAGGTTTTCTAGATTATCAAATATAATTTGCCTCTTTCTGTTATAGTTTGTATCTTCCCAGGTCTTTTTTGCTTGTGTTTTGTGCCCGAAATAAAACGATTCTCCCTTGCCAACACCACGAGCGATTGAGACAATACGCCTAGTTCAACTACTGTTCGGTTTGTTACAAGGGGACAAATCTTGCAAAACAAACGGTACATCTGTATTCGCCTGTCTGCATTAAATTGACTTACTCATAACAGAAAAATAGACTGGCATCCTAACATACTTTACAACATGGTGCTTTACCTCGTCAAGAAAAAGTCCTACTGGAGGTGCTTTGGGAATATCCACCTAATGATAACAACAGAACCACCTTTTACAAGTAGCAAAGATGCAGTTGAACCTGTTTAGTATGGGAATATCCACCTAATGATAACAACACAACCACCTTTTACAAGTAGCAAAGATGCAGTTGAACCTGTTTAGTATGGACACCAAATGGACAGGGAAGAGTGACTGTTTGAATGTGTCAACTGTCAGTAATAGGAAGGTGACTGAAAGGAGAGGTTTAAATGAAAGGGTATTAAATTTGGTCATTTCACATTGGTGGTTTGAATACAATGGACGCTCCTTGCAAACACTCACCGTGCGAAGCTTATGTGGTCTAAGATTACGGGAGGTATTGGCGCGATAACCAGAGCTCAGACTAGCCACAGGGGCTTAAAATTTCGATTCATCGGCTGCAGTTGTTTCAGTGGCTTAATCTGTCATCCATGGTGCATATGAATGACTGATTAGCAAAACAATTTATAAATTGAGATTTTTAACGAATTTGCATGGAAAAAGTGCTGGAAGAAAGGCATGCCTATTCTGAACAAATAATCATAATTCTAAAAATGTACATTGAACTAGCTTATTACGTAGTGAGATAAAGATAACATCTCAAGGTGACTAAAACAAGTTAAACTACATAAAGGAAGGACAAGCTATGTGGGTCACCTACTCCAATTTAAATTCAATAAAAACAAAGTTAAAATGAGAGAAATACTTTTTTCTCCTTCCTAGCCAGTTCCACTGTACTCAAAGGTGCAACTCCACGGACAATTGCCAATGCAAGACCTGAAAATAGAAAGGACAGTTGTCTTAATGGAGCCGAAACCAATTGTGGAATTACAAACATTTTAGGCATCCTACTGATGAACGGTTATGGCAATTAGATATTTATTACAGAAGCCAACATTGAGATTGTGGTCTGTCGCCTTTGAATGGAAATAAAAGCAAGCCAAATCATGCACATTGTTCTAATATGTCTGTTAAGTGAAAAAAGTCAAGCCGGAAGTACAGCAAGCAGGGCTGTCGGACATTATATTACAGAACTCCTCGATGATGCGTTGTCAACACAAAACATTGGCGTTTGCATTGGAAGGCATAAAAAAACCGCCCGGATATTCTGTTCGATCAAAGTTGGTATTTCATCGCGGTCAACTTAAAAAAAAAACATGTTACCTCGATGAGTACTAAATCTGAGCCAGCGATCTGGATTTGACAGCTGTCAATTCACCATAACATTGATATCCAATACCAAAGATGTAAGCTGATAAGGCTGACAAGGTATTGACAAGGCATGGCTGCCGCAATGGCCGCCATTTTGTGCGACTTCGTCGTCATCGTCGTCGTCGTCGTAGGGCACACGCGCCCGCGATCCATGCCACTGGCCATGTCAACCATTAAAACTTGAATGCATGGTTCTCCTATCTCTATGCATGCACGATTGTCCTTCTCTTATGGTCATGGGGCTCCGCGTTGCGCTGGAGCTGCTTTTTGGCATCATGCTTTGCTTACAACTTTTCCGAGAGCTCTACACCTAGCTAGATTGATTCCATGAAAACAGAAGGTGCAGTTCCTCTTAACGGAATGTGTCACGTAGCGTCTTTAAATGCTCACCTATCATTTTTCTAATCTGATGCAACATAAAACTTTGTCCTTTGACTGCAATGGTAATAAATTCTCTGCCGTCTTCTTCAAATGGCTTCCCACACTGGATTTCAAAACAGGAAAAGTAGCTAGCTAAGCGTGCAGTCCATTATATTATAAAAAAGGCTACACACTACCAATCACAACCGTTTTAAATTTTATTATTGGAGCAGCACAAATTAACACTTTAGTCTGCAACATTATGGCCACATAGCAAACAAGGATAATATTATGGCACAGTCAAACAAAGGAGATATACTTGAAAAATATCTGGCCAACACGTTTCACATTTAGCTAAAGCAAGCTGGTTTAATCTCCTCCAATTTTGCCTATTAATGCCCCTTTCAGGCTTCTACAGTTAACCAGCTGGTAAGTGCTGAAATTGCCAAAAATTGGGTAATCCACATGTGGACTTTATAATATACAGTTAAGTTTGACCAAGTGCGGAGAAATGCGACAAATTTGTTTACCTCAAACTTCATGATATATCTCTTAGCACTGGCATCATTAAATCTCCTGTACGAAACACAAGATCAGAAATAAACTACAACGCTAGCTCAAAGACCAAGTAAATTTGTTTCAGTTAGCAAAGGTTTGAAATACGATGCTGGAATAAAGCCTTAAAGTGCTACTACGATCAAATTTTCGATATCCTTTTTTTTTATATGTTCGTGAATAATACTGATTTCCTAGATATCTTGCCAAATTCCAATCCATTACAAGGATTAGAAGTTATCCTCTTGGACTTTTATTTCCGAGAATTTACGGCCGCCATTAATTTTCCTTGTTCAAAAGGCTTGGTTGAAAATTTAAGAAGATGACGTCATTTTCTCAAAATACTTCACTCGCTCAAATTATAACAACAATTAGTAAAGAAAATTACATCAAGAAGAGCAAAAGCTTTGAACGTTAACTTTGTACCATTTTCTGTACTAATTGTTATTATAATTTCAACAAGTGAGTTATTTTGAGAAAACTGATATCATTTTCTCAAATTCTCAACCAAGCCCTGGAACAAGGAGAATTAATGGCCGCCGTAAACTCTTCTAAACGACTTCTAAAGTTTGTATCGAACGCCGTTATTGTGGACGAAAATGTAAAAATATAGATATCAATAATTTGGTCATACTAGCACTTTAAGGCCCCGTTTACAGTGGGCCCGGACTTTGCACGGACTAATTTTGTTCCTGGACCGCCTCTTTACATGAATCCGTGCAAATTCTGTTACAGATTGCAGTGGAATGCATTTGAATTTCTTTTTTACGTCTCTGTTGTGATTATCACCACTGCTTTAAACCAATCATGTTACAGCCCTTGCAGTACGCGACTAAAGAACGGGGGAAAGGGGGAGAATATTATGGCTAAAACCATTTCTATTACCGTTTTCTTTTTTTCACTTTCCGTACCATTTCTTTCCAACTGTATTGCTAAAATCCATTGGAAAACTAGCATTACTCATGACAGCCGTGGTGGAGAGGAAGACGGATAGTGTACACTTGTAACATCAGAACCACAAAACTAGCTTATAGCGAAATACAGACTCTCCCATAGCAACTCAGTGACATAAATAATTATTCACTCACTTGCCTGAAGTAAAATTATGATAATTGTGTGTCCCAGTGAACTTTGAAAGAATGCTATTGAGTTCTTCAATTTTCTCTTCTGTTTTGTAAAAAGAAAGAAGTTCTACTGAAAATATGCAAATCTGACTGGTCACTGATTCCTACTGTAGAACATGATAGATTAAATAAAAAATAAATTTGTACGTTTAAATTGCAGTCCTTTAGAGTGTCAACTGAAATGGTTAGACTACTTTCCCTTATTTAATAAGAAATAATTAAGTCTGCTATGCTAAATACTGTTTACTAATTAATATTAAACATAATCATGAATATGGCCACCCACTACAAGCTAAGGGAAAGAAATAAACTCAACCTATCAATAATTATGTGGTTGTTTTAATTATTTATCTTTGGCTTAAAAATAATTGTTAAAACCAGTTTGATTTTAATTCTCCTGGTCTCAGATTATGATACAGGGTCCAAACTTAACTTTTTTGTCTTGGCTCCACATGACGACTTTGTTAATAAAAAGTTTTGGTGAGCAGCTAGCAATTTGCGGTTACCAAACTTTTTCCTCCTTCTGGCAGCAGAACTTGTTAAAATCGTAGATTAATAGAAAAATCCCTTTCAATCCTATTTCAGAATTAGTGGCAAGATAAAACATTGTTGGCAATGGGATCTAAATTTCATGTCAGTGTAATGACATCTCGGCCAAAAATCAAAGTCAAAATTTACATGTACCTTCATATTAAGCAACTAGAATATAGTGTACAGTCTAAAAATTAATAAATAACTTTACCAAATAGTTGGGAGAGTTTATTATAAACGTTTCAGCGGGACAATAAATTTTAAAAGACGTTTACTGGTTAAAAAGATTTAAAAGGTTACAAGTTTTTGATCACTGGTCAGCAAGTAATGGAAAAAATGTAAACACAAAAATATAAACAGCAAAAAGTTGGAAAGGATGATGAAACATAACTGATTAAACTCACTGCCTGATAACAATCATTTACTTACCACTAACTCTGTAGTTTGAAGTTGTTTGCTGAAAAGACAAATTGAGAGAGGAAAGGAAAGTGAATACATATAATATTTGTTCATTGGTCGTAATATGCATTACATGCATCAATAATAAACACAGTGACAGACACTGATGAAGGGGTTGTCCCTAAAAAGTTTGTTTCTTTAAGTAATAGTAAGCACTCCAAAAATACTGTCTATTTTTATTGTTACTTCACTTGAGTGCTACACAGCACAATCTTGTTTTTTAATTACATGCATCAAAACTATCTTGCAAATTATAGTCTGAGTAAGTTCTTGACACAACGTTGTTTGATTAACATCATGTTCAAGAAGCAGGGATATCTTTTACTCATGTCTAAAGAATAAAATATGCTTCAAGAATCTGTTCAGGTGATTCCTCAGAAATAAAAGTTGTCCAACAATTTTTTTAAACTTTCCCTGAGTGTTCCTTCCGAGCACTGTTTCGAAAAATACAATAAAAAAAGGTAGGTCACCATGCTTGCAAAAGAGATATGATGGGCCAATCTTACCCCATTTATGCTAATCATGCACGCTATTTTATCATTTGATGGTACATTTTGCGGTAGCTGAAAGCAAAGATTGTTAACGGAATACTTGACGAAAAACTTGATAGCAGGCAAGTCTCGACTGTATGGACTCCAAAATTCTGCAATAAAAAATATTAGGTCACTATGCGTGCTTACAAGAATAATGACGATTTATCTCGCTTATGAGCAAATCTGTACAGAAAAAGCCACCATATTGTTCATGTGGACGCTAATCACACATACAATTATGTGTAGTAAGGATGCGCAATGCAATACTGAGGAATCACCTTAAACATCATCATTCAGTACTTAATATTCACAGCATTTGTTTACTAACTATCAGTATTCATTGAAATAACTATTTACAATGTCTTAGCTTGTGCTTGGATGCAGCATTTTGCAGCAATGAAAATTCATTGTTCATATGAAAACCTTTTGCAATGGCAAATAATGTGTCAAAAAAGTAAAACATATTAAAGGGACTGGTTCATGGTTTTTCACATGTGCAAAATTTTAAGGTGTTATTTCATATTTGAATTTGTTTTCTTTGTTCCAACTCCGATCGATGCTTTAAGTACCCTGTAATGTATTGTAGTAATCCCAGAAAGCTTGATCTATCTCAAACCATTCATGGACTTATTATGTCTGTTTGTACAGGCCATCGTCAGTACAACCAGAAAGATTGATGTAAAAATTGCTTTTCCGAAATATGTCAATTATTTTTCACCAGTGGTGAAACTTAGTGTTGAACATCGAATTTGTTGATGGTACGAAGGATTTATTCTGGACACAAGCATGAGTTCACAACTCGAATTCAATTGCTTCATAGACAATAGAGTTGAGTGGGGCACATAATACCTTGCACATGTGCCAAACCATGAAACTGGACAGTCAGCAGATAATTGTATCCTTCTTTTTCAGAATATTAGCAAGTACACTCTTATAAAATGCAACAGCTGACTGATACTTGTTACTATAAGTGTACCTTCAATTTGCATAAATGGTAGCCAACCAAAAAGATACAAGGTACAGTACTTTAATGTCAGAAAACTGTAGTCTCGCAGTTGTCAGTACTGTGGCTTACATAATCTTTTGCAAAAGCAAATGTGGGTGTGAGATACTTGTATGTCCTTCCTGAGCAATTTCCTTTAGCATCAAAGCCTCTAGTTGTCCTTTTCATTGCTTCAAATAGAATGACACATAGCTTAATGAGATTTCTGAACTGTAAAATGTGAATGTGCTACACCTTCACTGCAGCCATCAGTAGTGTACTCAATGCACCCTCAACGATACAGACATTTGAGATTCAACCCCAAAAATTCATAGCTCTATAGATAACCATTCAGTGTTTTGGACTGGCTACTATGTGTGTGCAGTAAGAAACAATACAACATAATTATTTCTGTACAACTGTTGAATCTCAAACATATGCATGACACAAACAGGGAGTACATCTGTTGGAAGAGAGTGCATGCTAAGAGTTCAGGATGATCAAATCGCAGTTTTTGTTACATATTTAATTGTTTAGCTTATCATTTCCGTCTCTCAAACTCTCAGCTAAATCTCTCTCACAGGGAAGAATCAAACATGAATAGTTTTTTTTTTATGGGATTAAAAAAGAATTTGTTGGTAAAAACTATTAAGAAAACATAAGCCAGTCTGCTCTCTTCGACGGATAAAAATGAGTGATAAAATGAAACGCGAAAAAATTTAATATAAATCCTGGTATCAGATCTTCAATATTTTTATGAATAGTTTGATTTTTCAAGGGGTGTTTCGAAAACCCGAATAGCGAATAGCAAATATTCACGAATAGCAAATAGTCATTAATAGTGCAAATTGTGCGAATAGTGTTAATAGTTGCAAATAGTCTGAATAGTGCGAATAGTAGCGAATAGTGGTAAACAGTCGCTAATAGTCGCCAATAGTCACCGCTTTAGTTCACCACTGATCTGGATTCACTGATTTGCCAAGGGAACAGGTAAGTGTGCTGGGAACTTCCGGTCTAAAAAGGTTTTCAATTAACAGCCATTCACAAAAACTGGATTAAGCAGACCTTCCAGGAAAAGACCTATATTACATGACTGGTCAGTTTCAATCTGAACACATGAATGTGTTCAGTTTATAAAGCGATACTGTGCAAAAATCGTAACATTCATTATCGAGCGATTGATTACTGTACAATCTTTTTATCACAATGATGAAAGTGAAATTTTTTGGGAATGGAAAGGCACCCAGCTTCCTCCCCTCCCTCCCCCAAACCTGGCTCACGCGTTTCAACCCCCCACTAAAAATCTTGCTACTCGGGCCTTGATACTAACTCGGAAAAAGAGGTAAGATTGCTCCCTGTCTTTGGTCGCGACTAGTCGCACTATTCGTACTGTTCACTATTCCCAACTATTCACTATTTGCGACTATCTGCCATTACATGCAGCTATTTGGGTTTTCCAGGCACCCTTTTTCAAGGGAATCAATGTTCAGTCATTGCTTTGTGTAAATTGACTCACCAATAACTGTGATCTCAGGAGGAAGATTGTCATTGATCTTTGGAAGAAGGCTTTGAACTGGCACCATTTACACACAGAAGGGACAATATTATGTTAGCACAGCTGGTGAATGAGATATTATATATTAAAGCCAGGACTTCGAGCCAGCTTTCGAGCCAGGATCCAAGCTAGGATTCGAGCTAGGATTCCAAGTCAGGATCAAGCTCAGGACTCAATCGTGCGATAGTTCAGCTTTTGAACAGTGTGGCACGGTAAAAGTCCTTCTTATATATAGAGTACTTCCCACACCAACAAATAAAAGCCAACCATTAGCAAACTGGAGTGAACTTTTAGGTTACCGCAAGCATACCTGAGTGAACGCTTATAAGCGCGAGCAAACTGGAGTGAAAGCAAACCGTGGTGAAATACAGGCTAAGAGACAGACCATTTTATTTCTGGGGGTGGATGATGGGCAATTAGGGTTAGGGTTTACAGACTTGAGAGCCAAAAATTTACATGTAGGTCCTACTGCACAGGACAAATAACATTGGTTATCCTTAAGTTAATTAACCTTGTAGATAAAGTGCACAACAGATAATAAACTTACTGCCAAACCAATTTTTGCTTTATTTGTGCAGTTTATCAGTTTCAGTAAAGTCTGATTTCAGTAGACCTTTTTCACAATAGCTGCCATGTTTGTTTTCGCATTGTAATGCAAATTAGGCACGTGATTTGTGAGAGGGCAAACAAGCCTAAATCAACAAACTTCAGCTGGTTTCTTATTATGTATGATAATTTTTTCATAGCCATGCTTTGGTTTCTGTTTCGCGGTTTACATAATATTCTAAGGTTAAAACAATTTTGACACTTTATAAAAAAGAAAACGGCTTCCGCAGTTAACAGGTCAAGGTATCGGGTAACTATTTGAAACTAATCTTGTAATGAAATCATTATTCCATAACTTGGCTCTCAAATGTGGCTTTACTGCAGATACTTCACTATTTTGACCGTCCAATTTTCCAAGAAACAGCATCATTTCAATGTTTGCCCCTTGGCAGACAACATGGCTAATTTGCATTACAATATGAAAACCATCATGGTGGCTATCGTGAATTAAAGGTCTATTTCTGAGCTCACAGCCACTTAAATCACAAGTTTGGAACACAATAATGTTATTGAATATGTAGCGACAGTGGCGACAGCATTTAAATCGAATACAACATAGCTGTTATTTCCTTGGTCACAATTGATATTTTAGCTGTTTGGGCAATATTTTGCTTAGCTTCTTGGAGCTAAAATAAAGTTGTCCCGGGGTAGGCGAGTTGTCCCTGGCAGTTACCCTGGTGCTAAGGTAACTCCAGCATCTGATTTTTTCATTAACAAAATCTTTCTTGAGGAGTTGTATACGCTAGTATTTTCAATCAGATTATTTTCTCAAATTATTATAACAAGAACCAGTAAAAACTATGGAGCTCTACTTTCAGGCTTGGCTAAATCTGTATTAATCAATATTATTATTTAAACTTAATTAGTAATTGTTGTGCTAAGTTCATGTGCAATTGATTTATTTAGAGACAAAGATACAACACTTTGCTATCACAGTGACTCTTTTATTCAGGAAACGTAACAAAGAAGGGGGATGGGGGTTGACCGGTTAGCTGATGCTAGGAAAAAAGGTGTGAACTCCTTGAATTGAAACTTATTGATCATACTTTGAACTACTGTTACTTTTAATGAAGACTATTATTTTGGACAGTACAGTCAACACAATTCGAAAATGAAGCTGGAGTTCGGCCATCAGAGTTTTTCGTTTTTAGGAGCCTCAGTTTTTAACAGTTTACCGTCGGACATAAGAAATCTGAACTCTAGGCTTTTGTTTAGGCAATAGGCCAACAAACATTTTTATTTGTAAGTTTTATTTGTAAGCTTTTAAAGATTTTTCCCATTCTTACGTTTTTAAATTTTTAAAATCTTACAGGACCCCCATGGTAACAGTACTTTCTAGTACTGATGGGTTAATCCTGTTGAAAGATTTGTTTATTATTGTTAAAAGTGATTACTTATCTTTAATGACACAACTTGTCTTGCTGCAGAAACACCTTTGTCAGTTCTAGCACATCGTTGAAATGCCATCTAAGATACATGTAGAAATTAAAGTACATGTGTTATTAAATAGGTTACTTACTGTCATGTTATAAAACACTAATGCCATAATGTACCCTACCGGTAATTAAGTTCCCATGTTTATAAAGTGAACGGTAAAACCTTATCCTGCACTGTGAGCTACCCCCTTAACCAAGCGTGAGAGCCACACTGGGAGGCTATCGGCCCAAGGACGTGACAGTATGGACTGAGCACAACAAGGTCTGTACAGAAAAGACAATTAGGGTCATTTTTCTCCCAGTGTGATCCCAAGCATGCCCTATGCTATAGTTGGAGAGACGAGAATTCTCTTTTTTGCATGATTACAAGTACACCTCAGTCCATAGAAAAACACACAGAAATATAATAATGTAGATAATATCCAACCATCTGACCTATCTTTAGTCAATAAACCATATGTCCTCTACATATGTTATAATACAGGTAAAATCAGCATGCTCTGGAAGCAGAGTGAAGAACATGTTTTCATAAATTAAAGGGGGGTCTGCCAGCAGCACCAACCTTTCCTAAACAGTCCTTTCCATCCTCAGTTATCGCCCCAGCTTTGTACAAAGCATTTATCAGTTCATCTTCAATAGTTTTGACTCCTGGATTACTTGAGGTGAAAAATAAAATAAATCAGATCGCATAAAGGCAACTCCCATTAAATAATTAATTAATTAATGCATCCTAATTAACAATTAGATTGTGAGCTCAATATTCCTATTGTGTGACAGTTGATGAGGGCCAAGCCCAGATCAACTCACATGAGAGAAATCAAGAACAAATAATCTTGACTAATTGTTTTAGTATAATCTTCTGATAATCCAAATCTGAAAACACTTCACAATTGTCGAGTAGCCAATCACAGAACAGCATATATTCGTGATAGAATGCTGGTAGATTTATACTAATTGCACATAACAAATATATTGTTTTGATTTCACTGTAGAGTGCAATGTGCTTGTTTTGTGGACAAGTGACTATGCCACTTTCATCATCCTCATCATCAACATCATCCTCCTACCCCTCATTCTTATCTTCATCATCATCATTACTATTAATTTCCAGAGAGTTATCTCACTGAAAAATTGTTGCCCATCCTGTCACCACACAGTTCTTAACATAGAACACTGCCTGGCAAAGATTAGGGCTAGGGATTTCCGTTGTCCACAACAACAAAACACAACTCTAGTTCATACAAAGTTGTGCTGCTACTCCTCTGGAAGTGGACATTGTTATAGATACACTGAATTATGGTCACAAATTATTTAATTACATGCTAAACACACCACATTCAACAAATTTTCCCATCACGGGTGCTACCAAAAATGTTATTTGTTGTTGTTATTAATGTTTATACCGTAGACCTTCAAGGGTGTCCTTCAATTCGCCAAAAAAATTCTCAGCACGTTGCGTTTTACTTAACCACAGGAAACAATCATAATGTGTTTTTCATTTCCCCAAAAATTTTGGTCATTTTTGTTCATTCCAACTGGAATATTTGATGGTGGGACCGGTCGGGCCTAAATTTACCATCCATTTTCACTATTCATTGTGATGTTTTTACATGTGTAATGCTAAGCGGTTCTGTAGTACAGCTCTTTCTACTGGCTATTTTGTAGACGTTTGTCTAGCTGTAAAAGCTCAAACAAACTGTTCAGAGTTCACTGTAGTGTTCTGTTGTACAGTGCAGTTTGAACTTGTTGTAAATTATCGTAATTTTTTCTCTCCCTCCCTCCCTCCCTTTGAAGATGGGGTTGGTCAAATTATTTGCAATCTATTAAAAAAGGGTCAGTCCTACATGTTTTGGTTAAGTCTGCACAGCGACTTCCCCCAAGCTTCTTGACCTCATTCCCTTTGAATATCGCCTGCTAACCAACACTCTTGTCCGATCCAGCACGTGCTGTTTTGCATTCACCTCGCAGTGTTGGGGAGAAAAGTGAGGTTCGTTTGTCACGCAATAGCTAGAAGTCGCACAGGCTGACCTAATTCAAGGCAGTGCTCCCCCATTAATGCCAACTTGTTCTTGCCATTCTTTGTCTTTATTTAGTACACTGCATATTAAATAAATATTGCGCAGCAGTTGGTCTGTTTTGCTAAGGGACAGCGACATTTATCTTCTCTTTTTTTAAGTGTTAAAAACTTTTTCGCCAAAATTAGCTCTCTGAAGGTATTGTGTAACCTTAAGTGATTCAATTGGTGTGGCTCGTTAAAGAAAAATGTGCATTTAGCGACCACATTCTCACTCACCAAACAGCCGTATGATGATAGGATTCGATGTCACATGGGCAGAAAACTTGAAATTTTTTAAACTTCCTACATTGATTTTTTGTTCATTTTTTGACCATCTGTCAAGAATTGTAAATAAAATCAGTTCATGGAAAAAAGTAGGGGCCAACGACGGTTTAAGAGAGTAAACTAAAAGCAAAGTTAACGGAACGGCTTCTGGCCCTTTGTTTTCCACAGCTAGTGTGCTCAATGGATGAGGTGGCATGACATTGCAACATGACTTGTGTGCTCAATAACAATGCGCTCAAACAATTAGCACAAATGCCTTCAAGTCTTAAGGATGCCTACTACTACTACTATTTCACTGCTCCTAATTTTTCAACATTTACTGTTTCGCCCCAACTAACTACCCCTGGGTATCTGCGGATGAGTTGATCAGAGAAATCAGTGCATGCTGTACCTACATTTGCATTCCATTATAATGTGCCCCACAGTAGCTCAGTAGCAATGCACACTTCTTCTTTCTTATGTTGGGAAGAGAGCCTGCATTCTCATGTTTGCCATCCTCAGCTACCTATCAATAAAAGCCTGATCATTATTACAAGCAATGAAAGCCTGCTTAATTAAGTTACATATGCTGATAAGTGGAGCCCGGTGGAAAACTCTATGGCCCTACTGGAAAGGCTGTATTTTATATGCCAAAGTTTTATGCCACGGCTTTTGGCTGAATTTGTTCCACCAGCTGTAAAAAGTTTCCTTATATGCCACACACTTGACATCGCTCTTATAATTTGTCCCATGCCCCACTTCATGCTATTACACGTGCAGACAAATAGAAACCATTGAGAGCATTTGTGAGTGGCTGTCCACTAACACATTATACACTGTAGGGCCAAAGGCCCCATTTTGCTAGGGGGTTCTCAAGGCATGATCCCCAACCCCAGAGAAAATTTTGAAAAGTTGAAGCATCTTAGATGCATTTTCCACAAATTTCAGCTGATAAACATATGGATCAGAGAAGATGTTGCTCCTGTCCATGCTAAACGCATTAGTTTTGTTAACACCTCCATGTGTTTGTTGTTGTTTATGAACGCTGGTGTCTGAAAACTACATGTATGACTAGACTGAACATATTAAATTGCCACTAGTAAACAAAAGACTGTTGATTGATTACTTCCTCAAACTCATTTAGATTTATTTTCTTACAGTGCGCATTTGTGTTTTGTACTTCTTGTCTGTGTTCCTCCTGACCCTTGTATTGTAATTTATCTCTTGTAACTCTGGCTTCCTAGTCTCGTTTAACTATTTAGTTATTTTAGGAAGCCAATACCCTTGCTACAAACCACTATTAAATTTTCTCTAAAATAATGTAATTTTTTCTTTGTTTGGTTAAATAAATTGTTGTTGTTAATAATTCATTGAGTTAAGGTGGCTCACCTCAGTTTCTCAGAACTACACCAACCCAGCTTTAAAAGGCTTCCACTTCGCTGTCTTGGGTTGGTCAGGCAAGAGTTTTCGCACATTTACTAGAGAATGAATAAGGTTTCCAAAGATGTAGATTTCATGGGCATCAATGTTACCATAGCAAAGAAACGATGACATAATGGTTTCTGAAAATCAACATTTTTCTCGATTTCGAGACCTAAACTTTTAAAACAAATAAACGTCCCGAGGGGTTTCAAAACAAGGCGGCGGCTGCCGGAGTTCCACCAGCTACTTGACTTAAAGCTCACTTATAACAGCCGCCTACACTACCAGTTGATGACACTTACTTCAAAACATTTTGAAATCCCTGCATCCCTTGTAGTATGCATGTAGATCTTCAACATGGCCAAGTGTGAAAGAATTCTATGAGAGCGTTTTTGAAGAAAATAGAGTTGAATATTTTTCAGTCAAAATTTAAAAGTTCCCTTTAATATCTGTTAGTTTGTTGATTCCAGCGACTACCTGTCAATTGAAACAATATCCTTTCCATGTTTTATACTTTTGGCACAGAACAACATTCCTGAAAGGTTTCATCCAATTTGCTTCACTAGATTTCTCTCTATGAACTCAAAAGTAATGTCTTTAACATTCACATTAATTTTTTCTCATAGAAGGAACGTCTTTGATATGGGAGCATCTATGTATCTATGTATCTAGTCTATATATTTTTTTAAAATCTCTAGATCAAAAGTATAACATGTTATGTGCTTTCCCTGAAAATTTCAAAGGCATTGAACTATTTTAAATGCGAGAAATAATTATAAAAATATAGGGTACCTTTGCATTCATTATGGAAAGTTTCGTTATCAAATTTTTTGTTGACAACTGGTTTATTTCAGAAGTTTCTCTTTTGTCTATGTTGTGGTTTAATTTTATCTTTGGTTTAAAATTTTTTAAACCAGTTTGATTCTTATTTTTCATTGTCTCATGTTGATTAGCATAATCTGAAACAAAGGGAAATCAACATCAAACTGGTTCAAAAAATTTTAAACCAAGGATAAATTTATACCACGGAATCAGTTTTTCATGCTTGACTACAGCCCGGGTGATCGTGAAAATTTCATTCTTAATACAATAGCAATTAATTAGCATGAGGCAGTGGTGATGCCTGTGAGACTGCAATGGGCGATGTGGCAGCTCTCGTAAGGTCTCACATGAATGGCTCGATACCCTTCGTGCCCTTAAAAAAATAATAACTGCAGTAGAATTGCAAGCTTTAAGGAGAGCTGCTACACTTCCGCATGCAATGCCTCATCGCAGCCTTATGCTAATTAATTGCTATTGTACTAGGAATAAAATTTTCACGATCGCCCAGGCTGTAGTCAAGGACGGCAAGTCAAGCATGGCAAATTTGCTGATTCCAAAGCACAAATATGGAGAATATACTAGACAAAAGAGAACTTCTGAAATAAACCACCTGCCAACGAAACTTTCTGTAACAAATGCAAAAGTACCCTATATTTTTATAACAAACAGCAGTAGTAATCAAAGATTAGGAGTGCGTTCGACGACTTTGATTCACTTGGCTTCATTTTGACTTAGTTTCCCGAAATTCAAGCTTTCTTTAATGCTGAAATCAACATTTTTAAATATCAGTATGAAACTCTTAACATACTGTAACTGTTGTTGATGAAGATGATTTTTCTGATTTATTCATACAAATACAATGTTTGGAGTTTTTTTGCATTACGTGACACCGCTATTCCCGAATAACAAAGTTGCAGTCAGCGTTTAGAAAACCGCAGACTGTGGACTGCACTGATTAATTGTCAGCCAAAACATTAGAAAATCGGCAAGTAGTAGCAGTACCCAGATAATGGCAAACCTCAAGACGAGAATGACAAATATAAATTCCTTGTCGTCCAACAAATGTAAACAAACAAACGCAGCAAACGCACATGCAAGCTAAAATGCAATCATAAAATTCATGATTACAAAGACTGTCACGGCACCAATCGAAATCTGCTGTTATATATTCGCACCAGGAGTTGTACAATCTTCACACTTCTGCATATGTTAGTTTTCTGACCACAAATTTCAAACTACACCACTCAATGAGTTAAATTTGTGAAAACAAATCATGGCCGCTTCCCGTACAGCTACAGCACATGGTTTGCGATGACGTGGTTTGTTTTTCGCCCCTACTGTGGGGCGGCCAAATCGGTGTCGCAACTTCGTACCAAGGTGAGCCGACCCATAAAATCTCGCTCAAGACTGGATTAGGACTACGTTCTACGAACGCTCTCATAGAATTTTTTCAAACTTTGCAGAGTTGAAGACCTACATGTATACTGCAAGGGACATTGATTCCTTTTAAAAGTTTAGGTCTCGATATCGAGAAAAAAAAACATTACATCATGGTTTCGTTGCTGTGGTAACACTGATGCCAATGAAATCTAAATTTTTGGAAACATCATTCAATCTCTAGTAAATGTGCTAAAAATCTTTCCCGACCGGCCCAAGACAGTGAAGTTTTTTAAGATTTTTGAAGCTTTTTAAGTTGGGTTGGTGTGGTTCTGAAAAACTGAGATGAGCCACCTTAAAAATCATAACCGTGAAGGAGGTTTGGATACCGATCTTAATTAGCACAGATTTTGATGATTTTATTTATCTGTTTACTCCTTAGTTTTTGTTTCTATTGAGAAGATATATCAAACACTCAAGACAATGTTTTATTGACTATCCAAACACCTTGAAGTTTGTTAAAAATACTCCACCATGCATTGTATTTTCAACTCTCTTCTCAGTGTTTGCAGGGGATATCCCGATGAAACACTGTCTCTCATTTTTTATATATTACATCAAAATCACCGGAGTGGTAAAATTTCATTTTGCACTGCACTAATCTCGATCACATGAATTAAAAACTTTTATCACATGGACACCATTCATTTATCGGAAAGTCAACAGAAGGCTTTGTGACTTTTGATTACTCACTGATGCAAAACAGTATGAAACACATTAAAATTAAACAAAACCTGCCTTTCTTTCAAGCTAAATACATCTTGTGAGTTTTCAACCAACTCTGTTAAAATTCTGAAAAAACAAGGTTTACATTTCCATGAAGCGACCATTAAAATCCAGTTGTCATGAAGCTCTTTGGAACCTCTAATTTTATTGGGTATTGATACCACAAAGCTCTTTTGACTATTGTTTTAGGGCTAGGTCCAATGTTACTATTGTTTGTCTATAATTTTCCCTGCCAATCCTACATGTAGGAGACAGGACGCTTGCAAACACGAACAAGGTGACAATTTTTTTGTGATAACGTGTTAAGAATCAAACTGCTACTCAAATTTCTAACTGCAGTTTCACCACTCTTGTGATCTTGATAGCATCTTTGGTGTCCAATCGATGGAAATCGATGATCAGAAAATCAATCGATATCAGTCAATAAAATTAGCTAATTGATATCGATTGATATCGGCCAATCGATGATCAATCGATAACACACAAAAACCGTTCATTGATTGCTAGCGATTGACACACGCATGGGTATGCATGGACCATGGGTTGCAGAAAACACAAAACAAATTTTTGCATTTTCAAACGAGAACGGATACATGTGGATGGGGCGTAAAAGAAAGAGAAAGAAGAGAGTATTGTTTTCCTGTTAACATTCAAAGCATTACAATAAAATGTGTTAACAATTAATGCATACAGAGATGCGATATTTATGTGCCTTTACCATCAGCTTCTTGATTTTGAAACATGATGAAATCTGCAGTCAATCAATATCAATTAATATATCGACTGTTATTGGAAATCAATACCAATCGATAACCACATGAATCTTCGTCATCGATTGGTCATCGATTATCAATATCAATCGATTAATTGATATCGATTGATATTGATTGATATCGATTATCGATTTGATCGATTAGAGACCCGGGTATTTTATTGATTGATTGAAATCGATTTTTGATGATTGTTGACAATCAATGAGAATCGAAAATCACAAACTTTCCGTTTGATTGTTCATCGATTATCAATATCAATCGACTAATCATTATCGATTGTCATCGATTTTCATTGATCATAGATTTCATCTATGTATTTGTTCAGATCAGGTCCTGACGTGTTGAAGCCAGAGAGGAAAATGGGTGATACAATATAATACAATCGATCTGTACCTTTTCCTCAAGTTCTGTTTTCAGTTTCTTGTTTGAGGTTTCTTCTTCGATCTTCATATCATCTTGCAGAGATCTTTTAAGACTGCCGCTGTCCTCAGAAGTCTCGGTAATCTTGTCAGGCCCTTCGCACGCGATGTTGTCCGCCATCTTGTCTGGAAACACAGCTGGATTACATGTGGATTGTATATGTTACGTAAAATCGAGGAAAGAAGATTTTTCATACAAGACGTAAAACTTTCGCTATACAAAAGGAAAAAAAGAAAGAAAAGCAACCACAAGAAGCAACTACACAGATGCTCTGATGCAGAGCCATAGAATAATGAGCCCGCATAGCATCTTACTACTCAGCGGATTTATTATGTGACGGCTTGCGTTCGAAAGTTCGAAATTACTGCTGCTCCGCGTTTTTTCGCGATGATTCGGACAGGGGGATGCTCCTTCAGAAGCCTGAACAAGTTAAATGTCCTCGCGAGACAAACGGTAAGGAATTAATTTCAGTTAATTTTCGTTGCACAGGGGGGACATGGTTTTGCAGGGGGGTACAATTTTGAAACAAGATCCATTTTGAGGAGTACATATCTTTTTCTTGCAAGAAACGTGAGGATGGTCACATTTTATGACACAGCATCGGAAGTCCAAAGAGTTTTACAACTGAGACGATCCTTGTTACCTTTCAGAATGCAGGAAATTGCATCTTAGAGGCCTACATTTGTAGAAAATGTTTTTCTGGTGAACCAGACCCCCATAGAGACTCGCGAATTTTGCGCTTGTGCTCGCTCCCAAAAGCTACCTTTTTTTCTATTTCAAGGGTTGGAATCTCTAGCACTGCAATTCAGAGATACCTCCGCATCATTGGGTAGTTGCCATATTTAAATGAATACCCATGCCAGGGCTTTATCATGTACCATACTACCAGATTACCTACAGGTATATAAAACTATAAAAAAGAATGATAACAATTTAATTTACACACAAACCACTAAACTTAGGCCCTGTTTACAAGGAGGTAAGGTAACCCTAATGCCAGGGCTACCCTAGCAAGAGGGTTAAAGATACCCTGGGTTTACAAGCAAAAATTTACAGGTAGGGTAACCCTACTGCCCAGGACAACTTTGTGTGCTTGGTAGCCGTATGGTTACCAAGCATCAAAATGGCCGACAAGGGAAGAGTTTTGCTAAATACCTCCATTCTCCTGTCTCTGTTGCCTCTTATTGCTGCTTTCCAGTGCCAAGGAATGCTGTTATGTTACCTTCTAATTTCTAAGTGAAAATCAGCGAAATTTAGCCCCTTGGTCCCCCATGATGGTCGTTTCTTGTCAATATTCAAAGGGTCTGGAAACCAGTAAAAAGTTGTCCCGGGTAGACGAGTTGTCCATAGCAGAGCATTTACAAGGCAGCTAGCTAGGGTTACCCTAGCACCAGGGTAACCCTAGACTGCGAGCAGTCTCTATTTTGCTCCAAAATCCACAACGAAAGCGAAAATTTGCGAGTGCTATTTTCGAGGGGCGATCGCATGAGCCGCGAGTTGCTTGGGCACCAGCTGGAGTTAAAATAGAGACTGCAATGTGCAATGTAGGGTAACCCTAGCTGTCTTGTAAATGCGTCATTGAAAAAAAAGAAGAAATGTGCAAATGCCAGGGTAACCCTCTTGCTATGGTAACCCTAGTACTAGAATTACCCTACCTCCTTGAAAACAGGGCCTTATTATGAATAAGGTAGAAAATACAAACAATAAACAGAAAATTAATGACAAACAAGATGTTAAATAAATAGCTGGTTTTCACTGTCACGCCATCAAAAAATAAACTCGAAACCATGCAATGAAAAGATCTGATACATTCAAATGTTATAAAATATTAATAGACAAACAACATCTCCAATTCTCAGCTCTGGTACACCATTCTTGAGTTATTTGCTGAAGCATTTCTCACAAATTTATAGAGCTCAGTATGGAAATGCATAAACATCTCTCCTAATACTTGAACTGTTTAAACTGCAAACATTTTGCGAAAAGACCTTTTCTTAGAGCACGACAGCTTTGTCATGGCGCCATCGTGAAGTCACATACGTAAATCTTGAAAATTCAACATGCTGTATTTCAAACAGAAAGGGTACTATACAGTATGTTGCCCTATTTCCCGGACACCCCTATTTCCGGACACTTCGACTTGATGATTTCGTATTTCGTGGAAACAATACAACAAATCCGATCCATATGTTCCGAAGACTCATCGACTAGTCAGCTTTCATTTGATACCTTCATGGCCTAGCCCGCTCTGTTTAGGTGGGAACATTCAAGTTTTCAGTCACTGTAGGTAAAATTTGTTTCTTCTTAAATGCAATTTTTAGCATGCGTTGAATTACCTATTTACAGTTAAACTCGTCACCAATAGATGAGATCGGGAAAGGTGCCTGAAGTTCCTGTGGGAGCCGCCCCAAGCACGGACAGTAACCATGACAACCCTGTGAGCGTCACACTGAGCAACAACTCAGTGGAAAAACTCATCAAGCTACCCATACTTACCACAAGGGATGGGAGGAACGGGAGCAAAAGAAATCCCTGTCCCAGCTAGCGAAAGGTAATGCAAGCAAATGACTTGACCTTAACACAAGACCTGTAAAATTACTGAGCCCCTGCAAAGCCATGAGGCACCCCGGATTCACGCATGAGACCGCTGGCCAGCATTGTCTTGAGTTTAACCTTGCCTAAATTACATTTAGCCACATTTAACCACAAAAGACTTGCATTTTTGGTGAGGTGTGCCTATTTCCGGACACCTAATGATAGCAAACTAGTTTCTGTTTTAACCCAATGTTATCGAGGAGTTGTTGAAAGACAAGCATTTTTATAACTCCCTTTCGCAATTTCAACTTACCTGAAATTGGAAAAAAATACTTGCGTGTCGTTTTCCATGCATTCCAAGTCCAGTCCAGTTAATCTAATATATCAGTCGCCAGTCTTGATCCTCGTCTTACCATGATCCAAACTATGAATGACTTCCTCGCTAAATAAACGAAAGAAAAAGCTTTTGATTTTGGACAAAAAGTAATCTTTTAAGTGAATGTTTCTTTATTCAACTCTTATAAGATATATTTTCCAACGAGGGGGAAGAATGTTCCCAAGAAAAGCGGAGTATTTATCTCATAACGATCGTCTGGAAATAGGGCAACCTGTCGGGAAATAGGGCATCCACTCGACGAACTTTTTCCAAAATTGCGAAAAAACCAAAGAGCTTCAGGCGATGAAACTTTACGACCTACTTACCAGAAGTAAAAGCTAACTTGTGGCTGAATTTCAGCTTGTTTGTGTTGGTTTGAGGTACATGTAAGATATTACAGTTTGTGCAAAAAGTGTCCGGAAATAGGGCAACATACTGTATAGCTGGAAACTTGTGAATAGATATATTTTTAGGATTTCTTTCGCGCAGCTACAATATAAATTAAGTCTACAGGCCCCGCGAATTTTGTTTTTAAAACTGTATGACATCACTTGAAAACCAAGAATAGGATAAAAATATGCATGTGAGGAAGGAAGCAAAGAATTTTGCATTTATTTTAAACATGGTCAGGAGGTGGGGGGGGGGGGAGGTACATTGTTAAAAATTAGAATTGTAAAGGGGTATAATTTTCTCAAGGAATTTTTTGGGGGGTACAGTTTTGGACCACATCAGTGAGGACCTTAATTAAGTCACTTGAATAAATGCATAAGCAATCTAGTTCCTAAATATCTGTGTGATCAGTTACAAAGGAGATCATCAGTATGCTCAATTGAAACATGATCTGTTAATTAACTAAATATTCCTTTTTGTTTTGTCGCCTGGCAACTGGATGGCTAAAAGAGGGTAAAAATTGGGAATGGGCTAAGCAATGACCTGAGAACTTCAACCAGCTTAGATGCATTTTAACAGTGTATATTAGGAGAATATTTAAAGGATCATTGTTAATTTATCTATTTTTAGCTGACTGTTTAAAATGTACTAGAAGTAGAGGCGAGGCAATCCAATTACACAGGGCCCCCGCTGATACCAGTCCTGTGACCCTGTATAAATATCAATTATTATTTGTATAAATATCAATTATTATTTGTATAAATATCAATTATTATTATTATTATTATGGCGAAGCTGGCGAGGAAAAGTGAGCCTGCACATGAGCTATTGATTTTTGAATTCCTCACATTCGCGGACGAACGCAGCGATCCAATTAGTTAAAAATAACAGGTTACAGAATCCAGTGCAACCTTAGTACATTTCACATCACACCTTCAAGATGGCATCTGTGGACTTCGTTCAAGGAGCGTTCCTCAAGCTTTTGGTTAATTCTGACTTACGTTTTGAACTAAAACGAGAGCAGAGAATAGCTGTGAATTGTTTACTGGAAGGGAGGGATGTTTTCGCTGTGATGCCAACCGGTTTCGGCAAGAGTTTTATTTTTCAGCTGTTCTCCACTACGACCGAACAGAAGAAGATTTTGGAAGGAAAGCATCCTAACAGTGTGATTTTAGTCATTTGCCCGTTGATAAGCCTTATTGTGTGGACATGACATACCGCCAGATTTTATGGCTTCATCACTGGCGGACCACCCGATGTTTGAGTTACATTGCGTGACACCGATCAATGGCGGTTACAAAAGAAATATAGATGTACCTAAATAAGTTGGCCGCGATTTGCTCTAAATACTACATTTATCCTACATGTTCAATAAACATTGAGGTGAAATGTTAAATGAGTCTTGTGTGCTATTTTTTGCCCGTTCTGAGCCGTTTAAGGCGTCATTTCGCAAGATAATTTATCGACCCCTAGATCATATAGAAGAGAAAGAGAGACAAGGCAGGCAGTACGACAGCCGGCAACCACGACCTTGTCCGGTTCAAGCCCAAACTGATGCTAAACCATCATAATCCTCACCTCGAAAACGCTGGCATCTGATCGAGCACAAATTTCTTCGTACTTGAGCCGAGCTTGAGCTTCATCCTTCCAAAATTTTCCAAGAAAAGCGATCCTGAAGTCCAAAAAACAGCTTTCTCAATATGATCGGTGCCAGATTCGTGCCCAAAGGAATCTGAAGAATGCGAGTTAATTCGAATCTACCAATGGGAGGCGGCCTTGGGCTTTTGAACTGCCAACGGGCCAACGGCAGCATGTGTTGCGATGCATTGATTGGTAGATTTGAATTGACTCGCATTCCTTTGGGCACGCAACGTAACTCAAACATCGGGTGGTCCGCTTGGCTCCATACTTAACATTAAAAGAACGTTTGCACAAATGGCAACAATCGTTCACTCGATTAATGCTTTTCTTCACAGCTTTCTTCAGGGTTTCTGTGCTGTCCATGAAGTAGTTTGACCATCTTCTATGAGATTCTCCACATGCAATGTGCTGTCATGTTCGTTTACATTTTGCTTTGCTCCCATTGGATAGTTATCTGAGACATGTACCAACTTGACACCTCGCAAGGGGCAGAATTCAAAAATCAATAGCTCACGTGCAGGCTTACTTTTCCTCACCCCATTCTTCTCGCTGGCTTCGCCCTCTGGCGGAGCAAGCCTGTTCGCAGGCTATTGCTCTCCAAACTTCCCAAGTGCACCATAACTGCTCCGCTAAAAGTATGAACCAATTGTTTATAGCATTGCAGGTGGAAATGTATATAAAAACTGCACCAGAAACAAAATTATGGTGAAGCGATTTGCTCACATTAATATTATTAGCATGCTCCATTGGATTATGGAGCATGATGCTTATGCATTTGATTACGCGGCTCTGCTAGTTATGTTATAATTTAATTTTGGCACCTTGGAAATATTCATTAATTGCCCTTTTTCAAGACATGCCAAAAGTCTTTCCCACTAGATAGCACATCCATATGGAGCCATCACAGCAAAGACATTACTTGCAGGGTAAGGAGTATTAATAAATGTGACTGAAAGTTGATTGGTTTCTTGTATTTGAAGTCAACATGATATCAAACCTTGAGCATCAATTTCTAATATCTTATGTATATATTAATCCTTTTTTGACTTTTTCAAAGGTCTCAAGTTTATCAAGAGATTGCAGAAAGTTCCTTGCCGCCAGGGCTACAGCTGCAAAGACAATAGCTGAAATCTCACCTCAAGCCACTAAAATTACAGGTAGGTAAATATATTTGAGGTCCAATGCAGCCAGCTATGTCATGCAGATATTCAAGCTAGACAATCTAGGAAGGTCCAGGTACTGCTACGATTGAAATTAACTACCGGGAATTAGGTGCAACTGGAACTTCTGCTCTGTACAAATGACCCTGCTGTTTACATCTAAGCGCAGCTAACAAGCAAAACATCTTTAGAATGTACTTCATGAATGTCAATTGGCCATCTACCTGTGTGGCACCATCACTCGATTCTCGAAAACTGTCAACTTACATTTGAGTGGTACTGTAATTGCATTTTTTAATTCAAATTATGTGATACTTCAGAACATTTAGGTGACCAGGTTAGGCACCAGTTGTTGGCTTTATGGTGCAGGGAAACATGGGAAAACTTGTATCAACCAGCATAATCTATGGTTTCTGGAGTTTTCATCATCAACCATCAATCATAAAGTTATTTTTTGAGAAAATGTGGTTGTTGAAAAAATCGCAAAACATGAACCTTTGTGTTGAGAATAATTCATGCAGAAAAAACTAGACACGCTGTTATCTCCTAATCACACCTAGAGGTCCATTACTTACAAGAAAATGGTTTTGAAATATTTATAAATTTGGTTTATTATTGCAAGCAGAGCAGCTACCATCTATGTTGCAGGGTTTGCAGAAAAAACAAAGTATCATGTTGCAAGTATGTGTATCCGTAAAATGAACTGTTTATTTACTTACCAATCTCGTGCACCAATTATGATGTCCATATGACAGTAAAACCAGTGAAACAAAAGTATTGTGTTACTGTTGTAAAGAAAAGGCTAATTATCAAGCTTGGTGTTTCAATGTTTTCAAGATATCATCAATTGTCAGTCTCATTGCCTTCTTTGAGTCTCTGAGTTAACATTTATCTTGTTAGTGTTTTAGAGGTAGCCCTGCCACGAACTAGCATCCCACCTGCGGGGGAAGTGAAAATACGCCAAGTCACTTCATGTTAAGGAAACCAGAGAAAGGAAACTAATTAAGGAAACTAGCTAGGCTCATAGCCAGACTTTGCCTAGAGTTAGGGTTAGGCTTAGGGTTAGCCTAACCCTAAGCGGGCCATGTAGCAGCTCTTTTAAGGTCTCACATGAAAGGCTTGATACCCAGCTGTGTGAACAAACAACAGGAACAATGCCCCTAGCCCCTAAAACAATAGCAACTGCTGCCAGTAGAATTACAAGCTTACGAGAGCTGCTACACTACCGAATTAAGCAAGTCAAGTAGACAAGTGAGAATAATCAATTATCAAGTTGACATGATTTTTAGACTTGCTCCAAGTTGCTCGTTCGATTCGCTTCGTGGAGGGGTCTGAATTAAAATGGTGAGGGAGACCGCTGGATATGGAGGGTGCTTGCTGGCTTGAAAATCAAAATGGCGGCCTGGAACAAGCGACTTGTCTCACCTGCAGCGCACCACTTCTGAAAATGTGACGCCACCGGTGGATTTTCCACCGGTGACGCCACGTTTGGCTGTCAATCAAAATAGTGCGTGCGCGAACGTAAGCACGCGCTCTGTTGGCAAAACTTGCGAGGTTAGCGCGCTCTGCTCGCGTGACGCTGGTACTTTTCTGTTTGTTTGCTAGTCTTTTTAGCCGATTTGTCCCGATAAA
Organism: Blastomussa wellsi; assembly: GCA_947652115.1. Taxonomy (NCBI): domain Eukaryota; kingdom Metazoa; phylum Cnidaria; class Anthozoa; order Scleractinia; family Plerogyridae; genus Blastomussa; species Blastomussa wellsi. The sequence continues at coordinate 50,695 of OX393562.1, forward strand.
AAGAAAACAAGATTGTCCACAATTAATTATTAGTCTTATTAGAAAAGCTAGTTAGTGATGGGCCGGGTCGGAAGAACTGGTTTCATCAAAGCTTTGAAGAAAATCTAAATAATCGCAATCTCAACACATGCCATGGCGCGCACCAAACTGCACATGGCATATGACAACGACGCCAATAAGAAAAAAGAAACCAATTCGGTCCCAATGAAATGATGCCATTTCGCGGCAAACATCGTCAGCCAGAAGCAATTTCCTGCAAGTGACACAAGTTGCTCGGTTCGAGCCATTCGTGCAATCCGCGATGTTCTCGCACTTGATTTCCAAGTGATTCTGTCTTTTCGCACGCGATTTCAAAACGAGCTATTTCAACTAACTCTACCGTGTCCATCAATACAAAGAAAAATCGAGCGACTTGGGGCAAGTCTACATAAATTTTATACCCACCTTGTACCACCTTAAACCGAACCATTTTAAGCTTATATACATGTAGTCACATCTATTCTCTGCATTTTCTTGTCTGGAAGAACTGGTTTCATCAAAGCTTTGAAGAAAATCTAAATAATCGCAATCTCAACACACGCCATGGCGCGCACCAAACTGCACATGGCATATGACAACGACGCCAATAAGAAAAAAGAAACCAATTCGGTCCCAATGAAATGATGCCATTTCGTGGCAAACATCGTCAGCCAGAAGCGATTTCCTGCAAGTGACACAAGTCGCTCGGTCCGAGACATTCGTGTAATCCGCGATGTTCTCGCGCTTGATTTCCAAGTGATTCTGTCTTTTCGCACGCGATTTCAAAACGAGCTATTTCAACTAACTCTACCGTGTCCATCAATACAAAGAAAAATCGAGCGACTTGGGACAAGTCTACATAAATTTTATACCCACCTTGTACTACCTTAAACCGAACCATTTTAAGCTTATATACATGTAGTCACATCTATTCTCTGCATTTTCTTGTCCAGAAATTTACCATTATGTTTTCTAAAGGGTGAGCTTCTTTAAAAAAATCCAAGATTAGATTCTTAAATCCGAAAACAGATTTTGTATTTCTTTATTCAACAGATTAATCCAAGATCACTCGGATCATGGTGCATCAGAGGAACCGAAGAATCCTTGCCCCCCTGCAGAGTGATTTAAGAATCCAAACTTGGATTTTTTTAAAGAAACGCACCCTTAATCTCGGCCTGCTTTCTTTTTTGCGTTTGAAGAATGCCTACTAATTGTGTCAGTCCCGCGGGATGTCTCGTGGGTGTAATCATGATGCCAGGCAATTTCAGGGTTTGGCGCCATCTGGCGCCTCGATCTCGTGTGTGCTCCCAGGTTTCTATTTGTCAAACTTTTTTTCGCAGTGTTTCAATTTTGTCGAACTTTTTTCGCAGTTGTATTGATTTATTTGGGCTATCACTGGCAAAGATGATTGAAGCTACTTATCAGAACATCAGAAGCCTCCCTACTGCTGGTGTGTTTCCCAGGAACAGATGCTGCAATTCGCCCAAACGACACATTGCATTATATAAAAGCTCAGCTGCTTTTCATTGGAGATTCAACTTCTGTCCGTGTACATAGTTGCAGGGAGTTGTGACACTCTACTGTTCAAATCAGCCTTTTGTTATCCAAGAAGAACCTTGTAGCGAAAATTGTACAACTCCTGGTGAATATTTAACAGCAGATTCCGATCAGTGCCGTGACAGTCTTTGTAATCATGAATTTTATGTTTGCATTTTAGCCTGCATGTGTTCCGTTTGCTGCGTTGAGTTGTTTACAGTTGTTGGCTGGCAAAGAAATGATATTTATCATTCTTGTCTTGATGTTTGTAGCGGTGTCACGCTATGCAACAAAACTCCAAACAACAGTGATGTTAAGAGTTTCATGCTGATATTTTAAAATGTTGATTGCAGCAGCGAACGCACTCCTAATCTTTGATTACTACTAGTAATAATAAATATTTTTTTTTATATTCCTTGAATGTTTGAGATACCGGTAACCATATGTTGGTGTATACTTGTCGTAATTTAAGTTTAGTTATCAAATTCCCATACTCTGAATTAATTTGTTAGGCTACTGGTTCTTGGGTTGTGCTGGAATGGTGGTCGGCTCTGTAGTATTGGGTGGAGTCACTAGACTCACAGAATCTGGTCTGTCAATGGTTGACTGGCATCTTATCAAAGGAATGAAGCCACCCAGGACACAAGAAGAATGGGAGAAGGAGTTCGAAAAATACCAAAAATATCCTGAATATAAATAGTAAGCTTGATAGTGAAACAATGCAAGTAAATGTTAATGATAATATTGGTATCTACTGCACGTACATTAATTTTATTATACATGTAGAACTGGTGCTGTGAGAGGTATAGTTGAAGCAAATCTTGTGCTGAAGAAAAGGCCACCCAAACAGTCCAGATGGAGCTATCTTGACTACTTGGGATGGCCAGGCTGTGATCCTGCAAAGAGCATTTTATGGACTTCAAAAAGCTTTTCATATTGTAAATTTCTGAAATTTGAAATGTATACAGTGCAACCTCTTTTAAGCAGGCACCCTCGGGACTTTGAAAAGTGGCCGCTAAATAGAGGTAAAAATTTTAAAATATAAATTGGACAAATAATTTGGGACTTTAGAAAGTGGGCATTTAATGGAGGGTGGCTGCTTAATAGAGGTCGCACTGTATTTTCCACGATTATCTAACACAAAGATTTCTTACTATTCTCTTTCCAATGATATGGAGTCTGATTATGAGGAGATAGTTCTTGAAGAGAATTTTTTTGAAGAGAAAGAAAACAAAAAAACTGGTAAAGAGTTCATGAATTTATTTTGTGTCGAAAGTCTTCCAATACAAAATATAAAATGCACATTGACCTAATGACATGATAGCAGTTTGGGTTGGCAAAAAATAAGAACAGGGAAGGCAATGAAGAATTAAGAACCGAATTTGATGGTTGTGTAAGTTTTACGAAAACAAGTCTGCAGACTGCATGTGTGTGCCATTAGCCTGCGCGAAAATTGGGGCGAGGGCAAAAAGGGAAACGAAGCTCTTCGCTCGCTTGGGAACGCTTGCTATGCAGGTGAGTGTGCCATTAATAAATTGGCTTGCTTGCTAGTTTTGGTGTCCGGTTTGGGTCATATAATAAATTCACTTTTGACCTAATTTGTTCCATCAAGATGACAGGATATTTGTTTGTTTTGTTGTTTTGCATGTTTCTATAACTTGATTTTGTCTCTGTCTATAACTTGGCGAATGCCCTACACCTTCTTCACATCATACTTGGCTAATAATCCATCAATGAAATTTATGTAATAGGCTACTACATAGCAGTAGGCATTTACACTCACTTGGTAATGTGACTCACTGTAGTGGTGATTGCATGACTTTGCGTTATTTAATTGGTGGCTAGTGATTCCATGACTTTGTAGTAAAGTCTTTTTAAGCCCAACTGGCCCATGGCTTCTACTTAACTTTGACGTAGAATGAAGCAGCTAGGAGTATATTATTTTGCCACTCCCCCTGAATGGGACTCGTGTCCATCACTTCTATTCCAAGGAAGTATTATTCAATCACTCAATCAATCAATCCATCAATCAATCAATCAATCACTCATTCAATCAATCAATCAGTCAAATCAATCGCTCAATCAATCAGTCAAATCAATCGCTCAATCAATCTAGCAATCAGTCAAACCACAATTTACATCAATCAAAAGCAAAAGGTAAGAAAAATAATTGGCGATGAGACCTAAAAAACCTCGGGGCTTATACTAAGAGGTACCCTCAGTGATACATGGTAATTCAATTGACTTGGCAAGACTGTGCTTGCAATGACATATTCAGACATATCATACCTTTAATTACTTGTCAATTCGGTTATTTGTTTTATTTTTGACTTTTGCATATTTTAATTATTGAAAAATTCAAGAAACTTAATAATGAGATTAATGACCTTGTGCATTGGAAAAGTGACTCCCTAATGCAGAAAGAATGGTCCAAAGAAGTCTGTACACACAGACTTTAAAGTGTCAAGTCATATTGTTGGTATTTGGGTGGGGTCCACTGAATACTAAAACAGAACGGCTATTTCTGACCTCTTCTCAACTATTTACATTCAAACCTAAACACCAAATGTTTCATAATTTCTTTAGTTCAAACCAAGGAATAAGTCTAACACAATTCAAGTGGATCTGGTACATGGAGTACACTCACAGAATGTGGGGCCGCATGGTTGGAGCAGTGTTCTATCTTCCTGCTGCATACTTCTGGTATAAGGGATGGTTTAATAAAGGATTGAAGTTGCGAGTAGGAGTGTTTGGAGCTTTGATCATGTGCCAGGTAAATAGTGAATATGTTTTAGAGTGATATGTGACCCTCATAGTTATGCTTTGTTGTCAAGGTTTTGTGTTGACTGTACTGAAAACTTGCTCCACGTTCTTCTTCTAACGTGGAGCAACAGTCAACGTAAAACCTTCCAAATCGCTCAATTTCGCCATTTTGAACCACAGAAACGACAAAATACAACACCTGAGATAAGTTTATTTTATAGCTATTACTCAATTTAAGACTCTTCAATATTGCCATACATGTCTTTATAATTCGAACATACAACAGACACACCGCTTGTATGGGCTCCCTGTGCTAAAAACACTTAGCTCAATGTCACGCAATTAGCCTAAGCTAGCAACGGGTGACAGCTATTTTCCAGGTTTACCGCAGATAAAATTACAACATAACAGTATTATCGCTAAAAACTAGTAGTAATCAAAGATTAGGAGTGCGTTCAACTATTTCAATTCACTTGGCTTCATTTAGATTTGGTTTCCAGAAATTCAAGCTTTCTTTAATACTGAAATCAACATTTTAAAAATCATTATGAAACTCTTAACATAACTGTGGTTGAGGAACATGATTTTTCCGATTTATTCATACAAATACAATATTTGGAGCTTTTTGCATTGCGTGACACCGCTATTCACAAATAACAAAGTTGCAGTCAGTGTTTCGAAAACCGCAGACTGTGTATGACAAATATCATTTCTTTGTCGCCCAACAAATGTAAACAATTTAACGCAGCAAACGCACATGCAAGCTAAAATGCAAACATAAAATTCACGATTACAAACATTGTCACGGCACCGATCGAAATCTGCTGTTATATGTTCGCACCAGGAGTTGTACAATCTTCGCTACAAGGTTCTTCTTGGTTAACAATAAGGCTGATTTGAACAGTAGAGCGTCCCAACACTACGCGGACAGAAGTTGAATCTCCAATGAAAAGCAGCCGAGTTTTATAGTGAGATCAGTGGGTTGCTTGGGCGAATTGCAGCATCTGTTTCCTAGAAAACACACCAGCAGTAGGCAGGCTTCTGATGTTCTGATAAGTAGCTTCAATCATCTTTGCCAGTGATAGCCCAAATAAATCAATACAACTGCGAAAAAAGTTAGACAAAATCGAAAAACACTCGAAGGGACTCGAAAACAACGTATACAACTCAACTTACCTGAGAACACTCCGAACAAAAGAAGAAGCACAGTCCAGAATTCGACAACAATTCGCAAAAGCACAGTCAAGAACTCAACAATCTACCAAGACGCGAAACAAGAACGTGAAACTCGACTCCGCTAGAAACGAAGCACAGCTACGAAGCACATGGTCGACGGAAATGACGTCATTCGCCCCTGAAGAATTTTCGGGGTGGCCAAATTGGTGTGATACATGAATCGCCCAAAAATCTCGATTTCGACAGCATTAGGAAGGCGTTCTGTCGAACGCAAGTATAGTAAAATGTTTACAATGCGACCCAAAAATCCGTGAACACCTAAAATTATGCCTGAAATGTTGTTTCTCAACCATTCAGATGTGAGATAAAACTGCAAGACGTGACCGCAAAGGTTTGGATTAGCCAAGAAACCAAGAAAAGTTGGCTTTTTCTTCCACGATAATACCGTTAGAAAATACTGAAATTGTCACTTGTTCTATAAGCAAAGAGTAATCATGAGCGATATTTTAACTAAAGAAGATGCTGCATTCGTTTATAACTCCAGTAGCTCTTAGATGCACTGTCTGGCTGTATCTGATAGAGGGGGTAAGTTTCTGAAGAAACTGTGGTGCTGCGTCGGTGGGAAGTATAACAATATAATTTGGTTTTATCAACTGGGAGTGAATCGAACATCTCGTTCATTGTTATTCTCTTACAATGCATAGGCACTCGAATGGAACAGTGGTAACAATTTCAGTATTGGTAAGGGTAAAATTGTGGAAGAAAAGGCCAACATGTTGTTTCATGACCAATCAAACCATTCAGCTAATTAATCTTGCGGTTTGCTGAGGTTCAAGTCTTGCGGTTTCATCTTGCATCTTATTGGCCGTGAAACAATGAACATTCCAGAAATAATTTTAGGTGTTCACGGTTCCACGTCGCACTGTAAAAATTATCATAAACATAGGCTGAAAGTATACAAATTCATATGGCAATACTATTTACAAAAGAGCGGCTCGATAAACTAACTCAGAATGGCGAGATAAAGCCCTTTCAATTGCTTCTTAAAAGGTTGATAGTTGTCAGGAGGCAAACCAGTTAGCTGTTAACAAAATGTGGACGAGTTGAATTCGCGGCTATGTCCACCAAAGACAAATCTGTTTTAGTGGCAGGGAGGAGGATGCAGCAGCCTAATCACACTGTTGATCACTGTCTAGGCCATACTTGCAGCCTCCCACCATGCAGATCATTAGTATTAGCGATTTTTTGGATCGCGCAGAAATCTCAGCAAAAATTTTGCATGGGAGCACAGCACAGCACAGCACAGTACAGCACACTCAGCACAGCACAACACAACAGTTAAGCAATAGAGGACTTTTTCCGTGTTTACATAGTCTCATCTAAACACGAGGGGGTGTGGGAGAATTCAAGACAGTTATGCAAACCCGAGACGTACATACTGTAACATACTGTAGCATGCATATTGTAACTGTCTCCAATTCACGGAAAACTTCCTCCAATTGCTTTTATAAAATATTTCTTAACGCACAAAGAATGATTCTGTCATTTCTAACCAAGCTTGTACCGAATTAGGGTTTATTAGGCTGGTACATGGTAAAAAGTGGACTTGATGAAGAACTTATTAGCAAGACGGAGATCCCTCGTGTCAGTCCATATCGACTGGCGGCTCATCTTTCATTGGCCTTTCTTTTGTATGCGGGTCTGATATGGTGTGGATTGAGTCAGTTCATTCCTAGACCAAGAGTAAGTGATGCCATTAAATGAATTCTGAAGTGGTTTTTGTGCAAGTTCAGGATCTCAAAAGCTAGTTTCCTTTAACTAATCACCATGCACAATTCTGTTCTTATGATTTCTAAGAACTGAATAGTACAAGGCTCAATAAATTTACCGTAAAGTTCTTAAAGTATGTAATTTTGTGGTTGATGGCTACCGCTTCTCTAGAAGAGGGGGTAAGTTTCTGAAGAAACTGTGGTGCTGCGTCGGTGGGAAGTATAACAATATAATTTGGTTTTATCAACTGGGAGTGAATCGAACATCTCGTTCATTGTTATTCTCTTACAATGCATAGGCACTCGAATGGAACAGTGGTAACAATTTCAGTATTGGTAAGGGTAAAATTGTGGAAGAAAAGGCCAACATGTTGTTTCATGACCAATCAAACCATTCAGCTAATTAATCTTGCGGTTTGCTGAGGTTCAAGTCTTGCGGTTTCATCTTGCATCTTATTGGCCGTGAAACAATGAACATTCCAGAAATAATTTTAGGTGTTCACGGTTCCACGTCGCACTGTAAAAATTATCATAAACATAGGCTGAAAGTATACAAATTCATATGGCAATACTATTTACAAAAGAGCGGCTCGATAAACTAACTCAGAATGGCGAGATAAAGCCCTTTCAATTGCTTCTTAAAAGGTTGATAGTTGTCAGGAGGCAAACCAGTTAGCTGTTAACAAAATGTGGACGAGTTGAATTCGCGGCTATGTCCACCAAAGACAAATCTGTTTTAGTGGCAGGGAGGAGGATGCAGCAGCCTAATCACACTGTTGATCACTGTCTAGGCCATACTTGCAGCCTCCCACCATGCAGATCATTAGTATTAGCGATTTTTTGGATCGCGCAGAAATCTCAGCAAAAATTTTGCATGGGAGCACAGCACAGCACAGCACAGTACAGCACACTCAGCACAGCACAACACAACAGTTAAGCAATAGAGGACTTTTTCCGTGTTTACATAGTCTCATCTAAACACGAGGGGGTGTGGGAGAATTCAAGACAGTTATGCAAACCCGAGACGTACATACTGTAACATACTGTAGCATGCATATTGTAACTGTCTCCAATTCACGGAAAACTTCCTCCAATTGCTTTTATAAAATATTTCTTAACGCACAAAGAATGATTCTGTCATTTCTAACCAAGCTTGTACCGAATTAGGGTTTATTAGGCTGGTACATGGTAAAAAGTGGACTTGATGAAGAACTTATTAGCAAGACGGAGATCCCTCGTGTCAGTCCATATCGACTGGCGGCTCATCTTTCATTGGCCTTTCTTTTGTATGCGGGTCTGATATGGTGTGGATTGAGTCAGTTCATTCCTAGACCAAGAGTAAGTGATGCCATTAAATGAATTCTGAAGTGGTTTTTGTGCAAGTTCAGGATCTCAAAAGCTAGTTTCCTTTAACTAATCACCATGCACAATTCTGTTCTTATGATTTCTAAGAACTGAATAGTACAAGGCTCAATAAATTTACCGTAAAGTTCTTAAAGTATGTAATTTTGTGGTTGATGGCTACCGCTTCTCTAGAAACATTATAGAAAAGAACGCACTGTAAAAATATAGACTACAACAACAGGATTAAAACTAGAACAAACCCGGGATTACTTTAGGGGTCGCCACAAAGCTTTTCGGAACGTCTCATAGGATTGGCTGGGAAAATTATGTACAATCAATAGTGATAATAATCTTGTATTAGGAAGCTTTCAATCACAATTATGTGGTTTTCAGAAAGGTCCTAAGACTGAAATTGCAAAGTAGGAAAATTTTAAAAACTACTAGTCTGAAGTGTCAGACGTGTTCTCGCCCTAGGGGATTAGGGCTAGAAGACGAAAGAATTGAAGCTAAAAAAGTCAAAAAGACACAACTGTTTAGATATAAACTGACAATTAAAATTTAGAAAAGCTACAATTGAAACAAGGAAAGAAAACTACAAAAATACAACTGAAAGAATTAGCTAAAAAATATGTTAAGAACACTTCGCTTAATAATTGTAATATTAGGTGCATTTCTAGTTTCTCTGTCTAATGAGTTTCAATCTTTCAGAGAGTGGTGGCACACTCTGTGTTTTCCCCCAATTTCTTGTAACATGGGGTAGTCTAAGCACGTATTTATTCTTTGTGTTACAGCTATGAATGTCCCTGTTTGCTAGTAATCCTATAGAATGATCCATAAGTCCATATAAACATATATACAGCGATGAGAAAATCCACGTTCCAGGTTAAGCCACTTACGAGAGCATCAGTAGCTGACGAGTTAAGTGTTCTATCCAGAATAATTTTGGTGGCCTTGTTCTGCAAAACTTGTAGGTCATTTGCCCCACACAAGATAGTAACAATGAACCTAGCCCTAAAATAAACGGTAGAATAGGTAGAAATAAAAGTAGCAATTTACATCTAACAATATTAGAACTCATTTTCATTTTTTACAACTTCCGCGAAGTTGTACGATGTACAACACAAGACAAACAATTTTAATCTTTATTAACAATAATAATAATGATAATAATAATAATAATCATCATCATCATCATCTTCATCGTCACCATCATCATCATAATCACTCCAGTTATGTCCATGATTGAACACAATTACGAAAATTACAAATTGTACGTTTTCTCGTGATTGCGGATTTTACAAATTTTATGTTTTTTCGCGATTTCAGTAATTTTCACAAAATTCGCAATTCAGTTAAATTTGCAGTTTTGTTGAAGGACCTCCTTGAAGCCCATTGTTATGTTAATCACAACACATCGTTTAAGCGTGGCTGGCCTTGCGAAAATTCCGGATTTTACAGAGGTTACAAATTTTACGCTTTTTTCGCGATTTTTGTAATCATTATCATAATTATAATAATATATAGATTTAGCCAAGCCTAAAAGCGGACCTCCGCATTTTTTGCTGGCTCTTAACAATTTGTGAAATTGCCTTCATTGATTAAAAGTACTAGCGTGCGCAACTGTACTCAAGAAAGATTCCACAGCCGAAATAAATAAGAATTAAAAACGTCAACTCTAATTAGAGCATAATAATTTATAATTTGGTTTTATCAACTGGGTTGATAATGTCAATTGGTCACCGTAAAGAGATTCAAGTGCTGACGTTTCGAGCGTTAGCCCTTCGTCGGAGCGAATCAAGGAATTGTGCGTCGTGTGTCTTTATATACAGAAAGATAGAGCTTCGCTATTGGCTGGTGCCTGGTAACGTGAAAACTTGGGTATAAATTAGTTGAATGAAAAGCGTTCGTTGATACCGTGAGGATTAAGAGTGCCGATTTGAAAAATAAATTTTTGTTCTAGAGTTTTACGGCTTTCCGTGTTCTACGTCACGAAGGTGTTCTATCTATATTGTTATACTTGCCACCGACGCAGCACCACAGTTTCTTTAGAAACTTACCCCCTCTCTGGACTATGGCCGCCATATTGACATTTGGGGCGACGTAAGGGGCGACGTTGTTCGTACGGACGTAAACACGCGCCCGCGAGTCGTGCCGCTTGCCATTTTGACCATGAAAAATGAAAGGCATGGTTCTCCTGTTTGTACTTTGTATGCGTGCTTGGTTCTCCTATTTCTATGGGTATGGGGCTCCGTTCTGCGGCCCTTCGGGCCACCGAAACTCCACTATTAACATCTAATATCCTAATAGATCCCTAACCTGTGAGATTCTGCTTCATTCCAGTACGCCATGACACCACAGTTTAGACGGTTCAGAATGTTTGCTCACACTTGCAAGGGATTTGTGGGATTAACTGCCGTGTCTGGTAAGCACCATAGCAGCTTATAGTGGCTCCTAGTCCCGACACTTTACATTCATCCGTAATTTCCTAAAACGAAAGAAAGTTTTTTATAAAGCGAACCTTTCCGAATATTTATTGATCCGTTTTCTGTCTTCACCTTGCTCGGAGGCTTTCATTCCTTTCGTTTTCCGCTGCTCGTACAAAGGGAGCTCAAACCGAATCACTAAATGCCACGTCACTGCTCTTCTTCTAAAGTGGGAATTACGCGTTCACGCCATTTTCGTCCGACCAGGGGCCACCTGCTGTAGCAATGGGGTATTCTACTCTCGATTACAGGTTTATCCTGATTTGGTCACAGGTTTTGTAGGATTCATGGTGCATGATGGGAGGTTCCCGCTCGTGCCTGTCTTCTTTTTGTTGTCTATGTAGATCACATTGCGTCATTTCGCTCACACAGATTGCCTTTGGCTTGTGTTCACACTGTACGTCATCTCGGGAGTGAAATGATGTGCTGTGATTTCTACCAGACTACTAATTTACTGAAGATAAAGAAACGAAGGTTTTATTCCTAGTCTATGAAAGCAGATAAAGACAGCTACGAATTTTATGTTATGAAGCTTAGCAAACCACGACGACGACGTCAGCAAGAACGTGGCGTTATAGTTGTTTGTACAGTTCTTTGCCGTCCTCTGCAAAACAGCAACGTGAAATGACCAATTTTTTAGAGAACTTGAACGTGAAATTTACGTTTTTCGGTTTGAAAATAAACGCGGTCCTTATATTTTCTACAAGAGCTACGTTTGAAAGCGATAGATGCACCGAATACGTCAAGGGAAATTTGAGATTCGTACGTAAAACGTAAATTAATTTTAACAAGACGTCGTCCTTACCATCGCCGTTGTCATTGCTCAAGCTCCCTAATTATTATTATGTTTCTTTGACTACTCCACACTCGTTCCATATTAATACTGTAGCTCTAACTAAACATAATTTACTATTTTGAAAATAAAATCTAATTTGTCTTTCGAAGATGGATTGATCTTTCTGTATTTTTAACTACACCCCTCTCCCCCCTTTACCCTCAGGTGCGTTTGTTGCAGGCCTGGACGCCGGTCTTGTTTACAACTCTTTTCCCAAGATGGCTGATCGCTGGATTCCAACTGACTTGTTTGCTCTTGAACCAACTTGGAAAAACTTGTTTGAAAACGCAACTACAACCCAGTTTGTTCACAGAATTCTCGTGAGTAATTATTGATTTATGTTATTTTATTAGCTAGTACTCTCTTCGCAGCTAATTTCCGTTTCGTAAACGGTCGGTGCCAGTTTTTAACGGTCGATGCCATAATTGGTAACCAAGCTTTTCGGAATGGGCGATGCTATATCCGCTCTAGTTTAGGCCTGGACTAGGTCGAAACTGGTGATAGACTAATACACACTTACCAAATGCTTAATTGTTCAATTTCACACTGGTGTGCTTGCGGTTAGCTTTATTTGTTGGGTGGGGCAATACTATAAGTAAAATATATATACTAAGAAAGTCTTGTTTTATAACGAAATTTTGTGAGGATTTGGCGGATTGGCCTGGTAGTGTAGTGGTAGTGTACTGGTGAAATAGGGATGTTGGCTTGTCAGACGTTCAGGGTTCGATTCTTGTCATTGACCAACAATTTTTCTTTTTTTGTGGTTAAAAAAATACGATGATAGCCCAAAAAAATTGTAAGTGTCGAAAAAATGGCATCGACCGTTTACGAAACGGAAACGTGCCTCTTCGTAGAACGCTATAACTTCTATTCGCGTTTTCCATTTTTCTCTTGTGGGAGAGGCGTCTGGAAAATTCCACTGATAAAGTTGCTGTACTGTTACCCGTAAAATTTATACCAAACCCAGTGTGTAATTTTCGACTTTAATCTCGGACTTACCCCTCCCGTCAAAATAAGCGCCTCTTGGACATAAATAAGGGTTGCACTATTAGCAATGTGAAGGGGGGGGGGGAGGGGAGTCCGAAAACAAAAACAAAATCCTGCAAAACAAAAATTTAAGAAAAGATCCTGCATTGCAAAGGAACCAGAAATAAACCCTGCTGGTTGTGAAAAAAGTCCCTCCCCCCCCCTCCCATCCTTGACATTTCTGATGGTGCACCCTGAGCGCACGACATTTCGGAACTCGGCTTAATCAAGTGAAAGGTTTTCACTTGTCATCAACTGTTTCACTCAAAATAGAAAATTGTTTGTGAGTTTTCCTGTAACCAAATCAACAACTATTCCAATATTTTCACGGATATGCAGACAACGCCATCCTTGTGTTTTGTGTGACAATCCTGTCTCCGGTATTGCGTGACAACCGACAAGAGAGTTGCTATGATCACTCAACTACTGAACTATTGTTGCAGGGAACAACCACAGTATCTTCCATTGCGATCTTGTTTCTACTTGCGCGGCCGCTAACACTGCCAGGAAGAGCGAATATAGCTCTGAATTGTTTGCTTGGTATGTCTGGTTTGCAGGTACGGTGATTATACTTTTTTCCGTAAGTTAAAAGACGCGCTTGTTTAATTTCTATCTTTAAAACACTTGAAGAGTTTCTGATTGCTTCAGATTAGTTCAGATTAGCTCCGATTGCTCCCCGAGAGTCTCCTCTAGTTGTAGCTCTCAAACTTCATTTCTGTCGGAAGAGCTGTTGATGTTTTTTTATTTCACAGAGACTAGGTGTATCCTCCAAGGTTGTTATGTCAGCTTAACGTCATCATAGTTCCTCATAAACGTTGAAAACTGTAAGTTCAGTCAGTGCTCAGCGCAGTGTTGAACTGATTTTTAATTTATTTTTCAGGTTAGCCTTGGTATCGCCACACTGTTGTACTATGTACCAACCCATCTAGCTGCCAGCCATCAGGCCGGTGCTCTGTCGCTATTAACAATTGCTGTCTGGCTCACTAACGAACTCCGCAAGCCCATTGTACCTAAATGAGAGCTTTTTTGTGCCACTGTATCACCGTGTTGAAAATTTGGGTGTCCTGTGCATGTGCTTGCACTTATGTATTTTCTTTCTCATCATGCGCTCGTTCGGCTTCCAAGGCAATCACTGATCGATGAGGAATGTTTGCTAAAAGGAACACGGAAAACATCGATACACAGGCGATTCATCAATTGACCAGACACACGGAAAACATATGGACAGACAGGCCAAAACAAGAACAACTGATATGTTTCAGGCGGTAATAATTGTATCATAAATTCAGTGGACACAGCTCTGCAATGGTAATCTCGTACTGTCATAAATCACATTTTTTGCTTTTGGAGCATTCCGGTCGTGGCGTGAATTAATTGGATGAATGAGTACATTATCTGCCCAATTGTCCAACCCTACGTTGCCCCCCCCCCCCCCCCCCCCCGAAACTAGCTCGTTATAATTTACAGTGGAACCCCGTTAATACGGTTACCAACCAGTCATAAAAATGTTGCCGTATTAACGGGTTGGCTGTATTAACGGAGTAGTCAAATTTCACTACCTGCTCCTGACAGACACGTTCGCTTAACTTGATTTTAAAATCGAAGCAAGAACAGACTTGGCTGTACATATCCTTCTGAAAAACGTAGGACCCGACTTCTCCGAGTTAACATTGTTTCTTCGTGTTGAATATTATTTCTCAAGTACTATATTTGTTTTGTCTGGACGATTACGAATGCGTATTTGGTTCGAGTGGCCGTATTACAAAGTGTAACGGGGTAAAATTCTAAAGGATTATACAGATTGGGAATTTCAGCACGTGGCCGGTGGCCGTTGGCCGTATTAACAAGGCCTTTTGTGAGCCACACATGTATCCATTGCGGATCTTTTTTTAATATACATTAGAACCACCTGCCAAACTGTCTTAGCAAAGCAATACCACAGATCAGGGGTGGATCCAGCATTTTTCGTGACTAGTTTCCACCAAAATAATTTTTTCCATGACATGTTTCCAGCACCATCATAAGATTGACCTCTACAATTATCCATGGTCAAACCAAGGTCACGCACTGTATTAATTATCAACTCCTTGATTGCGTTACCGGTTGTTTCCTCTCCACAAAGGTAAAAACCAACAAACTCCTCTCGAATATTCTTTGAAGAGTCGACATAGCGGAGGACAAGAGACAGGTTTTCTTTGTTGGAAACATCCGCTGCCTCGTCAGCCATAACAGAAAACATTCTGCTTTGTTTAACTTCCGCAATGATCTTTGAAGAAATATAATTCCCCACGGTCTCGATAATCTCGTTCTGTATCGTTTTCGAACGGTAGGTGGCATTTCTTGGCGCATTCTCGAGGTGCTCCTTAAGTTTTAAATCACCACTGTCGATACGGAACTCCAGAAGGGCTTGAAAGTTTCCTTGAAGATTTCTGTCATCAGGGTTGTCATCTCGTTTCCCCCTCAACGGAATGTTGTTTTGACCACAAAAGATTACAGTTTTCACAATCGATTTCATTTTCTCTCTATTTTCATCGATCTGGGCTTGTATCAACCGGTTCAACTGCTGATCAATGGGGGTAGTTTGCCTTCTCATTTCACTCAAGAAATTCTGCATTGCCAAAACAGAAAATTTGTGAATTTCTGACTTTCCGCTCGCGTGACTTTCGAACCTGCTACACGCCGTTGTCCAAAATGTAAGCGGGGATCGGAACAGTTTGTCTAATTTGGCGCCATTTCTGCCACACTCCATTCCGAAACAGACACAAGGAAAACACAAAGCACCATCTAAATACTTTGAGTAAACAAGCCAAGGGTATTTCACGAGCCATTCCTGTCGAAACTTTCGCTGCTTTCCAGAAGTTTCTTTCGAAGCCGGAAACTCGAACAGCAGATCTGGCTTCCAAACACTTTCAATAAATCGAAACTTTTCAGCATTGGAAAACGAAGCAATGTCTTTATACACAGTACCGATATCAAACGGTGAACAATCTTCCTTTCGACAAACAGGCTGACGCTCGACCTGCCCTGAAAGTGACGCCATATTGACTAGTTCACGACTAGTGCACCGCAAACGCAGCATCCAATGAGAAGAGACCTTGACTGGTGCACAATCGTGCTCAGCCAATGAAAGAGACTTTTGACTAGTTCACAAGAAACAATTGAAATTTTGCACTAGTGCACATTTTGAGCAAAGGTCTACGGAGGGGGTAGGGGCAAAGGTCAGGTCAGGCGGTCACAATGGAACGCAAGGTGCTGGTCCGCTGGAGGCTGGCAGAAAATGCAGTGCAGTTGAAGTCTGGAATTAACAAATTATTACAATGAAACACCTGCGACGAATTTACATCTTCTAGCATGATTTATTTTTCTTAGTATTTTTTTTTATTGTTAGATATTTTGACTAGTTTCTGGAAACTAGTTGCACTAGTCTGTATCCAGCCCTGTCAGATGTACGCTGACGATACAAGTATTAGCACTGCGGCCACTAGCTTACATTGTGCTTACCCCAACTTGAGGCTAGAAGAACTTGCGAACTGCAGGTGACCGTAAATAAACTTACCCTTAAAGGGGCAATGTCACGCCAAATTGGGAACATTTTAAAAAACTAAAACTCGTCTTCGTCCGATGGAAAACCAAAAATAATAGTTTAGGTTTTTATACCAAAGACTGGATTTAAACCATTTACTGAGGTCTCTTGTTACGGATGGCGAGGATGGAAGTGGTTGAAAATTGTAAAAAAAGCTAATTTTTTCAAATTCTCAAGCCATCTCCTGGCAAAATAGGAAACCAACTATTATGGTTTGCCCTTCCTGTTAAATTTTCATTTGATATCTTCGAAATTCTGCAGGGGCATTTTTGCACAAGTAAATTTATTAAGCAATGAATATAGCCCGGAGTCGACCTGAACACTCCAACATCACTGTGACAATGCCCCTTTAACGTAGCTAAAACCGAAGTAATGTTGATCGGCTCGCACCAGAGGCGTGTAAATACACTAAATCAGTCAATTCTGAACATCGATAGTGAAGGTCAACGGATCAATAGGGTGGGTCACAGTAAGTCACTGGGAATCCATATGGACCAAAATCTCTCCTGGTCATATTGAAGGCCATTTCCAGTCCGTACTGCGCAGTCTCGGGATTTGTTTACATTTCTGTTTTTGAATTCGTTGATACGTTACACTTCGGTAACTTAACTACCGTACATGAAGTTTTTGAGTCCGCCATTACGGGTCGTTTTGTTTGGGAGTTTGCAATGAGCTGAAACGTCGGTTTAGAATATCGTCGAGGTTCGTCTACTCTTTATTATTATATTGTTTTGCAAGTATATCGGATGTTAATAATGGCGAAAAAGGTAAGTTTTTACCCCTAATTTTCATTTTGGTTTGTTTACATTTTGTCGTGTGAGGCTTGATAAACATTGCAGGTGGAGATTGCGCAGTACGGACTGGAAATGGCCTTTAACGAGACAACAAGGGCTATTCCTCTGGTATATCATATTTTGACAACTGCTCACCTGTGTGGGACGATCTCGGCAATAAATTAGCTGATAAATTACAAAAGCTTCAAAATCGCGCCATTAGGGTTATCACAAAATCCGATTACCACTCTGGTTCTATCGCTCTTCGCTCAAACCTAAGGTGGGATGACCTCTATTCCAGATGGAAGAAACAAAAAGCGAAACTATAAATGTTTTTAAAAAACCTTGAAGAAGCTACTGCGCAGAACTTGATAGGCTCGATTACCAGTGGCTGTTCGCCGCTGTTCGGGAATCGGAGCCCGCGCTCCTGCCTGGGGAGGAAAGAAGACCGGACTCGAGAGAGCGGGGAAAATCGAGCAAAAAAACTTGAAAGATGTGTTTATAGCTTCAACACAGAGTACGAACTCAGAGACAAAGGAAACTAGGTTAGCTCTACCTTCGCCCCGAACTGACTTCTTTAATTAAACGTAGCTTCTGCTACAGCGAAGCTCAATTGTGGAATAGCCTTCCTTATGATGCTAGAGTGACAAGATCTTTTCCTCAGCTCAAAAATATTCTGAATCGTATAAAATGGCGTCCTCACACTCCCACACGGCAAACATGTAAATCAGTTGTTTTTAATTTTATTGAATGTTTAAATAATAATTGTTTGTATTTGAACCACCCCCGGAGCCTGTTCACAAGCTAAAGAGGTGAGTGTGCCGGCAACGGCCGGGCTAAAAAGGTTTTCAGTTATCAGCCATTACTTCACAAAAACTGGATTTCATATTAAGCGGACCTCCCAGAAAAAGACCTTCGTTAGGTGATTGGTCAGTTTCGATCTGAACACATGAATGGGTTCAGTTTAGAAGGCGAATCGTAACATTGATTGTCGAGCGATTGATTGCTGTACGTTCTTTTTCACAGCAATGAAAGTGAAATTTTTCCTTCTCTCTCTAAATTGTATCTTAGGACTTGCGTTCAATTATTTTCATGCGGAAAAGTTAGACTGTTAGACTGATGTTTTTAACCGTGTATAAATAAAGTCATCATTCATTCGTTGATTCATTCTCTCAGTGACTTAATTTACATCGGTCGGCATTGAGTTTGAACTGAATGTACATAATCTCGATAAAGTCGTTCGCGTATTAAAAACAGTTAAACTGCTGATATAACTAAGCATGAATCGTTTATTTCCATTTGTCTTCAAGTTGATATTTTTCATTCATATCTGATAGCCTGATTCTTACGATCTGGACCGTCTGAGAATCGGGCTAACAACGCTGTTGAGGAAAAATTTGCTGACGTTGATCCACTAATGACATATTGGCAGTTTAACCAACACATAATATGCGAAGGGTGGTTGGCCGGATAAAAAAAATGTTTGTGTCTTTTGGTCTTAGACTATGTGTAAACGTTAGGAAAACACAAGGTCGCTGTAGCGTTTTTGTTTTCTTACTATTCACTCAAAGCGTCGATGAACTAGTTTCATGAGACGCGTTTCACTTTTGCCGGAACATGTCGTTTTTTTCATCGTCAGATGAAAGCCTAGGCTCAATTTCTGCCCCTCTCTCAAGTCCGGTCCTCGAGCGCGGGCTCCGGTTCCCGGACAGAGGCTGATTCTTTGTCGGGAATCTGTTGACTCCAAACAGCTGCTTGGCTTAATTACTACATGTCAATTTCTGGTGTTTAGAATATCTCAGTTCTATCTCTGTAGATGAGATGTAAAAAAGCTTAATTGAGCGGGAGTGCTTTCTCTTCCCTTTTTACTAGTTAGCTATGTTCACTTTGTAACTAGTAAATTTTAACTTGAGAAAAATACAGCCAGGAACAAATATTATAGCCTTTTTTACCAAGTTTTTGTATTTATATATGCAAATAAGTTTTATTTGCTTTTTTGATGTAGAACTGTTTCCACGTCTGCAGTTTGCGGTATGTCGGGTGCCCTCCGGGAGATGATAAGGGTGTGTGAGTAAGAGGGTGCAGTTTGTGACGCCATTACAAATTTGCTATTAAAAAAAATTAAAAATTTGAATTGATGAAACAGCAGATGTTGACTCTCTGGCGAAATAAGACATTTTTCATGAAGTTTTTCGTTTTTCGTGAAGTTTTGCTAAGTAACCATAAGTAGTGGATGGAATTACTTTATTTTTTAATCAAATTGAACAACCAGAGAACAACTTCATTGTCTGGCAACAGTACGCCTTGCGGACCAAATTACGTGACTGTGGGCTCAAGTTCATTGCAAACTGCGGCCAAACACCAGCAAAATCACCAGAAAGTCCGGAAATTGATAGTGCGGGGTTAGATGCCCCCACAATTTCGCTGGGATAATGGCGAAGTGTTCATGGCTATCCACCTTATTCTTTCTTTGGCTCTCAGTTTTCATTTCACATAATGCAGGAAAAATTCATCGCGCTGTATCGCGAAATACAAAGGCGACACGGGCGGAGACCGACTCGAGTACTTGGTTTTCGTTTGAGCCTTGTAAATTTCTTCCCGATTTGTCGAAGATTTTTGTGAAGAAGGAAGCTTGGCTTTATTCCATTCCAGCCACGATTCTTGTGGGCATGTGCGGTATATTTCCTCTGCTTGTTATACCAGTCGAAGCAGGACATGCGTTACGAGAAGGCGGTAAGTTACTTTGTTGGTTTTGTCTGTGGGGAAAATTCATTTTAGTTCTCTAGCTGCGCTGCGTGAATTTTATTCGACACTCTGAGTGAAAAGTTCTCGCGGGTTTTCCTCAATCGGAAATCCTGAACGAGAAATAACTTTGATGCATGAACGTTTTTCACAGTTTGTGTTAAACTGAAAATGAAGAAAACATCTATTTAGAACAGGTTCGCCAGCTTAATACTTTCACAGATGTGGTCAAATTTAAATTCGCAGGAGAAACTGATCGTCCTTAGCAAAAGCACAACGGATCGACGCTATTTAATCAGCTGTCTTTTAATGAATCGCACATTATACACATCATTTATGTTTTTCTTAAACTGTGAATTTTCCATGTTAAATTTCCTCTCCGAGAATGGCTTGTCAGATGATAAGTGAAACTGAACAGCTTATATACATACGCTTATACATTGTATGCTTCGCTTGCACTTCATCAGACTTCGGTCATCCACTGTCCTCAAATCTGTTTCTCGTGAAGGATTTCCCATGCGTTAAAACTCAATTTCCACGGGATTTTCAATGACATGGCCTTTCTCTCATATGTGTTTTATTCCCGTATGTGCGACGACAACTGCATGGAAAACCTTTACTCCAAACGATTAAATAAGTTATCATATTTTTTTCCTTGTATCTGTTTTATTCCCGTATCTGCGACGACTATGGAAAACCTTTTCCCCAAACGATTAAATGAGTTATTTAGGTTTTATATTTTTTCTTGAATTCGGATGAGCAATAGCCTTCTCTTTTTAGCTAATACTTACTTTTCATAATTCACTTCTACAATATTCAAATTAAATTTCTCCTCTGTTTTCAGGAAATGTAAACTAAACCTGTTGTGTGGTTGTATTCAACAACCTTCAAATTATCATTATGAAAGATGGGTGTATTGTGACTCCATTGTGAGACAAACGAAGAAAGTTCATCTTTTCAAATTATTGTAGTTGAAAGCAAAACATAAGTACCTCAGTTGGCAATATGTTGCGTTTCATTCACATTGCAAATTTCGTCACTTCGTTTCTTTTTTGTTTCCGTATTTACAGTGTCCCCAATTAGCACAGCTAGTGCTAAATAAATAGACTTAGCAACATATTAGTTTACCAGCTATCAATTGTAAGTTACAACTTTTTTAAAGTGCATATGAAGTGAAATTTGGTTTTGTATATTTCTAAAATTCGCATCTTCAAATATAAGATCCCAAAGTTTGCGCTATTTTCCGAGCGAGTGCTTCATCACTGGTTCCAAACACCGAGAAACAGATGAAATCATGAGGTTGAAGGCAGAGTGCTTTTATTGTTTCGAGGTGTTCGGAACCAGTGATGAAGCACGAAGCCTGAGTTTTTGACATGTCTTCTGAAGTGAACAACAAGAAATTAGGCAGTGTGAAATATTGTGCATGATTTATTAGCTTCCAACCTCAAGGGAAGAAGGAGAGGCAAATTTTGGCAAGTCGAATACGGTATATGAAGAAGAGAATTGCTGGTTAAGAAAGCCATCACCTGTCAATGACTTTGAATTATTTTTAACAAATGGCGAATTACTAATGGTCTGTTAAAAGATTCCATTTTAGAGGCAGGACTTTTGAATTTCCACCGAGTACCATTTATGGAATAGTACAGGGCATCCAACTCTACCTGTATTTTAGAAATTGCTGTTATCATTATTTCCGATTCAAATGCTTCTGTTGTGTTTAATTTATTTGGTTTACATGAGCGAATCTTCATGTCCAGTGATGAAACAGATGAAAACCATGAGTGATTTGGATATGTGAGCCAAAGCACATGTGGTTTTCACCTGAGTTTTCATTGGGTATCAAAAAGTCATGCATGTGATGACTTTGGCCAATTTTATTGGCTTTTGCACTCATGAATAATTAATGAGTGTGAGAATTTCAGTTGATAACATGAGCTGTATAATTTATTCTGTAAATGTTTGATTCTGTTATTTTGACAAGACACTAAATACCTTCCATGACAATTGAATAAAGTTTCCATGAATGAGGGTATCTGCAGTGGGGTCAACTGTTTAGCGTATAAAGATGTTTTTTGCTAGCGTAACCATATAAACAACAAAATATCAACTGACTGACTGTATGCAGTACCCAACAGCCAAAGGTTGAAAACTTTCTACTACAAATAACAACAATTTTTAGATACAAAATAATATGAATTTCAGTTTACTTTGAAATCATCTCAAATGTCTATCACTTCTCGAGGTTCTTTGTATCATGATCATTTTTCCTGTGTTTTTGACACTGTTGAGTGTCCTGTTTGAGAGAGCATGACTTGTTTGGTCCTTGTTCATTCTCGTCCCCAGAGGCTGCGATTTGTTTGGTCAGCACCAAGAAATTGAGACCTGGCCGCAACCAAATTGTGAGCAGTTAAAAAACTCCTTGGTAACCCCGCCTCATTAACAAACTATACCTCACCGGAGTACCACAATGTCAATTGCTCTCAGCAAGTATTGTGTTACTCGCCTGGTCCCCTCAGGTCGTGTGTCATGACGAGCGTGTACTGGCACAATGGAGATCTTTTTACCTTTGATATTTTAAAGCAAACGGCCGCTTGGCATCGATGACTGAGCCTGCAGTGAGTTGTTGTTGAGTTAAAATGAAACTAGAACATCATTTTAAGCTGGTATTTTTCGCTTGGCTCGTCGGACGTTCCGAACTGGAGTGTGCAGCCTTGTTCTTTTCTTTGTAGTGGGGAACCCAGAAAGCGATAACTCGCCTAAATGGCCAAGAATCAGCAAAATAAGCGTTCAGACAAGAATAAAAATACAGTGAAAGTAAGGCAAGGCAATTTTAGATAAGATTTGGCAGTATTTCAGTTTGATAAAAGGTGTTGTAAAATATTCCCATACAAACTCTTATATTTTTGCCATGACAGCTATTATGCAATATGATACTGATCACAACGTGAACTTGGCCTGCCTGTGATCAGATTTGTCAGATTATACTTGTGCATGTGTAGAGTGATGGGAAGTCTGTGAATCGCGTCTGGGGTTGGACCTTCCCAGAGATTACGATTCTTGGTGCTGACCAAAAGGATCTCGGCCTCTGGGAACGAGAATGACCCTTACTCTGTCATATTTTGTGACATTCCCCGAGCCTGTGCTCTGTCTGTCTGTTTAGATACCAGTTTCAAGCTTTCCCCACGGCCTCTTCTTTGCTTGTGTGTACGTCTCATTTTACTGCAGACAAAGGACGAGGGTTGTGCAGGGGTATTCTTGTGATCTCCTGATTTTACTTTCTGTGAAACATTAATTTAATAAATTAATTAACCTATATTTGTGATTACATCACTTTATTCCACATGATTTTGGTTCACGAGACCTCTGGAAGATTTATGAAGACTGAAAACCTGTGCAATTGTTGTAGTGTCTCCTAAATATAAGGCATCGGCAACTGCCAACTAACTGAGAGCTGTACTCAATGATTTTGGTGCTTTGCATGCATATCATAGGACAGTAAAATGGCTTATTTTTTCTGTTGACAATGCTGGTAGAAATTTCTTCCATGCTATAGGGGCTGAACCCTCACGGCTGGGTTTAGCCCCTACATAAATGCACATTGAAGGGAGAGTTCAGGGACAGGACTAGCCTAAATTATGCTGGAAAAGTCGAAAATGACGAATGCCTTATTCTGCCAGCAGAAAGCCTAGTAAAAGTATGATATCAGAAAATGAGAAGGCTTGACTGTATGATTGATTCCCATGTCCTTGGGTTGATTCAATTTCTTTGGAAAGGAAAGAATTGTAAAAAGTGTTGTATTATTAAAAAGAACTGTATAAGTAAGTCATCAAAATACTTTCAGAGTTCCTGGAAGATGACTTAGAATAGTGTTTCTTTAAACGAAGATGTTTTCCCTCGACTGAAACTATTTTTCATTCACCCAATGAAAAAATATGCTCTTGCCGGCTTTTCAAAGTTGTGGAAGTATTACAATATAATGGCGTAAACGTGAAAGTGATCAGCACTAAGAGGACTACAGTCAAGATGGGTTTATTACATTAAAACATGCCTGTAGTTTGACTTCCATTCTTGGGTTCATGAATTATTAATGAGTTTGAAAACTTGGGCAAGCAGGAAAGTGTCCCAGGCAAGCAAAATTTGAGGCTTACTTGCCCAACGGGCAAGGTGACATTCAAATATTTTTCGAGACCTGGAATAGGTAGAGACGTCTATCAACAGTGATTAAGGTATACAATAATCAATTTGCATTTCTCTATTTTTAAATACTCCTTTGCTACTTTTCTGTGCGTAATTAAGAGCAGGATAAATTGGTACATTACTCTGACTCTTATTTTCGTGATTTGGGGAAATGAAATGTTAATATCCGGGTTTTGTGATTTGTTGCTTTTTACACCCGTTAATCATGCTGGAGACCTGCCTTCCCTCTCCCAGTATTAGTATAACCCTCAAGGAAAAGAGGGACTACTCGCAGTCGACTTTAATCCAGACATTTGCTAATATCAGTGTTGATTTTGTTCTTTTTGCAGTCACTGCTGACCACCTGAAGTTACTCTTAAGTTTTGCTGTTGGTGGCCTACTAGGAGATGTGTTTCTTCATCTTTTACCAGAGGCATGGACTCATGTCAATAATGGTAAAATTGTTTCTACAGCTGTAACATTATATTGCCTGTCAAAATTTACAGCATAGCATCTGTTTGATCTTTTTTGAAACAAATTCTTATAAATCAGGTTGATTATATTAAAATAAACATGTTTTACTCAAATCCTAAGGCCTTTAAGGTGGTAGACTTGACTTTAGCTCAAAAATGAAACATGCCACGATTTGAACAACTACATGGATTTATTCATAATCCCAAGAGATAAGCTCTTCTTTTCTAATACACGCGGAATAATCAAAGCCCAAAGTCAGGTTGCTAGACCTTACGAGCTTGATTTAGAAAGAGGCATTGTGTTACACTATCGATCATTGCAAAATATACACTTTACGCCGAAATCAATCCCTCAAATCGATTTATGCGTTTTAAATTAAAAGTAGAGTACATATTAAATAAACTTAACTGGTGCCCTTTATGTCCTCCCTTGGCATTTTAGCTCCATTTAAATGCTGTATTGCGCTTAAATTTGTTTCTCGAAGTCGTGACAGAATATTTACTCAACACCATCACAGCACGAGACATACATGCGTAGTAAATCAGTACGCATATTATCCACTGTGCTCTTTAGCCGAGGTCTCAATTTCACATTGTTGCTATGCATGACATATTTGTTTACGACACCATGTTGAACTTCGTCAATGGACAGATAACATGGTAGATCTTTGGCATTTTTCGAATGTTAATCAGTCCTTTGTTAATACAAACACTTCGGACAGCGGTTTTCTAAGGAGAAATCAAGATGGCTCCCACAAAGCAAGCATTTAGAAAGAGATTTATGCGATGAATTGAGGGCACGAACAGACCGCATTTAAAGGTGTTTGAATAATAAAGACAAAGAATTATCGTTTCTGGATGAAATTTACACAGTTTATTTTATAGATATGAAAGAAACTTTCTGTGGGAGCCTGGATCGGAAAAAGCTTTCTTCTCGATAATATCGCCACGCAAAAATATGATGCATGCCGTTTACTACAACAGCGAATATCTTGCGAAATAGGTGCAGTTTAGTTCCAGGCTACTGCAGATTTTTTCCTTTTCTGGATGGGAATAATCTCCGATATTATTCCAAACTGTGTCTCAAAAGGTAAAGCCGTAAAATGTAAAAGTCTTTTTTTTGAGCCCGCAATTAATTTGGGATTTGTCACCTGAGGTGTGAAAATTGTCACCTCAGACATTATTTTTTTAAAAGCCCACTTTTTGTTGTCTCAGCCTGTCATGTTTTTATATCAGACGGTTGCTTTAATTTCAGGAAATATCTGTCCAAAATGGACCCTCTAAAGTCAGGTGTACCTCCTTAGAGAGGGTCCCCTATGTACTCCCTTGCCAAATTGAATCACGCTTCACGAATAACCAAAATGTTCTATCGTCCACACAAAATCAAGGTGATTCCTGGTTAGACTGTTACGCTTGGAAGGCGTAAAACCACTGATTTGATTTCATGTATGATTGTGCACATGATAAAAGAATAATAAAGAATAATAAAAGAAAAATTAATAAATACAGTAGTTACAATCATGCTTCATGTAAAAAGTATAGGTGATCCTCTTTAAAACAAATTCCAGTTACTTGTATAATAAAATTCAAGTGTTTCAATTAAAGTGGCTATGTTTGCTTTGCTGATATTTCAGATGGCAATCCTCATACTAATCATTTCTACATTGGCTTCTGGGTGATTTGTGGACTTTTTGTTTTTCTCACACTTGAGAAAGTATTCAGTGAAGAAAATGAAGGTGATAATGCTAACAAAAAGGCAAAAGAAGAAGAAAAGGTGAGGTCTACCTTTTGGAATCCTTTAAAGATGAATTCTAATGCATCCTTAAAGTATACCTGCCAACATTTTCTTATCCAAAGACGTGAGACCTTTTACCCCGGAGGAGCCTATTTCTGAAGATGTCACGATGATTTGTGAACATTTCCGAATGTGGACGAGGATTTCCAAAGGCGTATAAAGGTTTCAGATGACTCGTTCCCAGTGTCTTTTGCTTTGAAAAATCAGAAATCTTGAGGAAAAGAATCGTCATTTAATATTCATTTTACAGAAAATTTTCGTTACATATATTTTTAAATGTGTTATTTAGAGCTATCGCAGCTCACATTTTCGATACAGGCATGAGAATTTGGTTCATAGGCGTGAGTTGGCATGAGATCAAAGTTTTCAGCCCACAGGCAGGAGACCCGGGCCTAAGGCATGAGAGTTGGCAGGTATACCTTAAAGGAGAAGGTTGCTCCGAAAAACGTATTTTTTGTCAATGCCAATGAAAGGTTGCATCAAGTTTAGCTACTCATTGAAGTTTCAGCCTCTATAGTGTAGGACGGTTTTCCTAATGAACCTCGTCTCCAAAGAGGTCCAAAATTCAACATTGTTACCGCCATTTTGAAACAGTTTTCAGCAGTTTTTCAACTAAATAAAGTTTTAAGGTAGAAGAATCAGTGCGAAGGATGAGGTCTATTAAGCTAAATCTATACCAGGCTGTGTTTTCGTGATCCCTTCCGGTGTTTCACAAAGACTGCTTTGACGTATGGTCTTTTCTTACTAAGACAGATGTTGAATCATATGTTGATATAATGAATCAAGTGATTTGGAATAATAAGACTATAGTTAGAGATGGCAAATCAATATATCAACCCGTGTTTCACAAATGTGGAATACTTAAAGTTGGTGACCTAATCTCGAATGACCTTGATGCATTTTTCAACTAAATAAAGTTTTAAGGTAGAAGAATCGGTGCGAAGGATGAGGTCTATTAAGCTAAATCTATGCTACGAAGCGAACATGTCAACATCCACCATCTTGGATTTTCCAAACATTACATTGTATATTGTGAAATAAGATAAGATAAGATAAGACTTTATTAGTTTTCCACCAAATGGGTTTTAAAAACTAATTACAATCAATGCTAAGTACATTAAAAAAAATTAAGGATATAAAATTCCAATAAATGTTAAAATATATCGTATTGCTAATTAAAAACTACTGAGGAATTCCTTTAAATGTCTCTTGAAGATTGGCAAATTATCACATTCTCTTATTTCACGTGGAATAGAATTGCAGAAACTCATTGCACGGTATAAAAATGTGCGTTGCCCAGAAGCTGACTTACAGGCTGGGATGTTCAAGTTATTCTTATATCTGGGATTACAGTCATGAACGCAAGCACATGTCTTAAATCTATGACAAAGGTAGCTAGGGGCTAATCCCTTAACACATTTAAATGCTAAAACTCCAAGTGTGTATTTAAGAAAACTGGTCACGGGATGCCACCTTAGCTCTCTTAATACCGGTGTTATATGGTCAAATTTCCTCTTTTGAGTGATGATTCTACAAGCAAAATTCTGAACCTTCTGCAGCTTCGAGATATTTTTCTTTGAAGTCTTGGACCACATCGGAGAACAGTAGTATAACTTACTAAACACTAAAGCATCTATAACCTGTTGTAATGTCCTAGCATGAAACAGATGGACACTGTTTGGGTGACATGTTCATCATAGCTGTCCACCTGTAGACCAAGGTCCCGAGCAGAAGGAGATGGAGTGACCTTCTTTCCAAGAAGGGTGACATGAAAATCAGCGGGCAGCCTCTGAAGCATCTGACGTATGCCCAACACCAGCAGCTTGGTTTTCTCTGGGTTTATGAGAAGGCTGTTGTAACAGCACCAGCTTGCGAATTTTTTTAAGTCCTTGTTTATCTGTTCAATCATATTACTAGCCTCAGCAACTGGGAACGAAAGGTATACCTTCGAATCATCAACATATGATTCTAAAGAGCACACGTCTGGTATTGCAGGCTTGCAACATTCCATACTTTTCCAACTGTGGCAACACCTTCCACATGATAAAATGGCTCCTAACTTTTTGGTCTTGCGACCACTTTGGAAAATTTAGGAGCCAGATGGCTCCTTGAAAAAAAAGTTAATTTTGTGCCCACATTCCTTAAAAGTGAGAAAGTTGTACAAGCCCAATAATTATCTGGAGTCAGCTTTTCGTTTTGATGGGTATAGTTAATGCTTTCTGCTTCCTGCCAATTTTGAGTCAGACGGATAGATGTCACATAAACATGGCCTGGCTGTCAAGTACAGTTTCAAAATAGTGGCATCAATGTGGAATTTTGGGCTTCTTTCAAGACACATTTCTTCAGGATAGCACGCACTTTAGAGGCTGAAACTTTGGTGAGTGGAAAAACCCATTGTTTACTTGCTACAGGTGGTGCCAAAAAAGTAAGCCTTTTGGAGTGACCTTCTCCTTTATTAAATTAGCATTGACATACTGAGTTGACCTAAATGTGGTAAGAACAAAAATGTGGCTTGTGGGTCACTGAATGTTTATACCACACCTTTTTATGTCTTCTGTAATCTATATAACTGAACAGTGAGACACATTGTAAAATGGAATCTATTTGTCATGAATGTTTTACATGACTTGTATACCGTGATTGTGGGGAAGCAGTAAATACGACAGAGAACTCAATGTAATTATACTGTATTTCTCTGATGAGACAGCATCAACACAACATGGCGGTCATGATAAGCGAGAAAGAGCGGGAAAACGAGTTCAGTTCTTGTGACGTAAACATTACATAAGTGACCGCTGACCAGATAACGAATTACACGAAAAGAAACAAAATAAACGTTCAAATGTCGATTATAACTATTTCACATCCTCCGGGGGGGCGCAAATGTCCTTGGCCCAGTCTGCAATTCTCCTTATCGCCCGTCGTGCTGCATCTCTTTGTGATCTCCTTACAGGGGTTAGAGTTTCCACTGTGGTTGCTTGGTCTTCTGTGCAACACTGAGCTTCCTTGGCTTGAACTTCTAGAGGGTGCAATCTTGTTATGGGACGGTTTGTTGTTCCATTGGCAGTGCGTAAATTTGCGGAACGAACAAGTCCATTGCGACCTCTGTTAATGGATGTGACAAGTGCTAGTTTCCAGTTTACTCTAGGGCTGTCATCGTGGATTAGAACTACATCACCAGCCTTCACGGATTCTGTGTTGATTCCTGAACCTTTGTGGAACTCTCGGAGGGAGGTGAGGTACTCGTGACGCCAACGTTGCCAAAAGTGCTGAATAAGTAAGGTTACACGTTTTGCCCTTCGAAGGAAATCTGTGCTTGTTTGGTACGTGGGGTCACTCACTTCGTCACTTTCTACTAGTGGATGTGGTAGTGACGTTATTCGTCGACCATAAAGTAGATGTGCAGGGGTTAATGCCTCTTCATCCTTAATGTCCGAGGAGACGTAGGTTAGGGGACGATCGTTTAGAATTGCTTCCACTTCAACAACAATTGTCTGAAGAGTGCATAGGTTGACTGCAGCTCTGCCGAGTACCTTCTTGATGGTGGATTTGGTGAGACCGATGAGGCGTTCCCAAAACCCGCCGTACCAAGGCGCCTTCTTGGGGATGAATAACCATTCAATGCCTTCCCTTGCGAGTGTTTCCTTGAGCGCATGAGATTGAAACAGTTCCTTTAGTTCATTGTTCGCTGATACAAATGTTGAGGCATTGTCAGATATTAGTTTCCTTGGAAGAGACTTCCGACTTGCAAATCTGCGAAAGGCTAGTAAGAAGGCTTCAACAGTCAAATCTTCGACAACTTCAAGATGAATAGCCCTGGTTGTTGCACAAGTAAGGAGACATATGTAGACCTTTGTTTCGATTCCAGCATTTCGAACATACAGAGCTCCGGTGTAGTCCACCCCAGTGACTTCAAAGGGTTGTGTTTGTTGCATTCTTGACTTGGGAAGGGGTGGTGGGTCTGGTGCATTGTAGGCTGTTCCTGAGACCTTTCTGCAGGTTACGCATTTGTCAATTAAGGTTTTGACGCGTTGTCGGCCAGAAGGAACCCAATAAGTTTGACGCAGGGCAGTAAGTGTTGAGTTGACACCTGCATGAAGCTGCTTGACATGGGTGGAGCGAATTACAAGATCTGTGAAGTTGTCTTTGCTTGGTAGCAGCAGAGGGAATTTGGTGTTGCCACCTAAGGGTGCGTTGTGTATCCTCCCGCCACAGCGTAGAAGACCACCGTCATCAAGGAAAAGGCGAAGTTGACGTACCAAAGTTGTACGGTGTCGTGACTTTGAGAGGAGGTTGTCAATTTCAGCATAAAAGACAACAGACTGACGATTTTTTACCCATTCTGTCATGGCATGATCATATTCCATAGCTGTAATTGGACCTTGTTGGCTGACTTTCTTCTGGAGAAGCCTTACAAATCTGAAAACATAGGCTGTAACGCGTAGAAGCTTTGGCAAACTGCTGAAATCCGATGGAGTAATCAGGCGATGAAGGCCTTGCTGTTGAACTGAAACTGTGCCATTTGCAGTAGACTCATCACTAGAGGTTTCAGTGGCTAAGTGAAGAACCTCTGTTGTAGGCCACAAAGGCCACTGGGATCTGTTTGGTAACCATGTGGGACCATGCTTCCACAGCGAAGAAATCTTCAGTTGATGTGCTGTTATCCCTCTTGTGAGAAGATCAGAGGGGTTTTCAGTTGTAGGACAGTACTTCCAGTTTGAAATTGATGTCAGTTTATTTACTTCTTGGATGCGAGTGTTGACGAATGGCTTCAATACCTTGGTGCTTTTGAGCCAGTGAAGAACAATTTGGCTGTCAGACCACGATGTGACTCTCGTAACTTGCAGTTGTTCTTGAAGATATGAAGCTAAACGTGCGGCTGTTAGAGCTGCCATAAGTTCCAATTCTGGAAGGGTGAGTTTCTTCTTTGTCGGAGCAACACGCGACTTTGCCATAGCTAGCGATGACTGGTCTCCACGTACTAAGTAAGCGGCGGCTCCATAGGCTTTCTGGCTTGCATCAGCAAAAACATGTAGCTCTATATCGCTGTTATCAACAGAGACATCAGAAGAGAAGTAGCGACGCGGGAACTCAAGTTTGGTTGCATCTCCTATCTCCTTTGCTAAAGTACGCCATTTTTGATCAAGAGAAGGTGGAAGGGGCTCGTCCCAATCAATCCCTTCCTTCCACAGTTCTTGTATTAGAATCTTAGCTGCAACGGTGACTGGTTGAAGTAAGCCGAGTGGATCAAAGACTTTTGCTGTTTCTTGTAAGATCTCTCTCTTGGTTGACAACGGAGGGGTAGAAGTTGCTTGTTTACATGAGAATCGTAACGTGTCTGAAGTTATGTCCCATACCATGCCAAGTACCTTTTTAGTTGGGCTGGTGTCAAGGACTTGATCCTTGGCTGCAAGATGTTGAACACTAGGACTGTTTGAACTCCATGACCTGAGATTGAAGCCCACCGGTGACATCTTGCTCCTGGCCTTTTGGTAATAGTTGACTGCTGAACCATCATCGTTTGTTCCTGAGGCGAGATCATCCACGTACAGATTTCTTAACATATCCATGCTGACTTGGTCTGTAGACTGTGTGAGGTGCTTGTTTAGAGTGGCATTTAAGATGAAAGGTGAACTTGTGGCACCAAACATGACAGACTTGAATCGGTAGACAATGAATTCACTCTCCGGGTCATCTGTGTTGGACAGCCAGTAGAATCGTGTGGCATCTCGATCAGCTTGGTCTAGGTTTACATGTAAAAATGCCTTTTCAATGTCTGCAGTTATGGCATACTGGTGGAGACGGAAGCG
This sequence comes from Blastomussa wellsi, assembly GCA_947652115.1. Lineage (NCBI taxonomy): Eukaryota > Metazoa > Cnidaria > Anthozoa > Scleractinia > Plerogyridae > Blastomussa > Blastomussa wellsi. The sequence continues at coordinate 82,997 of OX393562.1, forward strand.
TAGAAGTATACCAGTAAGGTCATTGAGAAGCGGAGGACCTGGCTGTAAGCAGTCATTCAAGCTGGGTTGTTCACCTTGTTTGAAACTGCAGTCGTACACAATGCGTAGAGGAGTTGTGGTAGAGTCCTTGAGGACAGCATGATGAGGTATGTAATGACACACTCCGTTAGTTGTTTCTGGATTGTTCACTCTTTCAATAAAATCTCGAGACTGCTGTTCTTGGATGATCTCATCGTACATGCGCAATTTCTTAGGATCTGCAGCCAATTTTCTGACCATGGAGCGGGTCCTCTGATTAGTGATTTCTGCATTTGATGGTAGAGGGGGATGTTCTGGTTGCCATGGTAACTTTGCACTGTACCGGCCGTCCTCCAACATGATAGACGAGTCTTGATAACACTTCAGAAAGTCAGGCGTTTCTTCTGATGAGCTTGGCTGAACACCGACTGATTCAATCCGCCAGAAACGTTCCAAATCAAATTGTTCTTGATGATGCTCAGTCACAACATTTAAAATAGACGAGTTGAGGTTCTCTGAATGGTTACTGTTGGAGAGTGGGCCCGAGAGGAGGTACCCTATCTTTGATTTGGCTGCTGTGGGACCTGGACCCTTGACAACTTCGTCTTCCACTATGTCCCAATAATGATCAGCACCAATTAGAATATCAACTGTGAAAAATGAATCATCAACGTTTTGTGCTAATGACAGTCCCTTTAGATGTGGCAAGTCCCTTACATTGGCACCAGTGTAAGTAGCGAGGGGTGCAGCTATTGTTGGTACAATGATCACGCGAATGGCAATGGTCTCCGCCTGGGTAGTTTCAAGATAAATGGTAGCAGTGTCAATGCGTTTAACAGATGATGTGTTTCCACCAAAGGTTGACAGAGATATTGTCTCCTGCATTTCTGGCTTCAGATCAAGTTTGGTCGCTACATCTGAGGTAATGAAGGAGCGTTGAGAACCTTCATCAAATAGAATGTGTGCACTGATGTGGTTGTTGTGACTACCAACAGAAGCAACGGCTGTTTTCAGTAGAACGGGGGTGTGTCTGTTAGTATCACCAATGTGGTAGGATGAGACTGAAGGTGCTGTAGTCTTGTCTGTGGTGGATGCACATAGAGCCTTGTTTGTGGTTGGTGGTTCAGTGGGCGACACTGGGGGAGTTGATTCTGCATTTTGGCAAAGACTGGTATGATGCTTTCGATGGCATACCTTGCATCGGTTCCGTGACTTGCATTTAGATACTGAATGACGATTAAGACAGTTAAAGCATACCTTCGCATCACGTACAATGGAGTATCTCTTTCCCTTGTCTGTTACAACATTACAATCATTTGGACTGTGTTCGCCCTTACAGAAAAGGCATGTTCGCTTGGTGGGGCGTTGATCAGTGGGATGAGGGAGAACAGGTGTAGGTGGCTTTGAAGTCGTGAGAAATGCAGCAGTGGCACCAGTTGCTGAGTTGCTACTGAGTTCATAATCACTAGAACTGTTCTGACCTGCTTCTAAGATTTCAATTTCATTCAAGATTGCCTTGCGCAAGTTATCAAGCTGCCACTCCTTGTTTCCATTTTGTCTTGCTAGATTCCTCTTAATCCCATTAGGTAACTTCTTCTGAATGATGGGGACAAGAATATCTCCATACGTTTCTGTTTTCTTCCCGAGTGACTCAAGTCCCCTGATGTGTGTTTCAACTGAGTCGTAGAAAAACCTCAAACTACTTAAATGATCGGTGGGTGATGGAAGGTTGAGCAGTACCTCCATGTGTGCATTGATGATCTTGTGGGGTTGAGCAAATCTATCTTTCAATAACTGGATGCTCTTAGCGTAATTGGCACTGGTTAATGGCAACCCGGCAATGACTCTTTCAGCTCCGTCGCGTAACTGTGCTCTCAAATAATTGAACTTTTGGACATCACTGATTGAGGAGTTATCGTGTACTGCAGACCGAAAAGCGTCCCAAAACGATTGCCATTCAAGCGGGTTCCCATTAAACGATGGCAGTACAAGTTTAGGTAAACGATTAGTTTGGAATGTACTCACCGGCGGCGATGTAATCGGCGGTGTGATCGGAGGATTCTCTGCTGAAGCGGCTGTGTTGCTTTGAAAATCGCTACCCGACGTTCCAGTCGAAGGTGGGGAATTGGTTTGTTGATTTTCTTGTTCCGTTTGCGAAGTAGATGGAATGGGTTGCTGATTTGTTTGTCCCTTTTGCGGTGAACTTGACGGAGGACTGACATTCTCGGGACCGTGAGACAACACGTGCTGGCTGAGGTTTCTTTTAGAGAGCTCAATGCTCAATTAAATTGTCGGTGAGGCAAACTTTCTCCACGATAAGGCTGTCTAGTTCCTCTGCATCGAGTATTTCTGCTTCGAGTTCCTCAGGAGTTTTCAGTAAAACTGCTATCTTATCGTTAAGACCCTTGAGGGTTTGTCTCTTTTCCTTTAACTGCTCCACGAGAGATCTGAGTAGTGCAATTTCGTTGTCTCTTATTGTTCCTTCTGCAGTGTCATTGATTTTGTGTCTTAGTTTGGTCAAATGTGCTTTGTGAGCTCTTCTTGACGCTAGCAGTTTCGGTAACTCTTCCATCCTGGTCCCGGCACCAAAAATGTGGGGAAGCAGTAAATACGACAGAGAACTCAATGTAATTATACTGTATTTCTCTGATGAGACAGCATCAACACAACATGGCGGTCATGATAAGCGAGAAAGAGCGGGAAAACGAGTTCAGTTCTTGTGACGTAAACATTACATAAGTGACCGCTGACCAGATAACGAATTACACGAAAAGAAACAAAATAAACGTTCAAATGTCGATTATAACTATTTCACAGTGATATCAGAGGACTAAAACTTCTAAAACACCGCTGCCAGTGAGCTAGAGTTATTTCTGGCTATTTCACGATGAAGGTTAAGGGGGATTCACAAACAGTTTTCTTTCCAGAGGTTACATGTCAATTTTGATCGAATAAACAAAGTGCAATGTAACTTAACCACTTTCTTAGCTAAAACCAAAACTAAAGCACTCTGCTTGTTAATAATGACATCAGTAGCCTGTGAACAGGCTCCGGGGTTGGGTCGGGGTGGGTAGGGGGACAGTTCAGCCTGTCAAAAAGTCATCAAGCCGCCATTCCACCCCCTTACAATTTAAGCCGTCAATAATCTTTCACCACATGTCATTAGCTATGTAAATAAATTCGCACAAAAACATACACTTTACTCCGGGTTTAATCCAGCTCTTTGCAAATTAATCTCCATTGCCTATCCGTTAACCTGTAATTCTCAGAATTTTAAAAGTATAACTTCACCACTGAAGTCACTGAAGTCATGCAGTTGTTTCTAAAGAAAAAAGTGTGAAAAATATCAAATTTGTGTTTAATTATGCAAATGTACAACACGGAAATTGGTATTAATTAACATGAACTTTACTTTTTGAAAATTCGTGTTAATTTTATAAGGCATAAATTTTGTTCGCGTTGTTAACATGCTTCGTTATATTCCTATAATAAGGTACTTTTTGTAATAATGATTTAAAAGTATTTTAAACATTTCATCTGTAACAGACGAAAGCACTACTAATAGATGTTATTCATAGTTTTGCCTCAAGAGGTAAAATACTAATGCAGATATTTTATAATTTTTGAGTGGGTGTGCATGGATGTAATTTTAATTGATTATTTTGTTGTGAATCATGAATACTTTACATCAGAAAGACTCAACATAGTGTGAATGAAAACGTTTTCCAGTTGGCTTACAAGTGTTCTTTAGTCAAAATTTGAGGGTTTTTGAGTTATTTGTTTTCCAAAAAATAATAACTCTTAGTTGGTGTATGGACATATGTCGCTATTCAGTGGATGGATGGACGAGCGATGTATTTCACACCAGTCAGAATTAGGATACTATCGATCAATAACCAATGAAATTGCTGCTTGTATGCATTGTTTAATTTTGTATCAATATTTGTTTCGGATTCAGGGGACGGCCATCTTCATTTTCGTTTAAACTTGGCCTTATTGGGCGGTGTTGGCATGATGTCTCTATTTCCAGCACTCTGTGTTTATGTAGCTCTCGCGTAGAACGTTGTGTGTCGGTTTTAAGCGGAAAACTGTTTGGAAATTTTCAAGGTGGTGAAGAAGGTACAAGGATGTGAAGTTTTACATGCTGCGAGCAGTCTGTTTTGGCGGCTTTGGGTTGTCAAGGGATTGTTTTTTGATCGCGGTTAGTTGTGAATAAGAGCCATGTTGAATTTTGAAATGTTTCTGACTGAAGTAACGATAGCTTTAATTTTGGTTTCCTATTTCTCGGAGATGAGTTGTTTGAAATCAGTAGAGCTGAGGGATCAGACATGATCAGACACTTTGCTTCAGCATAGTGGATGTCATACGGCATTTAAGAATTTGAAGTAAAGGAGGCCACATATTCAAGAATGTAGGGTATAGTAATTCCGGAGAAACAGCTTTCATCGCAGACCTTCCAGCTCTGGTAAATATTTCACGAACCGTTCGTAATTAAATATGCAAAATCTTTCACCAGGACTTTTGGCACAAATTTCCTAACAACCAGAGAACAATGTACTAACTGTACTACGTTTTAAAAACACTTTCGAAAGATATATTTTTTCCATTTGATCCGCTTATTGTCTTTCGATAAAATACTTTGGTGCGTGTTTAATAAATCACAAAATATGACGCTTTGTGTTGAAAATGATAGATGCAGAAAAACAAAGTATTGTTACAACATTTCGAAGAAAAACAAAAGTATCATGTTACAGCTGTCAAGAAAAGGCTAGGAATCACGTTTGGTGTTGCATTCTGCACTGTCCTTTGAGTCTCTAAGTTTTTCATTTTCAGGTAGAAATAGCTTTGTTAATTAGAGTTGGAATCTAGTCACAACAAGCGGTAGGTGGGTATGTCTTCGCAACATTGTAATGCCGTGACGTAATGGGTAGTGGTAAAGAAGAGAGTTTGAAAGCATTGATATTTTCTAACGATTTGTGGTATGGAATCCCTCAAATATTGCTGCAGACTTTGTGGCAGCAAGTGTAACCGCAAAGTAATCAAATTAGACCGTCAGGCCCAACTCTGAATTGGTCATTGAGCGTTCGTTTTGGACGGGTTAGTTTTGCTGACCAAAAGAAAGATACCCAATACGTCCATATCAGAAACTGAAAAAAATAACTCTCAACGCATTGCGTGCCTATGTTTTATTAAGTAGCAGTATTTATTCCTTAATTCATCAACTTTGCTTTTTGAGATTTTGAGGGATGTTTTTGGGTTCAACTAATGTGGCGAATATCTCCATAAGTAAATGATACGTACAATGTATAATGGGGGGGGGGGGGGAGAATGGCCTTTCCAGTGATTAGGGGAACCCAGTGAAAAACACACAGAAATTCCAAAGGGTGGGGGGGTTTACATGTATGAGTAAAACAACCTCCATGTGGGGTATGGATATTTTCTGGAACCGCACATTGTCTTACAGCTGATGCTGCCGATAAATATCATTAGGGTAATATTGTCAAGTATCTATCAGTAAACGGAGTCAGGTCAAAATGGAGACAAACTCTGTTGCCATGACAACATCAGAGGTTCATTGGTAAAATCTTCACACGTTTATCTCCAAAGTTGCCCTTCGGCATTATTGGTGTTGCTGCAATAAAATTCCGAAGACAGGGATGTGTAGACCTTCATGAGCCGCCATAAACCAATTATTAGATAAAACAGGATGGCAGAAAATGAAAATGCCAACAAAAAAACTAAGTTGCCTTTATTCCATTTGGAAATTTGTTGAACTCTTGGTTACAAGCTTTAACCTAGTACTTACCCCCTGGCATTGTTAAACTACTCAATAAGTGCTTTGGTTATTTTTTGGGAATCAGTCACTGTCTGCTTCTAGCTTGGCAACATGAAGCTGAACTGGAAGCAGTAGTGTCATCATTTGTACATGTACATGATGACCAGCATTATCCAAATATGTCCAATCACAATGCATGTAATGTTATTAACCATTAATAATTTATTAATATTGCAAAATTGCACTGTCCATAATTTATTAGCTTTTGACAACTTGGACCTTGTGCATGGTTATGATTAGGGTTTTCAGGAATTCTCACATTAATTCTGACACACTTAGACTTGTTCCAAGGACATAAAGAATGGTGCTATTTTGAATGGCTGTGTTAATCAGGAAGACACAGACAAATTGAAATCTTCAATTAATGGAAATGTTTACAATGGCGCAGTAATAAACAGAATAACACACGCAGATGCACTCAGACAAAGACACCAAGAAACCACAGCATGTAATGGTAGCACATCCCCAGAACATTTATCAGAAACAGGTAATGTTTAAGTAGTTTTTAGGTAAAAATCATTTCATTTATAATATTATTATAATAGTAGTAAATCTGGAACAAAGGAAAATATAAGTCAAGTTCAAGTAAACCTGAAATTCAATCATTTTATACTTCAAAATTACTGAGAAAGTATAGATCTAAAGATCCTTTTTTAATTGGTGTCGTGCGAGGTAACAATATCCTTTGAGTTTTGAAATTTGTTGTTAGTGAAAGTCATTATAAATGCTTGGGTGAAAAAAAAAAATTCATGTAGTCTTTTTTTTATCACTTCATAAGCTGTTATCTGTTATTGATACTACGTAACTAGTTCTGAACCTACACGCAACATTTCATAATTCATATATTTCTTGTAGTTGCATTTTATTTCACTGATGTAACTAATTATTTGTAATTTTATTTTCTTTTCAATGTGAGTATGTATGTGTTGTTTATTGAACAAAGAATTAAAAAAAAAATGAAGAAAGAAATGCTTGGGTTGTAGGGCTCTTCAATTAGAGCTTTGAACAACTGGATGTAGGTAATTTTAAATCGTTTAATTTTCAATCATTGTTTGTTTTACAAATTGCTGGTCAGTTGATTCACATTCTAGATCATTTTAGACCGACTGTGTCATTAGATCATTAATTTTATCATTTTAAATCATTTTAGGTCCATCTTATCCTTCTTTTAGTGACTATGATATAAAAAAAGTATTATTAAGCATCTTAATTTGAATTTCTTTTTCAAAAAACAGTTTCAGGCAAAACAAATGTCAAAGAAGAAAATGTCAAAGTAAGTTCAACTTATTAATTTTGAAGGATGAGGTTAAAGTGCACAAAGTAAAAAATTACCTAAGTTTATTTGGGAGCCATTTCAAAGTGAGGAAGAATGGTTTTTTTTATTCTCCACTTTCATCTACATCTGCAGTTCATATGGATTGTTTCATATACTTAACATCATTTTACTCCTCACAGGAAAATCTGAACTCAATAAATTGACCTTGCTCTCAATGTGTGGCTTCATAGCTCAGTTGGTAGATCATCACACTGGTATCGTGGAGGTCACAGGAAATTTACTGTGATGATTATTCTCCACTTTCATTTTGTATATGTTGTGGTTTACATTTATCCTTGGTTTAAAATTTTTTAAACCAGTTTGATATTGATTTCCCTTTGTTTCAGATTATGCTAATCAACACGAGACGATGAGAAATGAAAATCAAGCTGGTTTAAAAAATTTTAAACCAAAGATAAAATTAAACCACAACATATACATTGTAGTTTATCATGATTGTTATTAACTAAGTTCTCCAACTTCTTATGAAATGTTACAGCATACAATAAATAATTATTTAATATTTTTCAGGTTGTGGGATATCTTAACCTGTTAGCTAACTCAATAGATAACTTTACACATGGCCTTGCTGTAGCTGGAAGTTTTATTGTCAGTACCAAGGTGAGCCTTACTTATTTATTGCCAAGTCATATGTTTCCTATAAATGCCATAGGCAGGGGGGTCTGAACCTCCCAAACCTCCCGTTTCCCGCCCGTTTCTCAGAAGCTCCCGCCTCGTGTGTTTTTCATATGTTACAAGACAGGCGTCCCAAGCTCATGCTGTCAGTCAGCTACAAAGTATCCTGTAATGGCAAAATGTATAAGAATATATTAAGTGTTTGTTAGCGAAGCAGGGTTTCTAAGGTGTTCTTTAACGGCCATGTGTCTTGGTGAGTGTGTACGGGCACTGGCGATCTTTTACCTTAGACTTTTAAAGCAAACGGCCACTTGACGTTGATTAGGGGTTAGGGTTAGGGTTTAGGGTTAGGGTTAGGGTTAGGGTTAGGGTTAACCATGCAGTTACCAAGCACACTAAGTTGTCCTAGGCAGTAGGGTTACCCTACCTTTACATTTTTTGCTTGTAAACCCGGGCTATCTTTAACCCTCTTACTAGGGTACCCCTAGCACTAGGGTTACCCAACCTCCTTTTAAATTCTTGTTTATCATTTCAATGAAAAATGGTTTTTTGAATGAAACAAAATCATTTCTCTTTAAATTTTTTCATCAGATTTTTAACATTCTACCAGTTATCTCAGTCTGGTATTAAAAAAAAGAAACGTCTTTAATTTTTTTGAGAAATCAAAAAGTATCATGTTACAACATTTTGTAACAAATAGACTGATTTTTCTCTCTGAAAACTATTTAAACAATGAAGAGTTTCTGTCGAGGAACTGTCAGCTGATAGTTGCCCTACACGGAAATTTTTTCTTCTTAAAACAGTTTTAAGAACCTCAAATTTCCAAGGGGCAACTAATAATAATTTATTGATATAGCGCTATTTCTGTCGCTATACAATAGCACTTTAATATAATTTAAAAGATTTACAAAATTAAAATTGATAACAAGAACATTAAGTAGATAAAAATACAGTGGAAGATTCCTAATTTCTCGAACCTTCTGAGGAAAGAAAGGTTTGTTTGAGTTATTTGAAGGTTGAGAAATTGGGGTTTCACCATCAGTATGTAACAAATTAAAGTACAGTGTCTATTTGTATTTATAATGAGTATGTATGTGATATCTAATAAATTCTTAAACTTCCAATTTCCTTTTGACAGGTCGGCATGTGTACTACATGTGCAATCCTTTTACACGAAGTACCACATGAGGTAATTACAGCTGTATGCACCCAGTGTTTTTTGTTTGAATTGTTCTTTTTTCTGTAGCAGACACTTCACAAAGTTCACAATAATTGACATTGCTTCATTCTTGTAACATATTTCAAAATCATTGATAAAATTGCTAGACTGTAGTTTTTAATTGATAACTTTATTTAAATGACATAAAAATGCAGTTCTTACATAGCACCACATAAGGCTTACTCACACTATGAAAACGTATAACTCATAAATCACAAAATGTGCATAAAAAGAAAATCAATGCCTACCATAATAACGTTACGTTACATTAATTTTTTACTGTGTGAACCAGCATATTTGGTATGTAAAACAGCAACTTGCTTCTAAAAGCTCATGCTGCATACTAATCAGCTGAGTTCACACATTGCAAAAATAAACTAGTGAGTTGATGACGTCATTTTCTCTCTCGATCCAGCTCTCTCAATGCAACTCAACTGAAGCTGAATCGGGTAATGGCAGACAGTTTAAAAAATGGACTTATTGTGAAATTGAGGTGCAATAATTGGCATGGTGCATTCTTGCCAAATATAAAATTAGGAGAAAGGAGAACAACAACAACATCTTTTCATCGCAGTAGCACTTTAAGTAAAGTTTTTTAAGTCTAAATTTTGAACATGGAGTTCATGAAAAGTACTTTTTATTCTTTTTGCATTTTGTACTTTTTATTGTAGTTAGGAAGATAGGTAGCTAGTTGATTACGATAAATAAGCTGATGGAAATACTGAGTATAAATAAAGTTATCTGTCTACGGCATTGTGTTGTTGGGCCTTCACTCTCATAGTACTGCGTGGGAGGTGGACTCCAGACCTGTGTTTGAGCCCTGGCCATGGTCAATGCGTTGTGTTGTTGGGCAAAACACTTCACTCTCATAGCACTGCATGGGAGGTGGACTCCAGACCTGTGTTTGAGCCCTGGCTATGGTCAATGCATTGTGTTGTTGGGCCTTCACTCTCATAGCACTGCTTGGGAGGTGGACTCCAGACCTGTGTTTGAGCCCTAGCCATGGTCGATGCATTGTGTTGTTGGGCCTTCACTCTCATAGCACTGCGTGGGAGGTGGACTCCAGACCTGTGTTTGAGCCCTGGCCATGGTCAATGCATTGTGTTGTGGGCCTTCACTCTCATAGCACTGCGTGGGAGGTGGACTCCAGACCTGTGTTTGAGCCCTGGCCATGGTCAATGCATTGTGTTGTTGGGCCTTCACTCTCATAGCACTGCGTGGGAGGTGGACTCCAGACCTGTGTTTGAGCCCTGGCCATGGTCAATGCATTGTGTTGTGGGCCTTCACTCTCATAGCACTGCGTGGGAGGTGGACTCCAGACCTGTGTTTGAGCCCTGGCCATGGTCAATGCATTGTGTTGTTGGGCCTTCACTCTCATAGCACTGCGTGGGAGGTGGACTCCAGACCTGTGTTTGAGCCCTGGCCATGGTCAATGCATTGTGTTGTTGGGCCTTCACTCTCATAGCACTGCGTGGGAGGTGGACTCCAGACCTGTGTTTGAGCCCTGGCCATGGTCAATGCATTGTGTTGTGGGCCTTCACTCTCATAGCACTGCGTGGGAGGTGGACTCCAGACCTGTGTTTGAGCCCTGGCCATGGTCAATGCATTGTGTTGTTGGGCCTTCACTCTCATAGCACTGCGTGGGAGGTGGACTCCAGACCTGTGTTTGAGCCCTGGCCATGGTCAATGCATTGTGTTGTTGGGCCTTCACTCTCATAGCACTGCGTGGGAGGTGGACTCCAGACCTGTGTTTGAGCCCTAGCCATGGTCAATGCATTGTGTTGTTGGGCCTTCACTCTCATAGCACTGCGTGGGAGGTGGACTCCAGACCTGTGTTTGAGCCCTAGCCATGGTCAATGCATTGTGTTGTTGGGCCTTCACTCTCATAGCACTGCGTGGGAGGTGGACTCCAGACCTTTGTTTGAGCCCTGGCTATGGTCGATGCATTGTGTTGTTGGGCCTTCACTCTCATAGCACTGCGTGGGAGGTGGACTCCAGACCTGTGTTTGAGCCCTAGCCATGGTCAATGCATTGTGTTGTTGGGCCTTCACTCTCATAGCACTGCGTGGGAGGTGGACTCCAGACCTGTGTTTGAGCCCTGGCCATGGTCAATGCATTGTGTTCTTGGGCAAAACACTTCACTCTTGTAGTGCTTTTCTCTACCTGGTGTGTAAATGGTACCAGCAAATTAATTTCATTTGTTTTGTTTCGTTTTTAACAGATTGGTGACTTTGCTATCCTATTAAAATCTGGGTTTAGAAGATGGGATGCTGCAGTAGGACAAGTGAGTAATAAAAGTTTTTAAATTAATAAAATTGCAAGATTCTCATTTCACGAAATCTATTCTCCTGTGCATTGAGGCTCCAGTTACACGTGGACTCCCTTTGGCAAGTTTTTAATGCCGTGTCATGTGACGCGAGCTTATGCTGGCATCAGCTGCATTCTTCCCATTCCATGTAAGATTTTTTTGTTACCATTCCTTGGATGCCATTCTGAAAGATTTCTTCATAAGTTTGGTATACAGTTTTATCTGGCGGGTTAATTAAATGTGAAGCTTTTGAAGAAACTCCTTCGATTGTTTGTGTGTGATATGCTTTGAAAAGGCTATCATCTGATTGTATAGCTTTAATTGATTAATAAGTTAGTATTTTAGTGAGTTGCTCAGGCTTTTAACCGTTAAAAGGTAATTAACTTTTGCTTTATGTTTTGATTTAAATAAAGTGTGAATTGCAAGTTTGGTATTCAATTGTTTGTCTGATATGTGCAGCTTTCAAAAGATTATTGACATGTGTGATTCTGATGGGCTAATAAATTGTCAGTACCAGTTCAGTTGGGGCTATTTCAGTAAAATAACGACCCCGGTTATAGTCTTGGGTTAAGGTCACTCCAAAAGGCTTATTTTTTTTGTCTCCACCTACATTTATAGCAAGCAAACACTGGGTTTTTTCAGCCTCTAAATTGCGAGCTATCCTGGAGAAATTCATCTCGAAAGAAACCCAAAATTCGACATTTGATGACTGTACTTGGCAGCCAGGTCATGTTTACGTGACGTGACTAGAATTTGGCGGGAAGCAGAAAAACCTGCAACTGACGTCTTGGCACCCACAAGCTCACTAAAATGTAATTTTCCAACCAACTATTCACTTCACTCTCATCACTGCCATCATTTTCGGGGTTTGATATGGTGTTTCGCTGCAGACAAAAACAACCACCCCAAGAAATAAGTGACTTGCTTCAAGAAATATGCAGTGATATTAAAAACGTGAGGTCGACTAAACAAAATTTTACTTCAAAAAATATAATAATGGTCCACAATTTAAAAAAATCTTGAGTCGAGTTTCAAAAAAATACTGATGCAAAAGAGCAGTCAACGAAGAAAATAACATCGAAAAATGCTAGTCGAGGGGAAGCGGAAACTAATTAGCGCCTCAACTGGATGTAAAGGGGCAAAAATTCCGTATATGGCTTCACAGGAGCGAGTAAATACAGGAATGGCCCAGGCTCGAAATGCACTGGGAACGAGTATGGTTAGTTCCCAGCTCTATTGTTTTAGGGCTAGGGTCCATTGTTACTGTTGTTTGTTTATCAGCCAATATTGTACACCCTCCTCCTGTTAGCCTACTGTAGCACTATAAATTCTTCAAATTTTAGGGTTTCAGCAGCTGGGCCTAGGTGGTGTAGTGGTACTGAAAAGCGCTCGTGATACAAGCGACCCGGGTTCGATTCTCCACCTCGGTTCTTTTAAAATTAAGTTTGTCTTTTTCAAAGTGTCCAGAGCCATTCCTGTATTTTTCCTGTATTTAGTTCTAAGTGCTGTTTGTTGTTGAGGCAAGTGGCTCAAGTTGTTGATAACCGTGTTAACAATTTCTTGGCAGATTGCCCATTACCAGCCATGCCTGCTGGTTGTGGAAATCCTCGAGAAGCAATTCACACGTCCGAGTCTGCCATTACATCCAATTGGGGCCCTAGTTAGTTTCCACTTTCTCTTGATTAGTTTTTTGTTCCATGTTATATTTCCGGTTGACTGCACTTTTGTGTCAGTCTTTTTTCGAAACTCAATTCAATATTTAAGCTTTATAAAACCACATTTTTTTAATATCATAGACTATTATAATCATTTCATCGGGTATTGTGGCGTATTTTGCGGGCTAAAATGGAGGATTCAGCAGACTATTAAAAATATATTGTAGCCCTCCGCGTGGAACAAGAAAGTGAAGATGCCATAACTGTCCGTGCCATGTTCTTGCTCGTTAGCAATTCTTCAAGCTCGGATTGACAGAGTTGAGGATTTTCAATCTGCTGTTCTTAGGCGCCACAAGGAAAAACGGCTTAAATGCCTAACAATGAAGCAAATTCTCAGCTAGATGAAGAGCAATTTATTTACAGAAACTCGAAGAAGAATCGAGGCAGATGAACTGAAGTGAACGTAAGTTTGTTTTCATTGAGCAAAACTCGTTCAGTAGCAAACTGCTAGCTCAGTTTGCTGCACAATTAATTTTAACAACGCTAAATTCTGTATGTTTCATTTCAAGAAAACGTATGTAGAGCAAATTTTGTTTTAAGCGTTAAACATGATTGAATTTTGAGGTTTTCTGGCAAGGTTCGTAAATATCTTTAGCCTGATTTTCGATCAAAAATAAATGCCGACTGACTGCCGGCAATGTTAAACATATCGCATACTGTCTTTGATTGCTGTAAATGATTATAATAGTATAAATAGAGTTCTTGGGCGTAAATATATTTTGGCCCTCCTCAGAGCTCATTTTAGCGTCGGGCCAAAAACATATTTACGCCCAAGAACATCGACTCTATTGTTACATTATTTTTTTTAAATGAAATTTTGTTAAGTCTTCCTCATGTTTTTAATCTCGCTGTATATTTCTCCAAGTAAGTTACTTTCTGTGAAGCCCTATATGGACTTAATGCCCTTTTACATCCGGTTGAGGTGCTAATTAGGTTCCGCTTCCTCTCGACTAGTTTCTTTTTCGATTATATTTTCTCCGTTGACTGCACTCTTGCGTCCAGCTTTTTTTCGAAACTCGACTCAACATTTTTTAAATCGTGGACCATTGTTATTACTTTTTTTTTTTTGAAGTAAAATTTTTTTAGTCAACCTCCAAGTAAGTCACTTCTTTCTTGGAGTGATTGTTTTTGTCCGCAACGAAACACCATAGTTTGAAGCATGTTAAGCGCAAAATAATATGGTTCAAGGGTAGCCATGTCCTAGAGTGGTTGTTAAAAGGCTTTCTGGAAGGCAGTCACAAATTCTATAGAACAAAATGATGTCACAAAAGCAAGGACAGGCTGCAGAGAGTGGTTTCAAAATGGCGGCAACAATGTTGAATTTTGGGCTTCTTTGGGGAGGAATTTAATTGGGAAATCTTCACTTCAGCTACTGAAACTTCGGTGAGAAGCTAAACTTGCTGCGAGCTTAATTTTAATAACTGTGCAAAACCGTTTTTTTCCAGCTAGTTAATTGTCTTTGTGTAAAGGCAGGAAGACATCATCAGATGCATTAATAAAGTGCAAATCAAGATTTTTCTCATTTCTGTAGCATTAAGTGACTTTACTGAAAAGTGGGTTGGTACAGTGTAGTCTGTCTCACGGTTGCCCCCAGCATGAAATTTACTGGCACCGATACACAAGGGCGAGAAAGGCATCGTAAAAATTAAGTGTCTTGCCCACAAATACGCTGCAATATCCTGCAAATTATGGCCTCTACCGGTAATTTTCTTTACTGTAATAGATAATGACAGCTTCTGCTGGGCTTGCTGGAGCAGTATTTGGTCTCATAGCTGAACATGCAGGTTTGGATTTTTTTTATTTTCTTTTAACTTTATTAGAAAGAGCAGTCATTGATTTTTTACAGTGTAGTGTCAAGTGGGGTAGTTGGGAGAATATTAAAAGAGACTTTGTCCTGAATGTGGAAGTAGGTCTGAAACGACATTATTTGGCAATGCTGTTTGTTTTGTTAGGAGATTCAACAGCCTGGGTTCTTCCCTTCACCTCTGGAGGATTTATCTACATTGCATTGGTCACCATTGTACCAGATCTTCTGCAGGAGAAAAGACCCAGGTACTTTAAAGTTCCTCCGCCCACATAAACTCTTGACGAATAGTCAAGATTGTCATTAGTAATTTTCCTCTTGATCAGTCACTTGTAACTTGTATCATTCAATGATTTTGTTCTCTTCAGGGAGTCAGTCAAGCAACTGTTGATGATGTTAGCTGGTATCTCCTGTATGGGTCTTGTGTCCTTCATTCACTAAATAAAACTGCACAAACTAACTATATGTAACAAATTAACTATAATGTTAAAAACTAAATGTAAATAGGCTTAGAATACATAGAGGATATCACATGGCCGCACGGAGATACGAAATTTCTCTTCGAATGTTGGAAGATATTTCACAAGTGAGTGCAGTGAACAAGTGAAATATGTTTCGACACGAGAAGGGAAATTTTGTGTCACCAAGCGATCATATAATGTCTATTTATTGTATAAACACCAATGAAATCCCAAACTTGTTCGCCTTCACTGCAGAAGGCGCACTATATTACATAGTCATAGCAACGGTGATCTTTTCACATGTGAAGACAACATATTATTTCCATGTGTGAAGACATCATGTTCTTGCACACACCTGGTATTTCACTGGTGTTTATTTAATAAATGGTGTTATCAAACGATATATTTTGGGGTGGCACCCTGCAAGGTTGGCATCACAATCCACTGACAGCAGTGGTATATGTGAACAATGTGCATCTGCATGAAGCAAACTTAACTGACGAGCACAGTACAGTGATAGTAGAGCTTTTTTGGTTTACTAATTTGAGTAGGTAGAAGCTGTTTTGACTTTCATCGATTTTTTAGTTTTCTTGATACAAAAGTAACACATTCGTTGGGCATTATTGTAATTAAAAATTAACTTAATACCTTTCCAATGTTCCAAAACATTAAGCTTTAAAGATTGAATCATGTACAGTGTAGAGGTAGTAATTTTAATGGGTCTTAAATCAGATATGGGCCTGTCCAAATCATCAAGCTTTTCAGGTTGGTGACCTCATTGGGTTTCTGACCCATAGCCTCGGCCTGAAGGAACTGACTTTCTTCGCTCCATCCTCAGCAGAGAGCCCGTTCACTGGCCATTTGACCCAAGAGCCCAATATCTTGAACACTGCCTTATAAATTATTTATAGCTTAAACAGTGCTGTGCATTGTGCCACTTGACTGTAACGGTGGAACTTTTTGGGCCTTGCCTTTGAACTGACATAAACACAGTAATTTATATCAAGATTTATTGTAACTTGTTTCGGTTTCTATTAAATAAATGATTAGACGAAAGGCCCAAACAATTGCTCTTGATCGATACTAAGGCCGAGACACAAGGCGACAAGTCGCTGCAACCACAGGCTGCCAAACTCTCGATGCGATCACACAATACGCGAAGTGACGAGCGCCTTGAAACCAACGTATTACAGGGTTTCTACAGAGTCTTGAATTCTTGAAATTTGCAGACATTTTCCAGACCTGGAAAAAGTACAATTCGATTATTCGCCTTTGGACTCATCAACTGCCACCCTGAGCTCATAATCTTAGTTCCTGGTGTCACGCAGTACACACGGCACTTATTAATATTTTGGGTCACGCAGTGCACATGCGTCCAACTGCGACTTGTCGTCCATTGTATCCCGGCCTTTAAGAATACTTTTGAAGTGAGTCCGATAGAAATCGTCAAGAAATAGTTTTAATTTGCAAATACTGGTGGGGGTATAAAATAAAAATAGTTAAAGGAACAAGTTATTTTACAGAATGTGCGTAACAAAAAAGGTAGATATTCAAAGTTTCTAGTCAAAATAGGCCAGGTTTTGGTTTTAGTTTTGTAAGTGATCAAGACCTAATTTCTTATGACAACATCAGTGCCTTGTTAATGAAGCGGCAGGTGATGAGAATAAGAAAACCATCAATTACAGTATAGATATTTATAGTAGTCGTGTTTGGTGTGAACGGCAAGCCAGCGGCCATTACCTGATACAAAAGGACAGTGCCCTGGAACTTTGTAACCTGTCATGGCTTAAAAATCTGACCAAAGTAACAATATAACAATTTAATTTGATAGCTACATGGGAGATGATTTCTTGTAAGGATATATATAATAAAGTGTTTAATAAACAGTGTGTCACGAGTAAACAATCTTTAATAAGGACGTCAAGGTGCAAACTTGGGTACATGTGGCAGGAAGTCTTCCCGAGGTCGTGCGCAGACGGAACGCACCGAGGTCTATACTCGCGACCAGGGCACCAGAGCCAGGATTTTTCTTTTTCCTGCCCCGCCAGGGAAACTAAATGTTTTTTTTCTAACATAGTGTTTGATTTTGCTGGGCTATTTCTTGTAGGAAGTGAGGGTGTGCGGAGTTTACCCTCGTGGACAACAAATTGTCGCCGCGGACAAAAAAATCCTAGGTGCGGCCCTGGATACAAAACAATAACTAGCAGCAGGATCACAGATTCCCAGATCTTTGAACTAGAGAACATATGGGTTGACTGACACATGTAGATCGATACTCGGCCTGAAAAAAATTGTGGCAATCAGCAAATCTTGTAACAATTGGTGTACTTTGTTTGCTGAGGTCAGGACTGACAGGACAACTGGAACGCTATCAATATGATTTTTGATCTTATGGTTAGGTAACCTGCGATCAGGCAAATTTTTTTAGACGTGTCCTTTTTTTTCCCAGAGATGATAAGAGGGGAGGGAGGGCATGATCGCAGGTTAATGGTTAGGCAGCATATTTTGAATTTAGATATGTTATCTAGCTTTTAAAGAGTTTCTTAAAGTTTCTAGTTTCCCCAGCATGTGCTACAAAGATGGTACGACGGTAAGCAGACAATTTACCCGTGTGTCGCTTGCACCTCCCCAAGCAATAATCTAATCCCAATATATCAAAGTATAATATTTGTATAATTTGGTTTTATCAACTGGGTTGATAATGTCAATTGGCCACCGTAAAGAGATTCAAGAGCTGACGTTTCGAGCGTTAGCCCTTCGTCGGAGCGAATCAAAGAATTGTGCGTCGTGTGTCTTTATATACAGAAAGATGGAGCTTCGCTATTGGCTGGTGCCTGGTAACGTGAAAACTTCGGAATAAATTAGTTGAATGAAAAGCGTTCGTTGATACCGTGAGGATTAAGAGTGCCGATTTGAAAAATAAATTTTTGTTCTAGAGTTTTACGGCTTTCCGTGTTTCCTTGGTGAAGGCCGCAGACTGCCATATGTTGCTTAGAACGATTTGGGAGATTGAAGTGTTTCGCGACCGGTTTCGATGCATTTTTGTCGTCTTTCTCTACGTCACGAAGGTGTTCTCGGAATCGGTCGCCAAGTCGTCTCCCTGTTTCGCCGATGTATAACTTTTTGCAAAGAGTGCAAGTTATACAGTGGATGGCATTGGCTGAGGTACAGGTGAAATGATCAGTGATTTTTATAGATCGCTTGGGTACCGATATTTTGTCAACGTTGTGAATGAAAGGGCATGTTTTGCATCGTGCGAGCGCATTTAAAAGTTCCGGGTTGATCACTAGTTTGGAATGCACTTCTGACTAAAAAGTTACCTATGTTTTTGTCGCGTTTAAATGAAATTAATGGATGTTGCGAAAAGATTCTACCAGTGTCGGGATCATTTTGAAGTAATTTAAAGTTTTTGAGAATGATGGATTTAACTGCGTGGTTGTGAGGGTGAAATGTGAGGGTGAATGGACTTCTATCGTTGTTTTCTCTCTGTGACGTTTGTAGTGCTGACTGTCGATCAATTTGCTGGGCGCGATGATGGCCCGCTTGAACAACAGAAGCAGGATAGCCGCGTTTGTCGAAGAAATTGCACATTCCCTCTGATTTTAAGGAAAAATCAGAGTCGTCACTACAAACCAGTCGTCACTACACACTAGAAACTTACCCCCTCTATAATATTTGTACACCGCTCCCACCTCGTAATGTTGCTTAGAAATCGTAACGTGCTGCACAAGGAATTCGGGCGCGTTTCGTAATCTCAACATTGCATGACGAGATCAACGCAGCCAATTTTTAGCTAATGGAAATTAAAGAAAGCTTGAAAAATCTTGGGCGTCAACGGGATTCGAACTTTCGCGATCCTGTTCCAGCAACTTGAGCTGTGACGCCACACAGGGCGAAAGATCAATTGTGAGTTTATTCGCCCGTGAGCGGAAACGAAATTACATAGCCATAGTTATATGAACTGCGAATGTAGAAGGAAGCAAAAAATGATCTTTGCCGTTAATTTTCCAATTTCAGAAACTGGAAATTAACGAAGCCTGAGTCTAGTGTATACGAATAATTTCAAGATAGATAAAAGACAAATTCTCAAGCGGGCACTGGAATGTGCATGGAGAACACTTCAAATATATAAACAAATTTAGAAAAAAACATTCACAAACCACACAGGAGACGAGAATTTCTAACCAAAAACGTATAAACGTTTATTAATCTTGTAATCATGATAGAGGTATTTGACAAATTTTAGTTCAATAAATTCTTTTTCATAGTTCGCCCATTTCTCGAGTGTAAACAGTCACGCTGTCATTGGTCACGTAAGTCAAATTTTATCATCGACGGTCGGTGGTTGTGTCACGCGAAGTTTCCCTCCATATTTCGCCTCTACCCGTCTAAGGTCTATCCCTTTACTCTCTGGAACATGTCGGAATCGGCATTTCTCTGCAAAATAGCAACCAGTCGTACGCCAGAAATAACATTCATCTCCATTCACCGGGCCGGACAACTTGCTCGCAGATAGTTTAGCGTCCCTGGAATAAAAGCAATTGCAGAGTCAGAATTAGTTAATTCTAGAACCCATCAAGAGACGATCTTCAATTTTATAATTAATAAGAAAATGACCTCCACTTGCTGGAAACAGTCACTGCAGATTAAATCTGGAAATGAAGAACTCCCAAACAACATTCAAAATACTATTTTCATGGCTAAAATAATTGCAGCCCTATTTTGACCTCAGTTTTACCTAACCTGAGAGTGGAACAAACCAACTAACAAACCGAGAAGCAAATAGATAATCAAACAGGTAGACAGACAGACAGACATAGAGGGGGTAAGGTTCTAAAGAAACTGTGGTGCTGCGTCGGTGGGAAGTATAACAATATAATCTGGTTTTATCAACTGGGTTGATAATGTAAATTGGCCGCCGTAAAAAGATTCAAGGGCTGACGTTTCGAGCGTTAGCCCTTCGTCGGAGCGAATCAAGGAATTGTGGGTCGTGTTGTTAAAATACAGAAGGATGGAGCTTAGCTATTGGTTGGTACGTGGTAATGTGAAAACAACGGAATAAATTAGTTGAATGAAAA
>OX393562.1:103586-146086 GCA_947652115.1 Blastomussa wellsi
AAAAAGATAAAGATTTGTTAACCAGTCGCCTAGATAACCAAAGTAAATTCCAGTTGTTTACACTATTTCCGGCCGCCATATTGGTGTTCCACTGAGGTACACCAATATGGCGGCTCGGCCATGCTGGGCTCTGTAAATTGGTGCGGAACATTTCGACGAATATCTGAGGCTTGGAATAACGCACACTTCTGAAACTTGGAGAAGTGTATTCTTTATTTATCTTCTATAACATCGTAGTTCCTTGACTCTGTCCACGGAATGGTTTTCGATTTCTTGTTTTGGTCACGCGAGTGAAAACACCCTTTTGGCCAATCCAGGCACAAATCGGCAGAAAATGTCAAAAAAGAGCAGTATAGGAGGGATGTTTTAGTCCATTGTTTGCGGGGGAATCGCATTATAATTTGCGGGGGGGGGGGGGGGGGGAAATTATCGTCGCTGACGTCATAGGTTATTGTTTTGCTTCCATGAATAAAATGCTGAGGATTTTCACTATCTTCCCGACTGGTTTTCAACCGGTTTGACAGGTTTTTTGTTTAAATGAGCTTTCCAAATAACATTTCTTTTGAAAGCCATACGCGCGATTTTCATTCCAACGGTCTCTTTTTACATGCCCTCTTTTAGTGTGCGAAGAGAATAAAAATCATACATATGGCTTTCAATAGCTCTAGAAAGGCTAAAAATCGGTACACAATGTGTACACGTGTCTACATGAAAGATTTTCCTTGACACTTATACATATAAACGACTTACCTCGACCGACCTCGAATGCTGTGGTCGGTAGTAAGCAAGTTTTTATACGCTTTGGAACAAAGCGGTCAAAATACTTGTTCTACAAGCTAGCTAAAACTCTACAAACTGGTTATTTAAACAAAAAACTGTCAAACCAGTCAGGGGAAGATAATGAGAATCCACAACATTCTATTCAAGAGATCAACACAATAACGTATGACGCCAGAGACGGACTAAAACATTCCTCCTATACTACTAAAAGGTGTCAAATTATCAAATCTCCGTTGCACACATTGCACCTTAGTCAATGAAAGGGATAATTTAAGCACAGTTCAGTCAATATTCACCTACCTGTAATTTTTCAAGAGCTAATGATGCTGACTCAGGCTTGTCAAAGTTCACAAAGGCACAGAATCTCTTGGGGAGAATGCGCACATTGTCCACCCGGCCACATCGGCTAAATAGCTGTAACAAATGCCTCTCGCTCACTTCTTCAGGATTGATGTTCCCAACCCACAATGAACGGCCAGGACCATCTGCAGTGCTATCATTGGAAGACAAAGGATTACTGCAATTATAGTACAAAAATTATTCTGACTGGGCTTCGCAGAGTACCTATTACGTTTCTTTAGCAACGCGGGCAAGCGCGGAAAATTTGAAGGGAAGAGAAAATGGTCGAGTCGTTTTGTTTTCTCTAACGAGGACGAGCTTCAAAAACTTATAGTGCCTATTAAGTGAATTTGTTTTGTATTTAGTTTTAAAATTTACCTTGTGAAATACGCGATTCCAAACTCTGAGACGTCTGGCGTTAAAAGTAACTATTTTACAAGCCTTCAAAGTTGAGCCATTTTGCCCTCAAAATGGTATTTGAATCGCGCGGTCAAAATACCACGTGACAACCTCTGACGTCATTTGGGTGCCAAAAATCGTTCTCACAATCGTTCTCAGTTTATATTTTTTGGGGTTGCTGGATCTTTCTGACAAATCGCCCATTTCTGAATCGCTCGACATGTTTCTCACGGAATCACTCCTCGCTGACAAGAAACTTTGATCGTGCAAACAAAGTTTGGCACCGAAGTGACGCCACGGAGTGGTATTTTCGGACCCATTCCCCTGACCATTTTTTTGTGGCAAAATGCTCAATTATGAAGGCTTGTAAAATCGTATCTTTTAATTCCAGGTCTCAAACTCTGCAGGAATCGCGTATTTCACAAAGGAAATTTTAAAACAAAACAAAAATTATTCACTTCATAGGCACTTTAAAGTACATATGAAGCGAAATATTTTTTATGTATATTTCTAAAGTTTAACATGTTGAAGGAAGAATCTGAAAGTTTGAGAAGGAAAGCGAACAAATTGACGATTTTATATGCTCCAAAAGTGTCCGCCAATTTGCGCGGTCAAAATACCAGATCGTGACGTCACGTTGGTTGCATCTCAGATCAAGAGATGAGGCGGACAGTGAGAAAACTAGGCGTTGAGAAGTTTGAACCTTATCCCATTGCGTTCGAACGGTTAAACAACGGCTAGTCGTTTCGAGACGGCTAGTTATTCGGAACGTTTTTGGCTGAGAGGTTCCTACTCAGCACTTCCCAAAACGGCTCTTTGCAAACCGAAGTGACGTCACATTAAGGATTTCACAATAGAAACTCGATCCAGACTCCGGACACTTTTACGCCAGAAGAACCCCATTTTACAGCCCTCAAACCCGCTCAAATCTTTATTGAGTGTAATTTTTCTACTTACAGTAGTTTTCTATACATGTACGGGAACTGAAAACGTCAAAGAAAAAAATCGCTTCATACTAGTATGTACTTTAACCAATTGACTCCTGGAGATTTTTGAAAAAAACGTGTTTTCTAGACATTTTGAACATTTTCTAGTCAGTTATAGTCTAAATATGCTTCAAATTTCTCCAAAATGCATTTGGAGAGACGATTTAACTGATTATTGACATTCTCGGACTTGTTTGTAGAAGCGTTACTGTCGTGACTGTTGGAAAGCCCCAGGCGCGTAGCCGCGCGGGGATTGGAGACTTGTAAAGAGTATTATTGGATGGTCGAGAAAAAAGAGTGAAACGAAAAGCACATGGAATGGCTGTGTTTTTGATTTCTGCGTTTTTTCCCAAACCGAAAGAATATCCATAGTGGTCCTTCGAGCGCCGGATTGAAGAGAATAGAATCGGCGGTGGATTTATAGAAGCGTAGAACCGAAACATGGCGGAGAATTCGACGAAACCTGTGGAAATATCAGCAGAGGAGCGAAGCACACGTGAACGGAGCCTGCCAAGCTATTTGAGCGACCACGCCGACGTTCCCGGTCAGGACAAGCTCCAAACGATAAAAAACAGGCGAAAGTCGATGAAAAACAACCTGACGAAGAAGGTAAACAGCATAGAGGAGTACATGAAGGCACGGAAAAACCGTAAGTTAATTGAACTTGCACTTACTCAACTCAATAGAGCATGGGATCAGTTGATAGAGAACCATAAAGAATTTCAAGCTTTGTGCAGTAATGACGAAGAACTGCACGATGCCGAGACATGGATATTAGAATCCCAAGCAGTTGTAGAAGAACTTATTTGTAGAGCGGTTGAGTATCAGGAAGACAAAATAGTTTGTGGTGGATCTGAGTTAAGTGCTCCAAGTGTAGCCAGCAAATCTAAGCCGATAGATCAAAGCGAAATCGCTTCAGTCATTAGTGGTGGTCATAAGAGTAGCAAAGCAAAAAGTTGCAAGCTAAGCAGGATAACTTCGTCATTATCCAGAGAACGTGTAAAGGCAGCTGCAAGGGAGGCTGATCTAGCTAAGTTGAAAGTAGAGCAGCTTAAGGAGAAAGCTCTGTTAGAGGCTAAAATTGCAGCCCAAAAAGCCCAACTTGATGCACAATTGACAATCAAAGAAGCAGAACAGGAAGCTGATAGGAAAGAAAAAGAAGCACTGCTTCTAAAGGAAGAGATTGATGCAGATGATATTGAGGAACGTTTGAAAGATTTTGAAGATAATACCTCAGTAGCAGAAAAGTCAGACAGATCAAGAGTTAAGCCAACACTTCAAATCAAAAAAGAAGACCCCCCTAAAAAGGATACCAAGCTCACCACACAGAAAGTTAAGGAGTGGCTAACTAATGTAGACCCCAAAGAAGGATCAGACGAATTGAAAGAAATGGTTGTGGACTTGACGACTCCACGTCTCACAAGGTCAGCATTGGTGTCCTCTCTTCCCAAGCTTAACTTACCTGCATTTCATGGAGATCCCTGTGATTGGCCAAACTGGTATGGAATGTTCAAAGCACTGGTACATGACCAACGACTTTCCAAAACACAGACGATGGTCTATCTTAAAGCGTCAGTTAAGGGAACAGCAGAGAAAGCCATCGCTGGAATGTTCTTTGATGGGACAATGTATGATGAGGCCATTAAGGAGTTGACGGTTCGGAAATCCAGCACTCATCTCGAAGGCCTTAATTAACCAGCTTCTGGAAATGCCAGCACTCAAAGATGAGAACACTTCAGATCTGAGGTCATTTGTTGACAACTTACACAGCATCTTGAGGACATTGAAGACTTATGGTCATGGAGCAGACTTAAAAGCAGCAGCCAACATGGAGCAGGTTATGAGAAAACTACCTACAGCAGTTTCTGAAAGGTGGAGCAGGAAAAAGCTTGAGCTGCAGCCAAAGGAAGTCGACCTCACAGATTTGGACAAGTGGTTGGAAACAGAAGTCCAAGTTAAAGAGATGGCAGTAAGTTGTCCCAACACAGAAGACACTAAACAGGATGATGGGAAGTCCAAACCAAATTCAAACAGATCAAAGTGGTTGAAAAAACGGAAAGACCCTCCTAACAACACATTCACAACTTCAGGGGCGAAAATAGAATGTCTCATCTGCAAGGGAGAACACGTGGTTACACTGTGTGAAACTTGGAAGAAGGCAGCGGTGAATGATCGATGGGAAGTTTGGCTTATGCTTCCGATGCCTTAAGAGGAGCCACCGCATTGGACGTTGTTCACTGAAAGGGGCTTGTCCAGTGGAAGGATGTGAGAAAAGGCACCACCCACAGCTACATGTAGCTACAGAAACACGGAACTTAAACCCGTCGGCCGAGACATTCCAGCCTCCGCAAGCTACTGTGGAAGAAACACCAACAACCGGAACATCAGCAACCTATGCAACATGTGGAATGATCGAGAAGCCTGTCAGTGTGCCACCGCCTGGAAGGGTAGCCCTACAGATGGTACCAGTAATCTTGGAAGGGGCAAATGGAGTAAGGATTAGAGCGAACGCTTTCCTTGACGGAGGTTCTGGGTCATCCTACCTTAAAGAAGAAATGGCAGACATATTGGGTCTGGAAGCGGAGCGTAAATCACTTCGTGTATCAGTCTTTGGAGCGAATTCAGTTGTTACGGATAGTAAAACTGTGACTGTGCACCTTGAAAGTATTGATGGTGGCACTGTGAAAGAAGTCTTCTTATGGACTACCCCAAACATTTGTGAGATGAAAGCGGTAGATTGGTCTCACAGTATCAGAAGTTTAAGCCATCTTAGTAATCTAGAAATCCTAAAGCCAAGTTGACTTACTCATCGGGAGTGACTATTACGAAGAACTCCTTCTACCACTTGAACACCGCGTTGGGAAACCAGGAGAGCCTGTGGGTGTAAGGACACCGCTAGGATGGACCATTGTTGGACATGTTCCAGGGAAAGCAGACGGGTGTCAGACAGCAAACCACGCCTACACGTTCCACGCAAACCTTACCCCAGAAATGCGAGCCGATGAACTGATGCGAAAGATGTGGGATGACGAGGTGGTAGGAATCACAGACCAAAACAAGCTTTTGACAGCAGAAGAAATGCTTGCTGTACGAAAGGTGGCACAGTCAAGATGTTATGTTAATGAGCGATACGAAGTGGCGATTCCCTGGATTGATGATGAGCCACCGCTGTATTGCAACAGAAAGAGTGCCGAAGACCGACTCTACTCTCTTGAAAAGCACCTCCAACGGAAGCCAGGCATCGCAGAAAAATACTGCCAAGTGATGGAGTCGAATGTAGCCAAGGGATACATAAGGAAGTTGGAGCCGGGAGAAGTTGATGATGGGCCAAGTTGGTACCTTCCCCATTTCCCTGTTGTGAGGGAAGACAAAGAGACTACCAAAGTAAGGATAGTTTATGACTGATATGGAGGAATAAGCCTTAATGACACCATGTCGCCTGGACCAAAGCTGCAACAAGATGTTTTTGATGTACTGCTGCGCTTTCGCAGAAACCCAGTAGCCCTGGTGGCAGATTTGACAGAGATGTTTTCCCAAGTCATTATGGCAAAGCAAGACAGATGATACCACCGGTTCCTGTGGAGAGGGTTGGATCTCACAAGGCCTCCCGAGGTCTACGAAGCAATGAGATTGATGTTTGGTGACCATGCTTCACCATACCTTGCACAGTATGTGGTTCGGCAACATGCAGAAGATAACAAAGATGAGTACCCGTTAGCAGCCGCTATTATACTTTTGCAGATGTACATGGATGACATCATGGCAGCGCTAGAGACGGATGATGAAGCAGTCAAGGCACGTGACCAGCTAATTGAGTTACTTGGTAAAGCCGGCTTCAAGATACGGCGATGGTGTAGTAACAGCCCTAACGTGCTGGAAGATATTCCGTTAGAAGATCGAGTGGCCAATGTTAACATCGAGGAGTCCGACTTACCTTGCATGAAAGCCTTAGGAGTCCAGTGGAACGCTGAAACTGACACATTTGCCTTTAAGCTGAATCCACCAAAGGACATTGAGTACACAAAACGGGGATTCCTTAAGAGACTTGCAACGCTTTTCGACCCATTGCAAATGCTAGCACCATTTACGATCAGAGCTAGAATGGCTATGCAGGAAACGTGGTTACTTGGATTGGGTTGGGATGATGAGTTCCCAGCAGAGTTAAGGAAGAAGTGTCAAGAGTGGTTCAATCAGCTACCAGAAGGAGGAGGCGAGCGTGGCCTAGTGGTCAGGGCGCTGGACTTGTAATCAGGTGGTCCCGGGTTCGAGCCCTCCTCCCTGCCACTAAAAATGGATTTGTCTTCGGTGGCCCCGAATTCAACTCCTCCACGCTTTGTAAATAGCCAACTGGTCTGCCTCCTGCCAGTTGGGATTTTTAAGAACTTTCTGTTTCAATTACAATATTTGTTTACGTATTTACAGTGTCCCCAATTAGCACAGTGGTGCTAGATACATTGACACTTAAATAAAGTCTTTATTTATTATTTTATTATTATTTATTACTCTCTGGGGTCCAGGTGCCAAGGTGCTACCGCAAAGCGGGTATGAGCATTGTTCATGTATCAATTCACACGATGACGGATGCTTCACAATTGGCATATGCAGCAGTCAGTTATGTACGGCATCAGTATGAGGACGGGAAAGTAACGGTGCGTTTTGTTGCAGCGAAAGGGAAAGTCGCACCTACGAAAGCAACAAGTATCCCTAGGTTAGAGCTCATGGGCGCAGTGTTGGGATTGAGACTGTCCAGAAAGGTTGCAGAGTTGTTGCAGATTCCGTTTGAGAATTGCAGGTTGTGGACAGACAGTGAAGATGTTGTTTGTTGGATTCAGGGTCAGTCGAGGAGGTACAAAACCTTTGTTGCAAATAGGGTATCAGAGATTCATCAGGGATCAAACCCCAGACAGTGGCGTCATGTCCCGACGGACTTGAACTGTGCTGATGATGCCACGCGAGGATTGCATGCGAAGGAACTGACAATGAATCATCGTTGGTTCAGTGGGCCTGAGTTCTTGTATGAGGAGGAAGATGCTTGGCCTCAAAGGAAACACGTCAAACAGGAAGACCGTTCTAATGATTGTCTGGCTGAGATAGCAAAACCAAAGATGACCTTTGCAACAGATGCTTCACAGCCATGGATGGATCCGTTGAGGTACTCTAGCTGGACCAGACTGACGAGAGTCGCAGCATGGGTCATATGATTTGGTGCAAAATTACTAGACAAGGTGAAGAAAGTAGAGAAACCGTTAGGAGTTGAAGTCTGCACAGAAGCTACACTGACCCCAGCTGAATTGGATAGGGCTGGAAAACTCTGGGTTAAGCAAGCACAGATTGAGAGATTCCCAAAGGAAATACAAGTTTGAAGAGTGGGAAAGAAGTCAGTAGACAGAGCCATTTACAAGCACTGACCCCAGTAGTCGATGAGTCAGGCATGCTGCGAGTAGGAGGGCGACTTACCAGAGCGGAACTTCCTTATGATGCTGCCCACCCTATGATTCTACCCAAGAAACATCACATCACTCGACTTATTGTAGCAGATGTCCATACTCGCTGTCGCCACGCTGGAGTGAATCACGTACTGGCACAAGTGCCAGTTACTGGATCATAGATGGTCGACAGGAAGTGAAGAGTTGGGACAGAGAGTGCAAGACGTGTGAAAGGCGGGTAAAGCCAGCAGTGCAGATTATGGCACCCCTCCCGGGGTCGAGACTTGGCTCCACGATGAGAGCGTTTGCAAAAACTTGTGTAGATTATGCTGGACCTTTCACCACCAAGATAACACGAAGAGTATCTGCCAAGAGATACTTGTGCCTGTTTACATGTTCTGCTACCAGAGCAGTACACTTAGAGATGGCTTATTCCCTGAGCACCACAGACTTCCTCAATGCTTTCAGTCGTATGGTAGCCACAAGAGGAAGACCAGACGAAGTTACAAGCGACAATGGAACTAACTTCGTGGGCGCTGATGGGGAACTGAAAGAACTTATTCAGTCAATTGACAAGGACAAAATCGTGGATGATTGTGCCAACAAAGGAATAAAGTGGAATTGGAACGCACCTCTAGGTTCACACTTCGGAGGAGTGTTTGAGTCACTGATTAAGGTAGCCAAGAAATCCTTGAAGGCGATAGTTGGAAATGCGGGGCTGAACGATGACGAACTTCAAACCGCGTTTAAAGAAGTAGAAGCGCTGATGAACTCCAGACCACTCGGTTACGAGGGAGTAGACCCACGTGATGAACCTGTATTAACGCCAAGCCATTTCCTGATCGGGCAGTTAGGGGGACAGTTAGCTCCTCGAGTGACAGATGAGATAGCATTCAACCCGAGAAGGCGGTGGAGGCTGGTCCAGAACCTGGTCAAGATATTCTGGAAGCGGTGGAGAGAGGAGTTTTTAGCAACGCTGAACACCCGGAAGAAGTGGAGGGAGGCGAAAGATAACTTGCGTGTTGGAGACGTACTACTGGTCGTTGACCAAAACGCACCACGCGGACAGTGGCACCTAGGACGGATAGACGAAGTATTTCCTGGACAGGACGGACGCGTGCGGGTGGTCCAAGTCAGTACAAGAGGAAGCAAGTATATTCGCCCGATAACCCGACTGTGTCCATTGAACGTCTCAGAACAAACGAAGCTGACGTAGAGAGAAGAGCTGAAGAACCCGGAGTCACTCTTCGGGGGGGAGGATGGAGAGACGATTTAACTGATTATTGACATTCTCGGACTTGTTTGTAGAAGCGTTACTGTCGTGACTGTTGGAAAGCCCCAGGCGCGTAGCCGCGCGGGGATTGGAGACTTGTAAAGAGTATTATTGGATGGTCGAGAAAAAAGAGTAAAACGAAAAGCACATGGAATGGCTGTGTTTTTGATTTCTGCGTTTTTTCCCAAACCGAAAGAATATCCAGCATTTGCAGAATGAAGGCATGCCAGGTTTTTCACTAGTATCGCATTTAACGATATTTTAGCTCGGGCATGCGCACAAATCAAAAATTCGAGAAAGTGGACGAGAAAGTAACACACGTCTTTAGGCTTTTCGATTTCTTTATTTTTATTTTTCGCTTTTCCTTTCTCCTTTCCTCGTATCTTTTTTATGCCTTTGTTGGCTTTTAACTGGGCTTGCTTTCGGTTCAAGAATTGCCACGAAAGCATCATTGAGACAAGAAATACTCAACATGGAGTAGCCAAGGGTAAGTGAGGGAAATTTTCCTCCTAGTTTTTGGCGGAAAATTCTAAGCGTTTACCTGCACATTTCAAGCTCCATTGGCCCAATCAATATCATCTGGTTATCATTGGAAAGCTATTTCCCTTCTGTAGAACTGGGATAAATGGGATTCCTATTTTGGTCAACGCTGATGACGTCAGAAGCGGAACAAACAGGTATGTCACGGCCGGTTACAGCCGGTTTAGGAGTCAATGGGTTAAAGAAACAGCAAGCAATGAAAATACAAAGAAAAGCACACAAACCTGGATAAATTTATGGCGCAGCAGGGCTTCAGCGATTTTATGCAGAGGTAAGAAACAAATACGGTCTTTTTTCGTTTAATTTTGTTGAATGTACTATAAACAAAAAATCGCTTGACTCGTGATGTTTGGAAAGTTCTCAAATTGCACTCGCCTAAAGGCTTGTGCAATTTTGAGAACTTTTAACATAACTCGTACCTATTAATCACGAATTGTACTCGAGGTCGTGCGATTTCCTGTACAAACATAACTCGTACCTATTGTATTGTACTCGAGGTCGTGCAATTTCCTGTACAAACATAACTCGTACCTATTGTATTGTACTCGAGGTCGTGCGATTTCCTATACTAAGGCTAGTAACAGGCAAGTAGTAGCCAACTCGGAAGCTTTGCTCCTTTGGCCAGTACACACTTTCCCCTAAAAAATGTAATTTCATATTTGCTCTGTTCTTTTTTCTCTCTTTTTTTTCTCTTTTTATGATTGTTAATAATCACTTTATTCGAAATAAGTGTGAATAAAAAAATCTGTCTGTCCGTCTGTCTGGCTAAAGGGCATCTTTCTTGCCCTGTTTTATCTTTCCATCATGAAGGTGCATTGGACTAGTAACTGGGACCAACATAGTGGCCACAATGACGAAGTGGCTGTAAGGTTAATAATAATAATAAAAATAATAATAATAATAATAATAATAATAATAATAATAATAATAATAATAATAATAATAATAATAATAATAATAATAATAGAGGAGTTACGGCATTTTTTGATGTTAGAGTTACGCACGTCAACTCCAAGAGTTACCAGAGCAAGCCAACATCGGAAGTGTTTAAGGAGCAAGAGGAAGAGAAGAAGCGCAAGTACCAGCAGCGGGTGTTAGATGTAGAAATGGGTTCGTTTACGCCTTTAGTGTTTGGAACCAATGGCGGAATGGGAAATGAGTGTCAGCGGTTCTTAAAGCATCTCGCGGACAAGATAGCTGAGAAAGATACTGAGCCTTATCATGCTGTAATCACTTGGCTCAGGACACAGATTTCGTTTGAGGTTCGCGAACGCCGTTTCGTAGCAAGATAGAGCAATCATTAGACTGTAAAATAAATGTAGCCAGTGCGGATATTTGAAATACACGGCTTATGTGCTTTTATACTTAGGGCGTTTTATGGACACTGGTTTAGCCGTCATTAGTATAATTCGATTGTTGATTTTAATATCTCGGTATCATGGGATTTGCAATTTTATAGAATTTTGAACTTCTATTATCAATTATCTAATTTTTACTTCTTTTATGTAAGTAAGTTATTTTTGTTATTAGTATTATTACTTTATATAATAAATATTGTAATAAGTTCCACATGGATGCATGTAAGATTCGATTTTATAATAATAATAATAATAATAATAATAATAATAACAATAACAACAAGAGGATGTTCTAAACACTTCCAAATACACTTTGAGGATGTTTGGGTCGAGTCACAAGAAGTGCTTCCTCAAACAAAGCCTTGTCATAAGTACTTGTCATTCTAATATTTCTAGTATCGTCATTTACAATCATGCAGTTTTCTTTCCATGCATGGCTTCTAGTTAACATATTTTTAGCAACTGTGTCAGTTAAGCGTGTAATGTATGAGATTGAAGTTTTTGACCATCAGGTGTGGGAACTCTTGAAGCGCAGATTAGTTTTCTGTTAACTGTTATGTTTACACAGTTACCTTATATCTTGTTTTTGCGAGTCGTCTTCTCCATCAGACACGTATATTTCTGTTGATACTGGGCAGCTAACTACAACACGAAACAACAGAGATCAAACAGCTGTAGTATGTCCAATACTGAAATTTCACATGCAACAGCTTCGTTTTTAGCTTTAATAAAGAATCTTGCAATAACAAAAAGTTATTGAGCTTGTCAGATGGTGATGGAAAGAACACTCACCTTTTCCAGCTAACAGAGCCTCTAATGCTGCCTGAACTGTACCAAAACCCTGAATAGCTACCTCACTTTGACTCTGAGGGAAGCCCATCTCCTGAAACAAATACGAAATAATCAAAGTAAATTGTTCACACACTTTGTGTGAGTGGGAGGGTTGAACAAGAAAACAATAATCTGAGTATGGACTGAATAAAGAAAAGCCTGTGAACCATGCAAAAGAGCCAAACATTTTTAGCACCAGGTCCAATCCAAATAAGTATCCTTCACTGGACATGTCATTGCCACACAAACCAATTATAACACCCTTGATTTTGTTGGAAATTTGTGAAAGCATCTAAGAACAGCACTGTAAATAAGTGCAGTGTCAGTTGCAGTTGAAAAGCAAAACCTTGAAACCTTGCACAAACGTTCTGGGAGCTGAGGTTAACTGGTGACCATTAGATTTTGTGTTAAGCTTAATATCCATGCATGTACCTCTAACTGCTGTACCCTAACTCTTGCCAGTTCAAACATAGCATCTTCACAATGTTTATCCAGTTTTAATACTTGAGCAAAACTGCTCTCTGCATCGGAATATAACTGAAAAGGAAACAGAACCATTTTTAAAACTCAAGTACACCAATTTATTTACACAATCTGTATCCAACAATTTAAATGGCTAACCAAACATCTTGTAAGTCAACACTATTGGTTTCAATTAGTTTGCAGTCACTTAAACTGTATAGTCCATTCTAAATACAGTTTCTAGAGTTAACCATTATTTTTTACAATAACAAGCACCTTTAATCCTGCCAGCGCTCTGCCTCTTCTGAAGTATCCTTTTGGCCAATCAGGTGCCAGTGAGATAGCAACATCAGCATCCTGAAGCGCTTTTTCATATTGGCCCATCCGGTCAAAACAGTATGAACGGTTTCCAAAAAATCTGCACACAAATCACATCAAATTAATGAATGTTCATGGTTTCAATTCAATGTTTATTTACCACATAGTTACATCAATATAAGTGGCGAGGAGACCTCGAAAACCTCAGGGTTTATACTAAGAGGTCCCCTCGTTGATGCATGCAAATTCAAGTGCAGTTTACTGTCAGGTTAGTCATGCTATAGTAACAGAGATGTGAAGCCCTTGGCAGTTATTTTTATTTTTATTTTTATTATCTTGCCACACAGAATAACTTAAAAGTAGAATAGAATAGAGGTTAGCAGTCTCCAGCATGCCTGGCTCACGTGTAGGATGTAAAACTTGTCTACAGACAAATGTGGTGTTTAATCTCAAACAGTTAAGGTTCTCTAGCAGATCTGTGCAGCAGTTTTGAGTCACCACTCCCACCAAAAACACACAACATTCCATTATTCTAGTCAGTGTTACTGCAATGATGCTAATGGCTGGGTAAGCCTGGGTTGCAAAAACATGCTGGTCATGGGAAAATCAATCTAGTGATGTTGGCTTGTCACAGTAGAAGACTATGGACGTCCAGGTATAATTACACATGTTTGCACTCAGCCCCCACTACCCAAGACAGAAGTGACACTTTTCTGAGGATTCCTAAAGACTAATTAAAAATCATTTATTTTTTAATCAACACACAAATAATAGTAGCGCAAGGTACAAGAGCCAACATAAAGATTGTGGTCTGTCCCTTTTTAATTGTTCAAAACAGGTTATGGTGTGACAAACCTGAAGTCTTTTGCATCCAGGTTTATAGCTTGAGTAAACAAGTCAACAGCAGCCTGATAGTTTCCAAGGTTAGCCATCTCATTCCCTTTTACTGAGATAAAATAAAGCTTTGCTTAAGAGGTGAACAAAAAAATTGGCAGATCTTAGTCACATCATCTCCCAAGTAGAGGTTCTCTTTTTAGGAAACTCATTAATTTTTTTGGTGTTGCGGGTCTTTCTGTGTGTACCATATGCAAATGTATTTGTTCGTGATTCATTGTAGTATGGGGCAGCATTGTTTCTCATCATTTGTTTCTTTTGTTTTTCGCCATCTGTGACCGGTACCCACAGAAGGAGCCGGTGTTACACGTGAAGAAAGATAAAAATATATTAAATACATTTTTATGACTAGATTCATATAATTTAAGACCTTTCCAGCAGGAGAACTCCTGGGAGACGGAGAACTATCTGTGTTCGCCGCCATCTTTTCGACGTTCCCCACTGACCTGGGGCCAACAATGTCGGATTTAAAGAATCCGGATGTCGGATTTCAACAAGTCGGATGTCAGATTTTAACAAGTCGGATGTCGGATTTTTAAAGTCGGATGCCGGACGGCACCTAGAAGCTTCCGTATGATGGGAACGCTTGACCTGTTCCATGTGTGTGGGTTGGTAGAGACACAGGAATACCAACCTGCTACTTGTCTGCTGCGTAGTACCACAGGATCTATCTGTTCTGCTGGCACCTGTTGACTGGAGCTATTTTTAACATTCTGCAAACTCTGTCCAGTGGTAAGGGGAGTATTATTTTTTACTATTGTCGAGTTGACTGTCGGAGTAGATGCTGGATTGCGGCCAGCAGCTCTCGCGAAGAAGGCGCTAGATGTATCCCAAGTGGGCTCCTATGAAACAAGGATGAAAATTAGCACTCACTCATTTCCCAGGCTACCCTGGGTACCAGAGCTTTTTTCGCAGGTGCAGGGAGTACTTCGCTTCAGCAGCCAAAGGCTGTGGCCATGATGAGAAAAACCTGTACCCAAGGCAGAGTGCTATGATTCACTGTTCTCACTGAACTTTGATCTTTTTATTGAATTACATTTAAACTGATCAAAGTGAGTATCTCCAACTGTGATCACATGTGCTAAGGGTTGTACAGGGGGTCTCCAGCACGGTTCACGGGTAGAAAAAATAACAAATCATGGATGACGGATATTAAAATTTCATTTTCCCAAATCACGAAAATAAGAAAGAAACATATTCTGCTCTTAATTGTGGCAAAGGAGTATTTAGAGAATGAAAATCTAGAAATGCAACTCTAACCATTTGTCCAAAACTGACAACAAGCAATGCTCATTTTTCACCGGAACTAGAATTCTTCCCTTTCCACTGGGAAATTAAATGGACCCAAGGACTTGGGAATCAGTCCAACAAGTGTTCTCATTTTGTGCTGCCATGTTTCACTAGGGTGTTCAAGGGTGTTTCACTAGGCTTGGAAAAATTCCCGGCAGAATTTGAAGCGAGCATTCTGCCAACAGTTAAGGCTAGGATTCTGCCAACAGTTAAGGCTAGGATTCTGCCAACTGAATAAGACATTTTCGAGATTGCTGTACAAAACTGTTTTTGAGAAAATGTCAGCAACAAAATAAATCAAGTTTCCTAACCACTTTCTTTGCACTTTTACAGTGGAAGACATAACCAAAAAAACATTTGTTTCTCTGAACAATGAAACCAATATAGACATCAAAATTTGTTCCAAAACAGTGATTTACTTATAAGCATATCAATGGCCTCACTGGCAAAAGGGTGTGTGCGATGTTCAGCTACAACTGAATGTTAAATCTTGAAAACGAAGCATGAACCAGCGAAAGTAAACATAGACATGTATGTGTTTTACATATACAGTACCGCCTGAAATCATATGTACATTGGCACGCGTGAACCGCAAGGGTAGAACGCGGGAAGGACCGCGGGAGGAACAAGACGAAACCGTGCGGTTCACGAACGAAACCTGCGCAGTTCACGAACGAAAACCTAGGTTGAAAATTTGATGCAGTCAAAAACTAACACAATAGCCTTTTGTAATGGTATTGTCTTCATATTGAATAAGATTTTTCTCACTTCAAATGAACAACACATTAAACTTCTTTTTGCGTGACTGACATCATTCGTTGTGTTTACTGCGATGTTCCTTTTCACATGAAGCTTTTAACGGATGGCTTTACGTTTTAAAATGACACACTAATAGTGACATATTAATACACCTTGATACAAAGATCTAGAAAGAGATTTTAAAATGTTTATTGGTTCCTTTTCAAAAACCACGTGGTTCCTTATCCGACCTCTCTGAATTTATGACAGTACTTTTTGTTCATCTACGTTTTTGTATATGCGTATAAAGAAGCGAAGGGGTTCACTTGCTGGTGTTTGATTTTAACATCTGGCTTATACAAAAGATGGTGCAGGACATGCCGACAGATGGAATTGTAAACAGAATTATGCAAATTTTCTGCTTTGTTGATGCAAAAGAAAAATTGGAACAAACCCCACATAGGTTTTTATGTTTTCAAAACATTCGAACATAAGGGCAATAAAATAACTCCTTTTAAAAAAGAAGCCATTGAAAGGTTGAAATTTTTGTGCACATCGAATATGCAAATCTTGAACAAACTTAAGTGAAGCATGATGCTGTGAATGCTCCTTCACTCAAGAATTCTTGTAGGTTGATAAAGCCAGAACATCCCATCTCAAAGAAAAGATCAATACAGCAGCAATACATACTCTCCTCTGGCTGTAGCGTGAAATTCTTCCGACTTTTTCGAACAATTTCGTTTCGCTCAATCTGTTTGTTTGTAAAGGTTTCAGATCAAATCTCTTGGGTAAATATATGGCAATTATCTTGAATGTAAAACTCAACAATAGAGGTAACAAAGACCATTAAGGGAACGAAACCGCAGCCTTCAAAGAACACGTGTTTCCCTCGTTTTCGTCTTGGTTTCGTCTTGTGCTTCGTTCGTTCCTCCCACGGTGCACGCACAGGCAAAACACATGACTGCCCGCACGTCCACCTCATGAAAATCACCCTAACCCTAACCCTAATGTGCATATGATTTCAGGCGGTACTGTACAAACAAACCAGCATGCAAGATTTTGAGCTGTTTTGGCAAGGTTCATTTTAGCCAAAAATCGCCAAAGCCCTTTTTCCACCGAGCCTTTCAATTAATGTTTTCAAAACTTCTTAATGAGTTTCCAATAAGTACCGCCCTTGAATAAGTAATGCTTCAAACATTTAGAAGTGTGTGCCACCAAACATTTTTGAGTGAATATTAATGGTACTCTGTACAGAAAGAACCAATCAAGTTCACAAAGGTTCCTTGAGGACTGACTATGGATATCAAACACATTACCCACATAACAGGATAATTGTATTGTCTAACCTCTCCACCTGATAAATCTTCATCTTCACGCCTGTGTAAAAATGATGTCATTAGTAAACCCCACTGTAGCTCAAAAGTCATTGGTAAAATAGTGGAACCTCATTGCCAACTCAACCTCTTCACTACAATTTTATTGTGGTGGCTAAACTAATAATATATCTGTGCAGTCCTGTTTCCTGTCCTGTCAACAAGATCAGACTGCAGTGGCTTGCTGGCAGCAAGACTTGTTGTTATTAAAAGAGTACAGACCATTAATGTCTGCTGTTGGTCAAGATTTATCTTCAAATTACTGTTAATGTAAAACTAGATTTCCGGTACTTGTATGTATTTCAGTTTGTACAAAATGCAACAAAAAGCACGATCAGAAGCAAGAGAAGAACTTAATAAAAGTCATAGCACTATAAAAAATAAGCTGGGTTGCAATATATTTGAAAATTATTAAGACATCATTCGGTTTGATTCCTATTCACCATGTCTTAATGTATGTTTCATACTAAACTAATTATGCCACTGCAAGGCGTGACAATTTTACAGTGTACTATATACTGGTAGCTGTATGGAGAAATAATGGTACACACCCTGATTACCTGTGAGAGCTCAACTTACCTTTTAGATGAAATTTTTTCCATTTTGCCTGATTGTTGTAAATTTGTATTATTTGCACACTGTTCTTTCAGACCACTTGATAGTTTTGTATTGTTATTTACAGTTTTACTTGCAGTAGTTGTATTTCGTTTTTTATCCACATCTTTTGCTGGCACATTAGTGCTAGCTGGAATATTTTCTTTTTTATTATTATTCTTTTGCTGCAAGAGAGAAACTGATATTAATACTTAACAGTAACATAACGTTTTCACTTTACTTAGCAATTAAGTGACAGGAACATGAAGTTGATCTACATACATTAGTGTTGCCTACCTGTATATTTTCTTTTTCATCTTTTCCTTTTTTCTCTCTTTCTTTTTCTCTCTTTCTTTCTTTATTTCTCTGTCATACGAAAGAAGAACAAGTAGTTTGCATTCAGGCCAGAGCTAGCAGGGCTTGTCATTTTTTAATGTTGATCACTTTGTTGCTAAGGACAAAGTTTTCACAAAGTTGACTATATTGGCTGCCATTTCAAGCTCTGAAATGTTGATTTTCGTATTTAGTTTGGTTGACCAGTAACACTGTAACCATTAATACTGTAAGGAAGAATTATAATAAACAAATCGTGTGTTACAATACAAAGTAGTGTAAAAATCTAAAAATCCTACTATCAAATTAGATATGTACAAGGTAAAAGTTAAAAAGGTAAGAAACATGAAATACAGCAATGAATTAATTAAATAGTAAAATGATACATATCATTCTGCTTGCTAAAAAATTCCGTAACTAGCCCTTTCTTAAACGACGTCAATGGCAGTAAGTTCCAGAGATGACAGCACTTAACTGCAAATGTCCTCCCCCCTTCTCAACTTGAACTCTGCTGAAAAAATTCTAAATCTTCCTTTGAAACTTTGAAACTTAATAATAATAATTAATTAATTGAGCTGGACGTGTCAAGATCTGGCTACATACATGTAGAAATCACAAAAGAATCCGCAAAAGTATGTTCCTGAAACTACATCACATTATGTCACAACATGTGACTAGACCCATTCTTCTTGCTACTCGGAAGTGGGCTATATACACTCTGTTTTGGTACAAGTTTTGAAATTTCAACAAGACAAATTAAACAATAAAAAATGTGGGGTAACGAAAATCACACCTTCTTTTTTGCTCTCCTCTTTTCTGCTTTTTTTCTGTCTCGTTCTTCTTCCTCTATAAGTTCTTTAGCATTTTTCATGGCTTCCTGGAGATTATAATGGGTCATTGGATGTAATGTACTGTATGCATGTACCTGTAATCCAACCTCATTCCCAGGGTCTCTCATCTTCCTGTCCTCCTGAAGCAAGAGAGGAGAGACCCTTGGTTTGGTCTGGTCACTTGTCACTTGGACAATTGAGAACTAGGGAGGGGTCCTCTTATGACAAGAAATTTGTCACATTGTCCTTTGTTGAATTAAAAGTGAGGTTTTCACATGCACTGCAATTGTGCGAGTGCCATTGTTTTACAACAGCCTTCAGACTACCATCCAGAAGTCCTCGGATAGTACAGTCAAACCTCAATTATACAGACTCGTTGGGACTTGGGTAAATAGTCAAAACAATTAATATTAATGAACCATTTATGTCAACAAAATAAATATAGAAAACAGTTTTTTAATTGTGAAATGCATCTGCACTTACATGGCTACATAAATGAATACAGCCTCTATTCACAAGTATTTACTTGAATAAAAATTAATACTCATTGATCGTTTCTGAAAATATTGATCAGTCAAACCTTGATCCTGCAGACTCATTGGGACTTGGATAAATAATCCGGATAAGCTTCATCGCGTGTAAAGTGTGCCCTTCACTGTGTGAAGCTTATCAATGTCCTTAATGCTCTCTGTTTGATTGACGTCTTGAGCGCAAATCACTCTTTGGAGAAGCTTTTTTTTGTATAAATTCTTCATCGCTTGCAAGACTCATCCATCGACTGAACAAGAGATTCATGTTCGAAGGAAGAAACTGAATAGAGAAATGTCTCGCCTTCCGAAGAAGTGGACCTGAAATTGGTGTTCCAGTTGACCTTTGCACAAATACGAAGTAATTATTTGCTTATCCTTTACAGAGAGAAAAGCTTTCACTTCGTAGACATGTCATTTTGACTTCATGATGGTTTTGACCGTATGAACTGATCAAGCATGACATTCCCTTGGCAACAAAACACCTGAACCAATCAGAATTCAGCTGAATGCTTCAGAATGCTTTTTGGCTCAGCGAGTCTCCCAGAGAACGATCTTTTGAAAGCAAGGCAGACAACACACTGTTTTAAATTGACTTTTGGATTTCTAAACACTTTGCAGCTTAAAGTTTTCAAGATCACAGCTTATTAATACTCATGAAAAATTGGGACCAGAGAAGAAGGCCAGATAATCAAAAAGTCTGGATAATCGCATATGCAGATAATCAAGGCTTGACTGCATGTATTCAAACGTCAATCTAATATGCGTGATTTGAAACTCAACTTCAGCAAATATGCGACCTCCTTAAAGTAGGACATGCAAAATAGAAATATGAAGGACCCTATGCCAAAACGTGACACAAGTTGCTTTGCCAATAGCCAGTTCACGACGCAGTCTCTTTGCTCATACTTAAAGAACTAGAAATAGTCAGTGTTTCCGCTCTGCAATATGATGTGATCTGGTAGACATTACATGAAATATACTGGAGTGGAATCCGGAAGGTGGCACAAGATTGATTGCGCCGGAGATCATAGAAGACTGGAATCAAAGAGCCATCTGTCAAAGAAACATTTCCTGGAAGTTTAACCCACCACTAGCTAGCTTCACACACAACTGGTTGGTTACATAAACAAAACTCGGCTCCTAAGGTCGCCTCATTTTGGTAACGTAACCAATAGGCTGCTGTGCCAGAACTCCTGTTTTCTGTGTGTTTGTGTGCCAAACAACGTGCAACCCTGCACAAGCCACAAAGCAACAATTTGCACCCCTGCACAAGTGACCACGCAAGTGTCAAGCAACTGACCAGTAAGCGACAAGAAACACAAACGCAAACACAAACGCAAACCGCATAAAAGGATGCCGTAATGAATATGTGCGGATGTGTCACAGAAAATATTTCTTTTTGAATATGTATCCTTCTGGGACCTTTTTTGTATTGGTTTTTCGAATCCACCAAGTGGGCCAACCTTTCCAACTGTTTGGCGTGGTGTTTGTGCTCTTTATTGGTACTTCTTTTCTTCAGCGAATTAGGCCAAAACCTTTCTTGTCCAATCTTCGCCTTTCACGCTTCCAGGATCTCTTGGAGCCTTTCTCCATGATTCCGGGTGGAGAGAGTGTACACTGCTTGTTCTCGTGCGATTTTGGGAACTTTAAGAAGGTCGAAATCTGATTTGTTTTTGCCCATTTCATGGCATTTTCGAGTTCTCCAGACCTGCAAGACTGTTTTCAATGGAGGATACAATATCGAGAGGTCAGTCGCCATTTGTTGGCTTTTTGCTTGTAGCCAAGATTGTGTGTGAATTGGGCACCTTTGTTTAGCAGCACAAAGGTCCAAGCTCCATGCCTTCTTAGTTGGTGCCCACAATGTCAAGCCGTAATAGGGGCAAGCTCGAAAACCGAAGTAGGTCGCTGCCTATTTGACAGCTTTGTTCCATGTTGTCGTCTTCCGCATTGGCTTTGGTCGGTTGGACCCAAACGCCAGAAATCATGCCTGTTTTTGTGTGCATGTACCAATGAAAATGGAAGATTCAGGTCTGTCGGTCAAGACCAGGCATTGATCCAGGTGGGCTACAAGGTTCTCCCATTGCTTTGCTGGCGGGTGGACAATGAACACACCTTCCTCCTTCGAAAAGGTGTGGAAAAGATCGCAAGCAGTGAACTCTCATTAGTAAGCTTTATCTGCCAATAACCATCCTTGCAATCAACTTTAGTAAAGACTTTGGCCTTGCCCAGCTCCAGCAGTATGTCTTCAATGATCGGCATTGGGAAATGGCATCTCTTTAACTCTTTGTTTGAGGGCTTGGGGTCCAGGCAAAGCCTTCTTTGTGATCCCCACTGAATTCACCCATTCAGTCAGCCTCTCGACTTTATCAACAACACCCCTAGTTTCAAGATCGACAAGATATTGTTTCAGCGAGGTTTTCAAGGCTTTAGGGACTCTTCTTAATGGCTGTTGGACAGGTTTAACTGCTTCTTCAACTGTCAGCCATACATGTTCGAACTCTCTGCTCCATGTCAGGTTCACATCCACATTTGCCACAGAGGTCCACTCTGCAGGTTCATGACACGGCTTGATCTTGTCATTACTGTTTGTAATTAGCAGCATTTGCTGGGCGAATTTACTCCAGATCAGATTTACACATTGTTCAACCTCTACAGTGGTAAAGTTAACTGAAGTTGTAATTCCTTTTATCTCTGGAATTTGCCAGTTGAATCTTGCACTTCACGAGCGAGAGGCACTGTACATTTTAAGGACTTGATTAGTGGGAGTGATCCTATTTGTACACATTGGGATCGGTATTCCACTCAGTAAAGACATTTGCTGCATTTGTGCACTTCAAATGGACACTGTATTAGCTGTATTTGTTGTTTTTGCTGTAGTTCCCTCACTGCCTGACATCTTGTAATTGCACAGCAATTTTCGTCCTGACACCATGTTTTGAAGCTTTACTGACTCCACTAATGGTAAAGGCTAACAAACCAACGATTAGAAAAAAACATAATTTACACATACAGTAGAAAGTCCACTGACATAAGCATGTAACTTTGATAATCATTGTTAATTATTAATAACTAATATTTATTGTTATATCTTTCACTGAAAAGCCCCATGGGGACATGGAATAAACGTATGTATGTATATAATCATAGAAATTTACATAATATAACAAAAGCAACTTTGACTTCGGTGATCATGGCCTTGATTGCTTTGATATGGTAGATGTGGCCTTAACGAGTCCAAATCCTTCCATACACAGCTTTGACCGTAGCTAGCAATTCCTGATAAGCCTTTCTTCTTTGTGAAGAGATTTTTAAAATATGTCTTGAGGAAACGCACAACCCAAACATGGATATCTGCTATTGGACAATGTATTGAATGTTTTTTGGTGTTAACTTTACAACAGATCACCAACAGAAATAATTTTGCTGTACTTTCCACTTTCCTGTAGGCTCATAGACAAAATTCATTCTTGGCCACCCTTCCCTCCAATTATTTTATTGTCACCTCCCAGAATCTGGGAGACATGTGACCAGACCAAACCAGGGTCTCTCCTCTCTTGCTCCAGGAGGGCAGGACGATGAAAGACCCTGAGAATGAGGTTAACTGCATGTAAAAAGGAAAAAGGTTTTGATGTACACATTATATTTGTAGAGGTCTTCTCAAACTCATTAATAATTCATCATGTTAAAACAAAGGAAATCAGAACCGTAACCGTGGTTTGGAAATGTGATCTTAATTAGCATAGATTTTTACAATTTTATTTCTTTGTTTTCTCCGTAGTTTTAGTTTTGATTGAGAAGATATATCAAACACTTGAGACAGTGTTTAATCATATTTCCAAACACCTACAGAAGTTCGTCAAAAATACTCCGCTGCAACTTCTGTGTTTGGAAATATGATGAAACATCAAGTGTTACTTCCAGATAAGAAGTGGGTCGTGCATCAAAAATCCAACAAAGTCAGCTACATGTACACGACCTGACAAATTAATAAAAAACTGGTGGTTACACAATCATGTGCTTGGTAAATGACTGTTACCTCAAACTGGTCAATAAAGAAACAAAGTTAAAAACAACTGCTGACAGCTATGAACAACTCACCGCTTCTGATAAGTTATGAGCAGGTCTGCCAACTAAAGAAAAAATAATCTTTGTTTACAATAATTATAAAATAATTTATGTAAGAGTTCACAGTAAGATTAATTCCCAATGTCAATGAGACTCTCAATAGTAGGATAGAAGTGGAAGAACTTGATACACTGGCTAGCATAAATTGTGATGATTACAAAGTTGGGAATCTTTGATCCACACACTAAATACAACCAGAAGCTTATCACGTACAAGCGTGTGACTTGGGTTCAATGCTCCCGATTATTCACGACCAATCAAAATTAACTTCCTTATATGGAATCAGAGAAGAAAAACGTCTTGTTTGAAAATGGCAGCAACACGAACAACAAGCTATCCTGCGAACACATGCAGACAGATTTCCGTTTCCACAGGATACCAAAAATGCAAAAAGCTGACAAGGACGACAATTAATTTTTGCTGTTAGTGATGCCAGGAAAGCTCTGTT
Organism: Blastomussa wellsi; assembly: GCA_947652115.1. Lineage (NCBI taxonomy): Eukaryota > Metazoa > Cnidaria > Anthozoa > Scleractinia > Plerogyridae > Blastomussa > Blastomussa wellsi. The sequence goes on from OX393562.1 coordinate 127,454, forward strand.
GAAAGACAAAGTTTAAGACTGGTCAGAGAAACTTCTTGTGTATATTTTCAGTCTCCTTCGAAGGTGAGGTGGATGCGCTGGAGTCGAGTGAATCGTTAGTCGGTTTGGTTATAACAGGTTCCTGTTAACACAAAAATGGATTTAAGCTTTTTAAATCACCCTAAATTGCGTGAGAATTCCCCTTTAACCATGCCTGTTTGCCAAGATATACATCTTTATGCATGCCAAAGATCTTTGGCACAACTTGCATAGAGGTCTGCATAGGATGCAGGGGGTAAGTTTCTAAAGAAACTGTGGTGCTGCGTCAGTGGGAAGTATAACAATATAATTTGGTTTTATCAACTGGGTTGATAATGTCAATTGGCCACCGTAAAGAGATTCAAAAGCTGACGTTTCGAGCGTTAGCCCTTCGTCGGAGCGATTCGCTCCGACGAAGGGCTAACGATTCGCTCGATTCGCTCCGACGAAGCCTGGCCGGGTTTGCAGCATGTGGACTGCAGACTGCCACTCTGGTAGTCTGCTACAAAGAAGAATGTTGTTACTTTTTTACTTGAGTTTCTTAAATGCCCAATACACAAATTTTTAATGCCCAATACACAAATTTGTGTAATATGTTTTGTTTAGGGCAGAGAGTAGAGGGCTTTTCATTATCTAAGCAGTCTATATGTGCACTTGTCTTTCATTCCAGACACAAAAACGTCAAGACGCCACTTTCTCAACAACACAATTTCAAGTATATTTATCTTACTCCTGATATTACAGTGACGTCTTCCATGGCAAGATAAAAAACGTTTCTCAGAAGTGTTAGTCAAGACAGCTTTTTAATTTTAACCGAGGTTTTGATGTAAATCTTAGTTTATTTAATTGCAATAAGGCATTCAAGCAGCAAATGTGATTGTCAACGTTTGCAACTTTTTCTCTCGCAAACGTATGTAACATGATACTTTTGGTTCTCGAAAACATATTTAAAGATGTGTTTCTCTTTTTCAAGGTCGGAAATAACTGGTAGAACGTTAAATATCTGATGTAAAAATTGAAAGAGAAAAAATTTTGTTTCGTTCAAAAAGCAATTTTTCATTGAAGTGATAAACAAGAACTATTTTAATTATCGAATAGTTACGGAATAGTGCATTCTTTTTCCATTGCCACCATTCTGTTAAAACCACTTAAAATTTTCTTTACATACAAAAATATAGATTTATCTAGGAAGCGTTTTAACTTTGTCTTCTCCAAACATCAAATGTTTAGCAAGTTTACCGTACAGCGACAAAGTTGGGGGAAAGCTTGAACAACGTTTGCATGTGTGTCCATTAAAAGGAGAAATGGACAAGATGCTGTAGAGAAATATTATATATCTTTATATTTGAACCCTGTAAAACACATTACTTTCAAAACTGCGAAAAATTCTCTTTACACAAGCTTGGGTTATTCCACACAAAAGATATGCAACCACAATACTGAATAATTATGGGTAAAGTGTCGATACCCAAAATAAGTCAAAATATTCCCCCTCCTTGACTAAAATCAGATTGTATTAAAACGAATGCGCCTTACACGTTGTGTTCTACAGCAAGGAAGAGTACAAGACGTTCTTGTGTGATTCTTTCTTTGCGTACTTTAACTTCCATCTTGTAGTGTGCAGTAAAGTAACACAAACTAATCTTCTGCACATGCGTTGGGAGCAAATCGCTTTGTTCTAGGAACTGTAAAAGATAGTACCACAAGGAGGGTATGGTGTTTTCTGAAACACATGTATACCTATTGATGTTTAAGGAGCAGTAGTGCAGATACCAGCGTTTTACGTGGGACAGTACACACAGGTTCCTAATAGCTCCCCACCCCCTCCGCAAGACTAATTAATTAATTGGTATTAATTAATTAAATAAACATTAAAGTTTACACATTAGCCCCTTATAGCCTTAGTTCCTTAGTGGGTTAGAAGAGGACAGCCCACAACACATCATCCCAATAGTGCACTATAGCTGCGCTTGTCCGGCGTTAGATTGACCGCACTAAATCCACGGATAAACACAACGTATCGCAACCACTTATTTGGCATGCCTTCTTTATTGTTGTAACATATCGTGAAACTAAAAACAATTGATTTACGAAATTGGGGACAAGAAAATAGCTAAAGAAATATTCCTGGTAAATCAGACTTACATTATTGCCGGATCTGGCGAGAGTTGACAGACAATTCTGATGAACTTTCTTTCCTTCTGAGCACGAGTGCTTGCGAAACCGATCTAAGGCCCTTTGTAAATTATATTGAATTACACAATAGATGTCTAGCGCAACATGCATTCTTTATGGAAACGTGAGACAACTAACAGGTGCGTGATGAGCCACCTAGTGTGACTTTGAAGATTAAACCAAATCAAAACAAGGGATAAAATAACTTGTGCTACAGGGGCACTTACATGCACTCTGCACTGAAAAAAGGTAAAATAGCACAAATGGCTTCCATGTGAACATGGCATATAATTTGTTTTATTAAGAAAAAAATACAGTTCTGTATTGTATTATGACTAAGTAGTAATCTGATGGCACTACAAATGTAAAGTGTTTGACACTGACCTTGATCAGTTTCTTGTCATAGTTGATACCGTGTTGGTTTGTAGTTCCACAAAAAAAAAACAGTTAAGGTTTGCAAGAACAGAATTCAGTCCATTTTCCAAGCTCAACCCAAACAGGATCCCTTCGACACGTCGACTTTACTGGCTGAATAATGATTAAAAACTACACCAAGTACCTACCCTCTTTTGATTATATAAAGCCTCCCTAACAAGTTGATACGATTTTTAACCTAAAACACAGTGCATTTATCAAGTGAATGTCCCACGTTTGCACTAAACAGATCAAACAGCAAGACAATGGACCTTTCAACACCTTGGCAACCCTACACTGCACTTCTGCTCCTCTACAAGTTCAGCATCTTGCGGAAAACAGTACTTGTAAGTTGAAGTGACTTCATTAGGAACTTTATCGTGTAGCTCTTCCTTATTGAGTGCTTTCCCAGAACTGGAAATAACAGATTTTCTTTAAAAACCTAAATGGTTTCAATGAGTGGACTCCATTTTGACAGGTGAATAGAGGGGGTAAGTTTCTAAAGAAACTGTGGTGCTGCGTCGGTGGGAAGTATAACAATATAATTTGGTTTTATCAACTGGGTTGATAATGTTAATTGGCCACCGTAAAGAGATTCAAGTGGAGCGTCAGCACTTGAATCTCTTTACGGTGGCCAATTGACATTATCAACCCAGTTGATAAAACCAAATTATATCCATTTTGACAGGATCGTGCAAGAGTTTGACTCCTTTTAAGGGCAAAACTGGTTCAGCGATTCTGATTGCTTGGGAATAATCAGAAGCATAGTTTCAAACACGTATTTAGAGTCACATGCTTCTACATGATAGGCTTCTGATACAACTCGTGGCATTTTCCTTAAAAAAATATCAAGAACGAAAGCCAAGTTCAAATCTGAAATATAGGATACCAAAAGTCAAAAACATGTAGTTTGACCATCCATCCCACCAATATCAATGGACCTTGTACTTAGACACCATTGTAGGCTACAGTAGCTATCAGAGAAACAAGCCCAGAAAATGCACTTTTAAAGTGGTCACATGCATAAACAATTAAGTGTTTTCGAATTAAAATATCTTCAGCAGAAGTCAACAGTTGAACCGATAGAAGTAGCCTGTAGCCTGACAAGCAGTAAGTGGTCAAAATGTCAAGATCTGCATCAGTGACCCCATCATGAGAAAAGAAACTAAATCAAGACTCAATTGAATAGTACACTACAATGTTCAATGTGTAAACACTTAAGACATAATAATCAAGTTTATTAAGATTCATTTTTATAAAAGATAAAGATTCAGATGTAAATGGATTGCATTTTCTACAGCAACTACAGTCTGTACCACTCAAAGGTAAGTTGACAGACGCAAATGCTTTGGATGAATCATTATCCAAACAATGAATATTACAGTGCGACCCGGAAAACCGTGAACACCTAAAATTATTTCTGGAATGTTTATTGTTTCGCGACCAATCACAAGCAAGATGAAACCGCAAGACTCAACCGCAGCAAACCCCAAGGTAATTAGCTGAATGGTTCGATTAGTAATAAAGCAACGTGTTGGATTTTCCTTCCAAAAACAATACAAATGTGTAATACTGTCTATTTGAGAGCTTATACAATAGCAGAGAATAACTATGAACGATATTTTGCTGAAACAAGGTGTTGAATGAAATAAATGCGATCAGACACAGCCAGACAGCACGTCTGAGAGCTACTCGAATTATAATCGAATACAGCATCTCTTTTTAGTAAAATATTGGTCATGATTCCTCTTTGCTTATGCATACATGGTGCAAGTTCAGAAATAGAACAATAGTGACAATTTCATTATTTTCTAACGGCATTATCGTGGAAAAAAACAACTTGTTGTTTCGTGACTAATCCAAACCCTTGCGGTCACGTCTTGCGGTTTCATTTTGCATCTGAAACAACAACACAGAAATAATTTTAGGTGTTCACGGTTTTCCGGGTCGCACCGTAAAAAGTATTGTTGAATTTCAGTGCGTTGTTGATATATCGAGAAACTGCAAATGAATCAAAAGACGAATGGCCATGAATTACAAGAGACCCAATTCATAGGCATACATGACATTCTCAAAGGTTTGCACATAATTACGGGGCAATTTCACACTTGCAAGTTTTACGATGCAAGGTCCGATGTAAGAGGAAATTTCGCAACAAAGGATGAAACGACTTCTCTTCTTATTTTGAATGGTTTAGAACCAAAAATCTTTCAATGCAATACAATCTGGAGTGCCACAATGTCTGAGAAAAAGGTCCATTATGCTCGTCAATACAAAGAAATGTAGTCATGCATGTAGTCACCATTTGGCGACTAAACCAAACCACAACTTTTAAGTCTCGATTTTTGTCCACAATCCTGAGTCATCCTGCCTGTAGCTTCACTATTGTTTAGGTTTGAGTTTTTTCTGGCAGCAGCGAATTGAACTCAACATACTCGCGGTGTAAGATGGCTTGGTTTGTCTTTGCTGCAACATGAGAAGGGAGGGTGGATGATAATGTAGCAGGAGGTAAAAGTCGGTAGTGCTTGTAAAGGTTGACGGCAGGGTAGATGGTTGAGAAAGCTGCAGGTTGGATCCGACAGTTGTTGTCAGTTGCTGCTATTTCCACTTAGCTACGTTGGCAAAAAGTTCTACAACTTTGGATCAACAATGGTTGCGATCAATGGTGCGAGATGTTAGGAATGCCCATCTTGCGGTCGCCATCTTGGTTGGTGTCCTTGTCTATTTAATTCCTTTTTGGTTGGGGTGGCTCATCATGAACGTCGCTTCCACTAGGTTCTTTAGGATCCGGGCGAGATGTTTTGACTGCTGATCCGGAAGAGTCTAAGCTTCTTGTGCGAAGCTGAGACTCGTTTGATCGGTCAACTGTTCGCACGATCCTGTGATCGGTTAGTATTTTCGAGCCAGTAAGAGGCATAGAACTTCGTTGGTGAGCGCAGTGAACTCCATCGCGTGTTAAAAACGATTTTAGAGAAATGAACCAATCATAATATTTAGATATGGGTTGATCGCAATATAGCCCATTAAACTTGCTGCAAAGCAAACTTGTAGCAATCAGAGAAGGGAGAAATGGTCACTCGCATGACATGCTATGCTTAATTGACAGTACTGCTCAAATATAAGCAAATCATCTAATGCATTCTCAACGCGTTGGCATGAAGTCAACGTGTTGGTGCATTTTTGCCAACCAGTTTTTCATCAACGCGTTTGGCCTTGGTCATTCATTTTTTCACCTAACTTTAACATTGTTTTGTGTCCTTCTGTTAAATGACTCAAAGGACGGCTTTGATCCTAAATTGAAAACCTTATGAATTCGCATAATTTTAAGTTGAAGCAAGGTCACGCTTTTGTTCACGTCCTCTTGGTCTTCGCTGGTTTCTGCCTACTGTTGTGAGCACAGAATCAAACAATATATTTTGAGACAGGTATCTAGAAATATAAATAAAACCAGGCAACTAAACAACTTTTAACAAAAGGATCCAGTCAAATTCATTCACTAGCTGTTTCAAGTGTTAAATTGAGAACTGAATAACACTCATCGCCAGAATGTCTGGGCTGTGAAGCGCTTCTTTCCGAAACAAAAATTGCAACTAAGTTTTCTTCAAGCGAATGAAAATGCTTTTTGGTTTGTAATAATCCGGGTTATCACGTAAAACAGTCACCATCAGCCCAAACCAAACATATTAACTCAAATTTGACTCGTGACTCGAACTTCAATCGTCTGCTATCGCAGGGCAGTGCCGCAGGCTAGAACTCATATTTTACCTGCATGTATGCTTTACTGTGTTTTAATCCCCAGTCCGCATTTTATACCTCAGTCCATGTTTTAAACCCAGTCCGCAGTCCTAGTCCTCATTTTATGCCTCAGTCCGTGAGTGACTAGGCCATAGTCCGTAGTCCGTGTTTTATACTGACTGAATTTCGAGACCAGCAACACATTTACACAAGATCACTGATATACCATGTAAATGGATCATTTCGAAGTTGTTCAAAAATTTCGCTAGCCAAATGACGGCTAGAATACTTTGTTGCCAACTGATGAATTTCGAGACCTGCGGGCGGCACGTAAACATGAGATCAATCAATAAAAAAATTGGATCTGAGTATTTCAAAGTTGTTCACAAATTTCATCAGCAAAATTAAGAAAAAGGTTTGCTCGACTCTAGTGTTCGTTCTTTTTTTGATAAGGAACTGACGCTGGAATAACGCTTGCTTACGAGAATAGGCAGACGCCACGGAAATGAAGGTGATTATTAGCAAAACGTTTGCATTGTTTTCGTCCTCTTGTTATACAAAAATGGTTAAAGTGTGATCTACAAATGAGCTACACCAACGCGTTTGCATGCAAATGCAAATGCAAACGTGAAAAAATGAGTTACTGAAAAGCATTTCCTTTGCGTTGAGTTGTTCGCTTATCTTCGAGCGGTACTGATACATACATCGTTTATTTGATGTCATAAACATCATACATCAACATACAGTACCTCCATATAAATTAACAATTTAACAATTTCCTACATTTTTGTCTCATTTCATGGCAATCATGTGCTTTACAATTATTTTCTGTAAATCAACATTATTACTGGGGGGGGGGGGGCTAATAGCAACAGAAATATATTTTCTGTCAGCATTTTCACAATTGGGATTTTCAATCCATTATGTAGGCAAGAGACAAAGAACACGTGCAGAGTCCGCAGAGATATGTGGGGGCTAATAATTATAGTGGTTGCTTGCCAACATTAACCTTTATTTTATGCTAAAAATTGATTTACCCAATTTATTTTTCGAGAGCTCAGTCAAGCAACAAGCTCATTAACTTTTATGCTAGAAACTCAAATCTCTAAATTTTTGACTCGAGACTCCTTTATCGAAATTTTTGAGAATCAAGTTTAGAGTTTTGAGATGCAAGGGACTGTCTTGAAACTTTTGAGCGGTACTGTATGGTAAGTGGAATATAATGTACCTTTTTCGGTGGGTTTTCTCTCGTATTTTTTCCTAAAACTGCGTGCTATACTTTGAAGTATTTCATCGTCCAGTTCATCATCATCGTCGTCATCATCATCATCATCATCACTATAGCAACTGTTGTCTGAGTCATACATTCCAGGACAGCAACCAAACATCCCTGTACAAAAGAGTCACCAAACGTAAGTTACGTACAGTAGACAAAGTGGATATCATCAGCTTCAGTGCACTGCATGTAACTCGTGCAAAACCAGTTCGTTGTAGTAATTAACAAACTTGTGTGATTAGCCATTAGCATAACCCTGTGGCTGACTGCATGTATCATTGCATTATTGATGAAAAGCACTTAGCAGAATAATAAAAAACTTACCATTTCTGTGGAAGAAAATGTGAGCAAATAGGTCAAACATATCTGCCTGCAAGATAGGAAGAAATAAACTAAAGAGTGAATTTTTATTTTACTTGTAAAATAGAGTTAACAACTTAAAGCGATACATATTAATATTACACATCTGTATCATTCCTTTAGTCATGCTATACTGCAACTCATGTTCGACTACCGGTATGTTTAACAGCTGTCATCACTCGTGGTTAACTCACAAAAGCCATTTACCTAAGCAGTAGTTGCTAGTTGCTGAGCTTGAGATAATCATTACTTGTCTGTTCAACAACTATAACAATTTCATTTTACAAGAATAATTGTGCTTTCTTCGCCTTATATGCTTCATCCCAGTTGCGTGTTAGGATGCAAGCAACCTAAACAAACACTGTTGTTATCTCTGTGTAATGGATACAAGATAAACAATTTCAAGTTATTTTTTATAGTTACCGCTCGTGTGTTCTCATTCCAAACAACGCCTTGTGTTGTAGTGCCTCTCACTAGTCTAGTTTGCGATTTGTCTGTATCTTTCCCCACCTGCCTCACCCATTACAATAAACAGCTGGACTACAGGCTTGGGAGCACACCTGCCACTTAGATTCACACGTAGCAGGCTGTGTGGGACCTTTACCCAACCTCAGGCTTAATATCCGGGTGTGGCATGTGCCACACTCGTTGGCTCATCCCTTATTTACAGGTGTGGCACGCACCACACTTGTTGGCTCATCCATCACTTGCGGGGTGTGTTGCTGCCACCCCTATTATAAGGTTCCTATTTACAGGGTGTGTTGCTGCCACACTCACATTTTGCCAGGGTGCACCCAACAACCTTAGTCACATGATTGTCAATTTATTGCGTACCTATCTAAGCGTCAAAGTTGTTAATAAGCAGTCATGCATGATACTAGTCTGATAGGATGCGGTGGCACGTATCCACATAATTCACTAATGTCCGCATCCTCCACATAATAAGCATAAAACTGAAAAATTTGCTAAATATTAGTGATGAAGCCACTGCACAACATCCTCGCAAACTTAAAATCTGAAGTGATTGATTATTTTAAGCAGTTTCACTCCCAAATATCTTCGAAAACACACCAATTCATTCACGAGCAATTTGAGAGTGATTTTCAACCTTCAGGCCACTCATTCATCTTGTCTGGCTGGCATTGCCCTGGCTGCTCATAGCTGGTATCAGTTTATAAACGGATAAATGTGTCATCAAACAAACAAGGAAAACAAGACTTGATTGCCACTTAATCAGTAGTTCAATAATAACCTGGAGTTTTCCATTCTGACAATTACCTCTTGTTACCAGAGTATGTTCAAGGTACATCAGATGTAAAGAATACCTGTCAAGTGGACCGAAGTGGCCCCAAATTCTGTAGTCACTACAAAACCACAAGAAAGCGTTCTTGAAATTTCCATGTAACTTACCATACAGAACAAACTCAAGAAGGTAATGAACCATGGCAAGCAGCAAACAATAAATTTATAAAACCTGCCTACAGTTTATGTTGCCTGTAGTACTTCTTGACTGCAACTCATTAAATAAATCCTACTACATGAACAATGATGTTGCGACTGGTCATTGATTTAGAGGTCACTGCTTGCAAAACAAAACAGTTGTATTATTCTATAATTACACATCACATTAGTAATCGGTTAAAACCTAAAACATGCATGCAAATACACTTGAAAGGCCCAATTTTTTTACATTTCAGCATACATGTAATCCAGCATTTTTTCTGCATAATCAACGCATATCTTTCCGCATAATATTCCAGAAAATTGCCACTGTACATGTAATTTGTTACACCCTATCAGATGGCCTGGTCATGGCAAATAAAAATTTTACAACTTGAAATAATTTAATTATTGAAAACACCACAATGTAACTTAGTTTAAAACTTGAAGCCAATTGAAGTATTGGAGGGTAGGTGCCGTAAAGGTAGCGACAGAGGAGAGCAGCAATCTCCTCAGCAGCAAGGAGGTCACCATGGCAACCGAGCCACAGCCCACCTCCAAGGCACCTGTCAACACAACACTGAAACAACCAGTGTGTGGAATGAATACTTACCAAGACTGTGGGAGGGAGGGAGGGCAACAAAACGAGCAAGCTGGCAGGCAATGAAGCAAAGCACATGGCAGTGCCCCTGCAAACCTCCCTGGAACCCCCCACATAATATTAATGCAGCCACTGCATTGGCTTAGTTTTAACCTTGCCTAAATTCCATTTAGCCTCATTAATATCAAAAAGTCAAAACAGAACATGGGATCTGAAATGATAGACTATTTAGTATAGGTAATCGCATGGGGCTGAGTAAAATTAAGGATTAATATCACACATGTTTTCAGAAGTTTCAGAAATTACCCGAATCACGCAGTGACGAGGGCAATTTCTGCAACTTCTAAAAACACAAGTGATATTAATCCTTAATTTTACGAGGAAGCATGTGATTACTTGTTTATGACATAGAAGGCAAAATTTTCTGGAAACCTTCAAGGCGCGTACAGTACCGCTCGAAGATAAGCGAACCACTCAACGCGTTCTCAACGCGAAGGAAACGCGAAGGCAACGCAAAGGAAACGCGTTTGCGTTTGCGTTCCCACGCAAACGCAAACGCATTGGTGTAGCTCATTTGTAGATCACACTTTAAACCATTTTGCATAACAAGAGGTCCAAACAAAGCCGACTTTTTGCTAGCAATCACCTTTGCATTTTCATTTTATCGATTGATCTTGTGTTTACGTGCCGCCCACAGGTCTTGAAGTTCATCAAGCATAGCGGCACTTGTCGCTTCGTTGGCAACATAATATTCAAGCCGTAATTTGGCTGGCGAAATTTTCGAACAACTTCGAAATGTGCATATTCATTTTTTATCGATGATCTTCTGTTTACGTGTCGCAGGTCTCAAAATCCGTCAAACATAGCGGCGCTTGTCGCTGCTTTGGCAATAAACGCAGTCTAATCGATCTTGTGTTTACGCGCCCCATGTCTCGAAATTCGTCAAACATCGCGGCGCTTGTCGCTAAGTTTGCATTAAAATTCTAGCCGTAATTTGGCTGGCGAAATTTGCGAACAACTTTGAAATCTGCAGATCCATTTTTGATCGATGATCTTTTGTTTACGTGTTGCAGGTCTCGAAATTCGATCTTGTGTTTACGTGCCGCATGTCTCGAAAGTCATCAAACATTGCGGCGCATGTATTGTTTGATTCTCTATCAGTCACAACAGTAAGCAGACACCGGCGAAAAGCAAGGCGACGTAAACAAAAGCGTGACCTTGCTCTAACTTACAACTATGCAAATTCGTATGGTTTTCAATTATGGATTCGTTTAACAAAAGCACACAAAACAACGCAAGTTAGAGGTGACAAAATGAATAACAAAGGCCAAACGCGTTGAAAATAAACGCACTGGCAAACGCGTTGGTAAAGATTCCCAAACGCGTTGAGAACGCGAAGCCAACGCGTGGAGAACGCGTTGAGTGGTTCGCTTATCTTCGAGCGGTACTGTAGCTAATCTAGCGAGCGGAACGAAAACATAGCTTACTAACATCAGGCGGCAAAACTACATGATCAAAAAACATTCAAAATACGCTAAAGAAGACAGTTATGTAAGCTGAAATCTTAATGTAAGTCGTGAAAATAAATAAGTTATAAGTGTACACGCAATGAGCGATGAAAAGTGTAATTTTATTCACCTGTTTGTAAGATTTGAAGATTGCCACTGCGAACTGCTTGACATGTTAATCCTTGCGAGTCCAAGCTGATGGAAGTTTTAAATGGAAATATCCTTCTGTTTGCCGAGATTAAGCTTTCTTCATTTAGTTTTAAGCTACCACAAAGATTCCATTCTTTTTACAACAAATAAATCGGGAAACTAAAGCAAATTCCGAAGCGACGCACAAGCGAGCGCTGTGGTTGAAAATTTTGTTCAAAATCCCGCCGTCATGAAGTCAACTCAGTGCAGCGCGCTAAGCCAATTAGAAACGAGAAATTTTCACGCTCGCCCAATCAGGATCAAGTAATTTTGCCCCGGGCAATTACAAAAATTAATGAAAAATGCCCTCTGTCTCAGCCAATCAGTATTCAGTAATTTTGCCCTCTATGTCATAAATTAAATAATAGCATTAAATGTATCACATGTTCTCTTCTATCTATTTGTACTTACGGGAGACAAGTCAATTTCATCGTCAGAGTCTTCACTAGTTAGCCGCTTGTATGCAGATGACACTTCTTGAAATTTCTACAAGATATTAATTTAAGCTTGTTATAACACAACTCTGATCTGCTCAATAATAGTAACAATGATGATTATGATAACGTCCTAGTAGGAGAATCCACCCACAAGTAGGCTATTTTCATAGTGGTCCTTTAGCCAAGTGTAGGTCAATACTTGGAGTTGGCATACAGTACTAGCTGGGGGGTGGATAACAGCCAATATATTGGCTGATATTGGCTAATACTGTCTGCTGACATTCGGCCAATGTGCCGACCTGCAGGTATTGGCACAGGTAGAACCTTGGTCCCCACTATTTCCTTATACCGTAAAGACTTGTGTATAAGCCGCACCTTTTTGCGAAAGTTTTGGGCTAAAAATCGTGGGTGCAGCTTATACACGAGACCATTGCTTTCAAAGGAAGTAAACTGGCTTGTAGGGGTCATAAATTGAACTGAAAACCTTCAGTGAATAAAGATAAACATATTGAAATCTGTTGTTGATCATTGCTTTCGGTAAAAGTGGTGGCTCCTAAAGGGGCCATTTGTTTGCATTTTCAGGTTCCAAACCCGAATCTTGCCCACCAGTAGTTCTTTCAAGCGTTTCATTTGCAATTTGCTTTATTGTTCTGCTACGCTTTTACATGTATATTTTTGTTGAAGTTCCATTGTTTTCATTTCAATTGTGGGGTTTAGCAATGAGGCCAACTGTTGTCAATCACAGGGAATAGGGAAATCGATTGAAGAGAAGCCTTTAAAAGGTATTTTCAGTGTTGATTAACTTATTAATGTCGCTGTAAATGCACAACATTATATTTCGTCAAGATTGTTGTGAACATCTGCGAACAACCAACTTTTTTTACAGAGTGCTTGGTTTGGAGTTCTTATTTTTTCCAAAATCATGCTTGAAAGTTGGGGGTGCTTTCCCCTGAATCTGAGAATCTTGTCTTCATTTATTATATTTGAAAGGCATATATACTCAGCGGATTCTTGTATATTTTTTGTTTCCACACTGATTGAATAATGCAAAAATCAAAATAAAAGAAGTTGAAATTATCGAGTTCTTTTCCAGGAATTTGCAGGGCCAGAATGCACGTGTTCAACGTGTTGTGTTTCCAGACTTTCCCTTCCGCCGAAAACCAAACATAAAATTTGGAATTGACCGAAGAAACTTACTTTTCATCTGATGAAAATAATTCTTATCTGGATAAAGAAAACCAAAATTCAAGCCGAATGACAAATAAACAGCTGGTTGAAAGCAGCCAAACAAGTCCGATAAGTCCGTCACAGCGATTAGCCGACATCTCAACAGATCATCAAGTTGACTGTTTGATGAAAGTAAAAGTTTTCTGAAAAGCGAAGGTGCTATTGACATAAAATGTTTTAGCTCTAATCTACAGTACCGCTCAAAGATAAGCGAACCACTCAACGCGTTCTCAACGCGTTGGCTTCGCGTTCTCAACGCGTTTGGGAATCTTTACCAACGCGTTTGACAGTGCGTTGTTTTTCAACGCGTTTGGCCTTTGTTATTCATTTTGTCACCTCTAACTTGCGTTGTTTTGTGTGCTTTTGTTAAACGAATCAAAGGACGGCTTTGATCCTAAATTGAAAACCATACGAATTTGCATAATTGTAAGTTATAGCAAGGTCACGCTTTTGTTTACGTCGCCTTGCTTTTCGCCGGTGTCTGCTTACTGTTGTGACTGATAGAGAATCAAACAATACATGTATGTTCTGAGATAGGTATCTGGAAAAAATAAAACCAGGCAACTAAACAATTTTTTTAGAAAAAAGAACCTAGTCGAATTCATTCGGTCGCTGTTTGTTAAATTGAGAATGGAATAACACTCATCGCCGGAATGTCTGGGCCGCGAAGCGCTTCTTTCTGCAACAAAATTTGCAGAAAGCTTCAAGCGAGTGAGAACGCTTTTAAAAAAAAAAAAAAAGATTAGGATATGAAAAATTTGAAATTGTTTACAGATTTCGCAAGCCAATTAATTGCAGCAGAATTTTATTGCTAAGTAGCGACAAGCGCCGCAATGTTTGATGACTTTCGAGACATGCGGCCACAAGATCGAATTTCGAGACCTGCGACACGTAAACAAAAGATCATCGATCAAAAATGGATCTGCACATTTCGAAGTTACAGCTAGAAGAAATTACGGCTAGAAGAAATTACGGCTAGAATTTTAATGCAAACTTAGCGACAAGCGCCGCGTTGTTTGACGAATTTCGAGACATGGGGCGCGTAAACACAAGATCGATTAGACTGCGTTTATTGCCAAAGCAGCGACAAGCGCCGCTATGTTTGATGAATTTTGAGACCTGCGACCTGTAAACAGAAGATCATCGATAAAAAATGAATATGCACATTTCGAAGTTGTTCGAAAATTTCGCCAGCCAAATTACGGCTTGAATATTATGTTGCCAACGAAGCGACAAGTGCTGCGGGCGGCACGTAAACACAAGATCAATTGATAAAATAAAAATTGGTTCTGAGTTTTTTGAAGTTGTTCGCAAATTTCGCCAGCCAAATTGTTAGATCTCAGAAAAAGGTTGATCGACTCTAGTGTGCGTTCTTTTTTGATAAGGAACCGACCCTGGGATAATGCTTGCTTACGAGAATAAACAGACGCCACGGAAATGCAAAGGTGATTGCTAGCAAAACGTCGGCTTTGTGTGGACCTCTTGTTATGCAAAATGGTTCAAAGTGTGATCTACAAATGAGCTACACCAATGCGTTTGCGTTTGCGTGGGAACGCAAACGCAAACGCGTTTGCTTTGCGTTGCCTTCGCGTTTCCTTCGCGTTGAGAACGCGTTGAGTGGTTCGCTTATCTTCGAGCGGTACTGTATGTAATTCACGAAGAAGTCAGTTGAGTTGATTTTATGCCACTGATGTACCGGTACGTATAACATGTACAGTGTATAGTCAATTCAGGCGCGTCGCGGCGCCGATACCGATATTGAGTGCCAACCAAGTTTCATTTCAATGTAAGCAGTTTAAGAACAGACAAAACAAATGTCACTCAATACATGTATGTAAACATTGCCCACTGAGCAGTAACAATAAAACTCCAGTCGCACATCTCCTATGCTTATCTCACCGAAAAAAATAAACCAACAATACATGCTCGCTGAACAATTTTCCAACGCACGCAAACAACTGTTTACACAGAAGCAGTTCATTTTTTTCTCCAAAAAAACGTCAAGTGGCACTTACAGTGCACTCACGAGAAACGAGAAATTTCTCGAGCGACAGTTCTCGTTTCCTGCGATACGAGTCTCGTTTCTCGCGATACGAGTCTCGTTTCTCGCGAGACGGGGGTAACTTACATTTGAGAGGTACTGTATACACAAGTCTTTACGGTACTTGCTTGGCATATTGATCATTACAGTGCTGCTCAAATGTAAGTTGACAGTCCCTCGCATCTCGATCCTCGCATCTCAAGACTCAACTCAATTCTCGAAAATTTCTATAACAGAGTCTCGAGTCAAAAATTTTGAGATTTGAGTTTAGCCCAAGGGCTACATGTAACTATATGCAAAATTAGAGCAAAATTGAATTTTCAAGTTTTGCCAAAAAAATTAAATTTTGTCTGGTCAGTGTACAAATTTCCTCTTAAACTGGCTGCATTGACTTTCAAAACCAAGTTACAACCACTCATCTCGGTGAAACTTTACAGTCAAATCTCAGATGTTTCTCTTGGAGAGAAAAATCAGAGATAGCGAGTTTCTGTTTACCTATACTAAAAAATAAAAGACTTACCTTGGTAGCCTCTTGGCTGTTCCTGTGTTTATCAGGATGCCATTTTAAAGCAAGACGCTTGTAACTGGACCTAATTTCTTCATGGCTGGCTCCTGAAAAATATATACAAATAAACATATGTAGAAAAAAATAAATAAAACTGCCCAAACTAATATAAATATACAGTACTTAAGATACCTAATTTACAAATTATTATCCACTTAATGTTCTACAGAATTATCTTTATGTGACTAGCGGTTCTAAGCGTGTTGTGCTAGCGTGTTGTGAGCGTGCTATCACCTTTGTACCTGTTTTCCCGTGGAGGGTCACATATGCCTCCTGAGAAAAATGAAGTGGAACCACGTTCATCCAATTTTAAAAATGCCACCCAAGAACAGTCATGTTAAAGGGGCTAGGTCATGCTGTGAGACTGCACACTTACATGTAGGTTATTAAACCTTCATTATATCAGTCAAAATTCACCACAGAATATCATAATGAAGATAGCATTCGCAAAAATAAATTGCTCCAGCCAGCCAAAAAGATATTTAGTCAACAATACGAAGAATATCAAATGATTTGTTACGGAAGAGAAGCTACATGTAGAAGTGAAATCGTGTTTGCAATCATCATTCAAGTAAATTAGTGTACTCTTTTCAGTACATGACCTGAGATGGACAGAGAAATACAGTAACATGACCATAATTCACCCTCTAAAGAAGAGTTAAGGTATTTGCACCGGCAAAAATTAGGATTTTTATTTTGCTACTAATTCTTGTCATGACGTTTCTTATGACTCCCATTTTCTAGAAATATTGATTTTAGAACGAAATATGCATGGGGAGAGGAAAAGCATCAAACTTCCACCACACAATGCACTCAGTACACAAAATCCAAGATGAAGACCACAAAACAACGCGCAAGTCATGTCTTCTTCGTAACACACTCTGAACCAGTTTCCCGGGGATACTTGCCACAAAATGGGCGGCCATTTGGGGAACCTTACAGGAATGTGGATTTTCCACAGGAAAAAATTAGGCTTGCATTCTCCTTCGTCGAACGCAATTATTATTATTATTATTGTTGTTATTACTGTTGTTGTTATTATTATTGGCATGTACATAGAAATTTTCATTTTTTAATCTATAGACAGTTGTTTACATCTGCTCTGTTGAAAACCACCAGACCACCAAGAAGTCCTTTTTTAACAAATACAGCTATAGTTACACTAAATGTGTATTTCATTTTAATTTGAAACAAGAAATATAAGTGAAAGAAACCAACGTTTCGGTGCATCTTGCGCCATTATCAAGGTTACATAGTTTATGATAAAAAGCGGTTTGTGAAGAACCGGTTTGCTAAGTTGAAAGTGAATTTGCATAAGTGCCAAGCTAATTACATAAATACTTTAGCACGAAGAGAATCAGACTGCACATTCAATGTTGACTTGAGATCTTGAATTCGCTTTCAACTTAGCTTCTTCACAAACCGCTTTTTATCATAAACTATGTAACCTTGATAATGGCGCAAGATGCACAAAAACGTCGGTTTCTTTCACTTATATTTCTTGTTTCATGTATTTCTAAATTGTTTCTTTTTAAGAATTTTTAATTTGAGAAGAGTTTAATAAAATTATTATTATTTTATTGTTATTATTATTATTACTATTATTATTATTATTATTATAAAATTATAAAAACTTTATTCAATTATTACTATTATTATTATTATTATTATTATTATTATTATTATTATTATACTATTCTCTCCAGTTTTGGGGTGTTCTACTGGGTGTTTTTAATTGTCTCCGCCGCTACCCACAGCTCAGAGATATAACACTTTCCGTAACAGGTGGGCAGTTCCAAGGATGGACGACAACTGTACACTTCCCATGAATAAGAATTATTAGACCATTCCTTATAATCAGCCTGGTTTATAGTCCTTGGGAGTGGGTTACAACAAGATACCACAGGTCCCAGGTCTCTCTTTTCCTTCTTCTTACAGGGACAGTACTTCCCTTAGTACAAAGGGCAAAATTTAGGGGTGAAAATGGTGAAATTAATGAGGCAAAAATGACTGTACAATTGTTACCTTAAGGTAGGGCTATTTCATGGCATTGTAAGCATAATCTGAAAGAACATTATACTACATGCACATTCAAATAAATTTATTTTATGCAACCAAAACAGGCCAGAAACACTTGGTTCTGTAATGGTTGGGAATAATAAACAGCTGAATAAAGAACTCATTCATTATCCATTGTTTACCTTCACCTCAATAACGTTTACATTACTTCATGTTATAACAGAATGAAACAACAGAGAGAAAGTCACAATCATTATGGTTTTTCTCCGGGTCCTCTGGTTTTCACCTCTCCTCAAAAACCAACATTTACATTTGATTTGATTTAATGAAATATAATTTCCAAGAGAATAATGAAAGAAATACATCAACAAAGAAATGGCATCAAAGAAAACTCGAGTTTCCTTTGATGCCATTTCTTTGTTAATGAAATATAATTTCATTTCATTGGTATTTTACAGTGTCCCCAATTAGAACGTCAGTGCTGTTATGATTACGAGAAAATACACATCCGCAAGCTTCAACTTCAAGAGCTTTATTGCAGTACTTTTACACCACACGTGATCCTTGAGATCATGCGACAACACCTTACACAGGACAACCAACTTCTCATAACATCCCCCTTCTTAAG